>SZWC01001133.1:80508-95660 GCA_023375785.1 Penium margaritaceum
AACACAACACTACACAACACAACACAACACAACACAACACAACACAACACAACACAACACAACACAACACAACACAACACAACACAACACAACACAACACAACACAACACAACACGACACAACACAACACACCGCGCGGAGGAGCCGCGAAACCACGGTCTCACCCCAGCATGACGGGCACAGCGTGAGGCAGCTGGACTCAACCAGCCACAACAAGGCGCAGCATTGGACAACTGGAATCGACAAGCCACAATTGGGCGCAAGCCATGTCTGCCCTTTGTGGGGAGCTGCAAGACACGTAGGAACAACAGAGCCACGACCCTTGGATGAAATGGTGGCAGTAAGGCTAGGAAAACGAGAATGAGACAATCTCGAAAGTAGGAAAATCTCGAAATCTCGAAAATCCCGTTTTGTCTCAGTCTTCGAGATGAGATCGAGATGATCTCGTTTTCGAGATGAGCGAGATCGAGATTCCAGAATTTGGGTCATTTCGAGACACAATCTCGAAATCTCATTCTCGGAATTTCTCCCCCATGTCATGATGTAGGATTGAGGTGTGGAGTGTGAGTGTGGTACTTAATTTCTATGGAAGTGAGAGATGGCATGTTTCCATGTTGCAATGTTGAGGTAGGATGCTTCTATATAATGAAAACTTGGCCTACGACAGATGCGATCAGTGTAAGAGTGTGATTAGTGTGAAGAGTGTGTTGTGTTAGAGAGTGAGTGATGATTTCGAACAATGTGAACGTTGGCTTATGTGTAAGAAAACTTCCACTGCTGGAAATGTGCCCATGACTGAACTATGACAAGGTACTATACTGCCGTGATGTGATGTGCACACACCCTGTTCCACTTTGAACATTTCCGAGATTTTGAGAATCTCGGACAAAATTTTCGAGAGTCAGAATTTTCTGAGAATCTCATTTCAAGTTCGAGATGACATCGAGATAGCAAGACCCAGGACCCGAGCGAGATCGAGACAACTTCAGAGTTGTCTCGAAATTCGAGATGAGATCGAGAATCTCGTTCTCATCTCGTTTTCCTAGCCTTAGGTGGCAGCATGCCGCGTGCCCTGCTCACAGAATACAAAACTCACCACACAGTGCAACACAGCACCGCAACTTCCCCACAACTCCTTACTTTCCCCACTCCTGCTCCCACTACTGCTGCTCTTCATCCCCCTGAAGATGCCGCAATCGCCGCTGCACCAGCAGCAGCAGCCACCACTCCTCCCGTCGTGGCCACCAATGCTACTGCTTCTGAAGCAGTCTCCTGCAGCTTGTCCTTGCTGGCACCACTGCTACTACTGCTGCAGCATCCCGTGTGCATGGCTCCTCCGTCAGATTTGCTGTCTCTCCTTGCACTCTTGCTGTTGCTGCTGGCCCTCTGCCTGAATGCTGCAGCTACAGCAACTACCACTGACTCTGCCACAAACGCAGAAGCGGCTGCCAGTCCTGTGTGCTCAACCGCTTGCAGCAGCCACAAACCATCAGCTCTCCTCATCGCCATTCAGTACACCTCTCTTCTCCGTTCAGCATCTACTGCTGAGATTAGGCAATTGAACAAACCTTTCCATTCTCTGCCCTCCCTCCCTCCATCTGGTGCCCACTGCCTTCCATTCCACTCATGTGCAGCTCCTCCCCGGCTGCCCTGCTGCTCGTACTACCGTATTACCTCTTAAATTCAGATAGGTTTTCACCGAGGAATTTTTTTCCGGCTTTTTTCAACGACCCGGGGTCTAATTTTGGACCATTCTCGAACAGGGCGCGGTCAGGACCTGCCCTGGTAAATTCAAACTTCCGAGATCAACTCCGCGATGTGGCTGATCACGCTTGCTCGAGCGATGAGTCTGGCCGGTCAAATCTTGCCGCTTGAACATCGAGCAGTCAAATTGGTGGTAACACGCAACAATGACGGACTTGACCGCGCACGGCAAAATTCAAACACTATTTCCAAGGAATTTCATACCGTGTCCGAACAAGACAGAAGTATTTTTTTGCCGGGTCCGAACTTTTGTGTAATTAATTTTTGTCCGAATTTAGGTGGTAGTACGGTACATCACACTGCTCGTACTGCATCACACTGCTCGTACTGTATCACATTGCTCATACTGCATCACACTGCTCGTACTACATCACACTGCTCGTACTACATCACACTGCTCGTACTGCATCACACTGCTCGTACTGCATCACACTGCTCATACTGCATCACACTGCTCGTACTACATCACACTGCTCGTACTGCATCACACTGCTCGTACTACATCACACTGCTCGTACTGCATCACACTGCTCATACTGCATCACACTGCTCGTACTGCATCACACTGCTCGTACTACATCACACTGCTCGTACTACATCACACTGCTCGTACTGCATCACACTGCTCGTACTGCATCACACTGCTCTTACCGTACCACGCGGCTCTTACTGCCTCACACTGCTCCTACCGTCTTATGCTGCTCCTACCAAGTCATGTTGCTCGTACGACCTCACGCTGCCTCCACCCTCCCAGCTGTGCTGATAATTGTAGCAGCAGATCTCAGAGAGAAAGCTGCAGTGAAAAGAAAGCACCTCGTTGTGAAGATTCCAAAGCAGCTGCAGCCAACTGCGTGCACTACAGCACCCTGCTGTCGCTTACTCCTCCTGCTACTGCTGCCGCTGGCAGAGCCGGTGCTGCACGGGCTGCTCTATTTGCTAAAACAGCCTCTTCACTCCATCCTCCCCACGGCTCCACCCATTCAGCTCACCACTCCCATTGCTGTTGAAATCTTGTGCTTCTGGGAGCGACTGAACCATCATCATGTCCCTACCTTTGGTCCAGAGATGACGGCCGGCGGGAAGCTGAAAAATACAAGGAAGACCTCAAGAACAAAAAGCTTGCCTAACTCTGTGCGAGCATCCCGGCATCCCTCGCACTCGCTGCGGGCAAGAATCGCCATCGCTTCCTGGGCCCCACAACACCAGCCGTTCGACCGAAGCACCTCGAAACCCCAGCAAAGTCCACTTTTTCTTCAGGATTTAGCTACCCTGTCGGTCCCTTCTTGTTGTTTGGTGCAAGCAGGAGGGGACCCCAGTCAAGCGATGGAACGGATGGCACTGGCCGAATGCAAAGGAAGCTTGGGAAGAAGAGAACAAGCGGAGAGTTGGTCTCCTGGGGCATCAGACCTCAGACTCTGTGCCATTCGGTCCATCAGTGTCCCAACACACACACACACACACACACACACACACACACACACACACACACACACACACACACACACACACACACACACACACACACACACACACACACACACACACACACGCGCGTGCACGCACGCACGCACGCACGCACGCACGCGCGCACGCACGCGCGCACGCACTTGCACACGCACACGCACACGCACACGCACACGCACATGCACGCACGCACGCACGCACGCACGCACGCGCGCACGCACGCGCGCACGCACTTGCACACGCACACGCACACGCACACGCACACGCACACGCACACGCACACGCACACGCACACGCACACGCACACGCACACGCACACGCACATGCACGCACGCACGCACGCACGTACGCACGCACGCACGCACGCACGTACGCACGCATGCACGCACGACGCACGCACGCACGCACACACACACCCACCCCCAAGCACCTCTCTTGCTCGGCATTGACCAAGCAGTAGAGTCTGACGCCCTCTGAAGCGACTCCAGGGCAAGGATTGACAGGACTCGATCTGGAAGAGCAGAGGCACAGCAGATTGGGAGATACGATGGGGGCAATTGCGGGTGGCAATGTTCCAGTTGTGCCGGTGTGTTGCAGGGGCCGCGAGGACAGCTGCCCCCAGCCCAGGATCACTCAAACCCAGCTTGGTCACACCGTGACACGCCAGCCGTCACAGCAGCGAGTGACTCCAGTGCACGACTGGGCGGCGGGGCACACTGCCCACGGGAAAAGACCGGATCCGCGGGCTCCGCAGTCTGCGTGTACCTGGGTCCTGGAGATTCGCCTTGAAAGGACATCGCGAAGAAGGTGGGCGCCGGCCTCGGAACCTCCCCATCTTGGCCCGCGTCCACGTCCATGGGCTGAGATTGTCCTTGCTGTGATCCTCTCCACGCTCCTGCTGCTGCCGCTGCGGCTGTCGCCGCAGCTGGTGCTGCTAGCCTCCTGATCCTGCAGCTGCTACTGCTGCTGCTGCTGGTGCTGTTGCTGCTGCTGCTGCTCCTGCTGCTGCTGCTGCTGCTGCTGCTGCTGCTGCTGCTGCTGCTGCTGCTGCTGCTGCTGCTGCTGCTGCTGCTGCTGCTGCTGCTGCTGCTGCTGCTGCTACTGCTGCTGCAGTTGCTGCTGCTTCTGCTGCTGCTGCTCAAGTAGCATGCCGCTGCGGCCTACCGCCGCCGCCGCACCTCAGAACCTCCACTGTCCGTTTTCAAGGGCCGTATCTGGCTGACAAGGGGGACCTCGATCAACTGCATGACCAGAAGGGAATTCCGCTGCCAGCTGGGAGCCGTCAGCGCCGAGGTGAACTCTCCTACAGCTTATGGCCCTGGACGAGTTCCAGTCGGCGAGCGGTGCTCGGTGCACCCATGCGAGTCACGCACAGGATTACCCCCGCCTGTCTGGATGACACTTCCAATCAACCTCCATTGCTGAGGCCATGGAAAACATACGACGCCGAGGTCACCAGATACCAACCCGCTCCGAAGCAGAGGGGAGCGGATCGGTGCAAGGAGCACAGTTGAACAGGATCGCAGAGCAGCGCGATTAGCAGCTTACAAGAGCGCGGGTGGAGTCCAGAGAGCGAACACACGGGCCACATACGAGGAGCACTGGGGCAAGGTAGTAGTGCACTGTACGCACAAGAAATTCGAATCCAAGCTCACCTCTCTCGCCTCTGCAGCGTCAGTACAGCGAGTCACCATGTCCATGCCTGCCATCCTACGACCATGACGATGGCGACCTTTCTAGGACCATGACGAACGAGATGGTGGTGTCTAAAGCGACTACCTGAGGCTATGGTCATGGCGTCAGAAGGACAATCGTGTCTGCAAAAAATACCATTGTTTCATGAATTTTTGCTGCAAAGACATCGGCAATCGCGTGACTTCACGCGCTGGTCTGAGGGGGCAATGGGGCACCATGGCAAGTTGATGCGTATGTGGAACCACAAAACGCCTTTGGTGGCGGTCGAGCTGTGCGTACGTGTCTCAGCCCTGCCATCCATAGGGCTTCCCGGCCAATTTCGCATTTCCCGCGCTGCGGAACCGGTGGGCCGAAAGGCCATCTTCGCCAGCCTACGAGAGGGAGCTGGCGTGGCAACAACCACCGAGGACGAGGCAATGGCCACTTGGGATGTAGCTTGCCTTGCCTCGCTTTCATGTCGCACATTTACTAGAGAGGTTTTCCCTCGTGCATTCGCTTGGCTTAAAATGTAGGGTTTGCTTCGTAGGACGAACGCTTCGCTCCTGAGGCTGCTAGGTATGAGAGGTAGAAGCCGAAGGAAAGGAGCGTTTGTTTCCAGGGAAATTCATTTGTCGCATTATTCATACTAGTAATAAAGTTGCCCCCGACCGACACTGTACATGCACCGAGACAGAGAATACAGGGGCCGAACAACGTCTACTCGACATTAGATTTTCCCCATCAGGCCTCAGCCAACATGGGGGGTAGAGTAACTTGCCACGATTTTTGGCTTCCCATCACTGCCATACCAAAGGGGGTATGGCGGCAATGGTCAAAAAAGATCTATAAGATATAAAACTTGGATGGTTCCCAATTCTATTCATCCCCCAAATAAATGTATTTCATTTTTAACTTGCCCCTCAAGAATTCATTCAAACTTGGCCTCCAGTTCAACCTAGACTTCATTCACAATTTAGGCGTCATAAAGAATTTATTTCATCTTCAATACATATTTATTTTTTATTAAATTTCATTATTCATTAATGGAGCTATATTATTTTCTAAGTTCTTGCCACCATCGGGAAGAATGTGGTTCACAAAGAAAAAAAAAAAGAACTCACTTTCGCTCTCTTATGCTTCTTTATGAATTTTTGGAGCCTGCATCGTGCACCCATACTTATTCTTGGTTAACTCGAGGTCAAGATCCCATTGTGCTGCATCGCAGCATGTAACGTAACAAGTGAGCTTGGTCAGAGTTCAAAAGTTTCAAAAAACTTGCTATAGCCTTAAATGTCATGTTTTCTACGTATTGGGAGCTTCTGTACCCACAATTTCCAATTCTACAATTATGGTTTTCCCTTGGGTGAAAGCAAAAGTCTTTTTTGCCAAGTGTTAACGTATACAAAAGCTTGTGTCGGCATTGCCTTCGCTATTTTTTCATGTATTGTGACTCAGTCCACGGTGCTTGGCTGTTGTCACTTGCAGTAATCAAAACAAGTTGTGCTAAATCGTTCATCATTTGGGCCAGTGCGGCCTTCGTCCCTTCTCTCTGTTCTCATTTGCATGACGCTTGTCAACATCATGTAACCGAGTGGGTGCGTAACATGGGGGTACTTGCCACACTCGATCCCTGATTACAGTTCCATTACACCCACAATTTAATTTGTTTTCCGGGGTGGATCCCTCATTACACGCAAGCCCTATCACAAAGAAGCGATCCTAACATGTGTTTTCCAACGTGAAGAAGACTTCCAAGTATGACATTGCTTCATTCAAAGGCCAATGAAAACCACCATTACCACTTTTATTCCTCCTGATATGCTGATAAATTGACCAACTGGTTTTAGCCCCTTAAGGAGAGTCAAATTCAGGAGGAACTTGTTGTCGAATTCATCATTCTACGATCCGAAAAGCCTAGTTGCGAACGAGATCGCTACCTACCCACACGTGTGGACGACATGGATTTGGGGCGGGAGCAACAAACAGAAGGCAAGTAAGAACTTAACACATAGTGATTCAGAGCAAGAATTTACGAATTGATGAGGCTACCTGCGCTAAATACTCGCGTGGGACGTATCTACCATCCGTGGGCTTTGGAGCATCTCAGCATTAATTAACCAAGGGTAAACACTTAACGCTTTGGAGCACAACCCCCAGGTATCAGAATCCTGGGCTAGACCAACGCTACCAACACTTAAGCATGCAACCATGAGAATACCAACATCGGCCAAAAGCATATGTGGTAGGGAGTGCATATTTTTACGTCCTTGGTCGCACACAAGTGACTATTCCCAAACTGAAAACAAGACCACTGGATGTGTCTAGCATGGAGTTCTCCTAAAGAAACTCTTTTGGCCCGCCAACACTCTACCATGACGAGCGACAAAAACTTGGCAGCTATATTGGTGCCACTCAAATCCACTCTTTTAGTTCCTGAACCGATGAGGTGCATGTAGTTGACGTCAAGCAGTAATGTTGGTGACTGAAAAACGAACACCAAAATGCAGAACACGATATGGAAAATGGAAGAAGGCAAGGAATCGCTGACACCATAAGCAACACACGGCAAATACATGTGTGCATTATAACAAGGGATACATGGGACATCAACAACATGTATCAAGCCAATACATTTCACACCCGCCTTGAACAAACCGTTGTTGTATACCTTAGTAAGAAAATGCGCATGCTACTTGCGAGTGTCGACCTTAGCCACTTAGATGTCTCCTGACGCGATGCAACACAATGTGATGCATAACATGCATCACACGTGCAAATGCACAACATGTGAATCAACCACACACTTTCATACAAACGTGCAGGGAGTGCCACGTACTCAGCCTCACTTGGGTTTGGCGCCATGCACCCTTGCTTTCCACTTTTCCACAAGAAAGTGGTCTGACCGATCATAGAAGTGTACCCATATTCTCCACGAGAATCCGTGTTGTGGGCCCAGCCATTGTCAATATGATCATCAGTAATGACCAATGGTTGTGCCGCATAGCACAATCTGACTCATGTTATACATACCGCATGCCAATCAATTGAAATTATTCCCTTGGGGTGTCAGTCGTAAGGCTCCAATGGGAACTGCATAAGAAAAATCTTTGTGAACGCCACATTGGCACGCGTTATGGTCGCCAGGTACATAAATGACCAAATGACGTTGAGGTACTCCACAAAAGAAACGGTCCCCTCCAGCCACAACACGTCTAATGACTTCAACGGCCTCTTGCTTGCTTGAGTCATCTGGGTAGATGTAGTGGGGGTGTCAGCTAAGAGAGGGTGAATCTCTCCTCCAAGGTCAAAACATATGTAGCATGGTGAAGATATAGTGTGTGATTTTTTCTGTCACGCTCAAGATCCATGCCAAGAAAGAGCTCAGCAGGGCAAAGATCCTTCATCTTCAAAAGAGCCTTGACATTCTAGAAAAAACTAGGGTTAGGAGATGCCAAGAGGAGGTTACAAAGGCCTATGAAGGGCTTAGAAGGAGTACAAAAGATAGCATTGGGTCAATCATGCTACAAACCAATCCTCACTTTTCAAGCATCGTGGTGATTTTCATGATCCAACAATGCGAAGGATGCTTCGTTCTGTATAGTGTATTTTGCAAGCAAAAGGCCATTAGAGCCAACTATGAAGCCTAGAGCCAAGACCATGTAGATCTCTTTGGCAAGGTGATATTACAAGAATGCATTGTTCACATCCATGTCCTCAACAAGTTAGTGATGATGTGCAATCAGGATCGAGAGAAATCGTGCAATGGTCTACACAAACAAATGTCTTATCAACGTCCACCCCAGGAAACTGAGATTATCCATTGGTCATGAGACTTGTGTTGCATTCATCTAAGGTGTCTCTGGGTTTCAACTTGTGGCAATAGACCCAACGTGCTATGGCTACCTTGCTTTTGCAGGATTTGAACCTTGCCTCCCTCCACTTAAGGATGTGATTTTTTTCTCTCTCTGAATTAGACAAAATGCACCATGCATTTTAGCCAAACCCAACTATCAAAATAGGGCAAATCACAACACACCACAAGGTGAAAAACACTAATACCGATGCAATCTAAAAAAATCCAGTTTGAGGCAACCACTAAACAAACAAAATCCAAAAGTATTACATCAACATCAACACGATGAAACACCATCGCATGACTGAAATATGAATGTTAAGGATCACAAACCTATGTGTGTGACATATTTCAAACATTTTTTGCCTGTTGTTTAGAAAGGTCTTACCTAAACTTGAAAAAGAAATAGTTTAGCCTCGATACCATGGGTCTGAGCAATTCCCTTTATGAAATTAGAACGATCGACATTCGGAAGGAGTTCGGAGATGGGTTCTTTTTCAAGCTTATATATCTCAAATGGCAGATTTGATTGATACAAACAATGTGTTGCCTGTACCGGTGATAACAGACATAAAATTCACAAGTTTATGTCAAATCCAAGTCATTAACAAACTCAAAAGATTGAGTTCTTTCTGTCCAACTTCAACTTCAACATCAAGTACTTCCCACATGCTCTAAGTAAGTAACGGGATTTGACGGCTGAGATCGGCATCTTGCATATCATACAAGATACATACCTCATGAGACTATTTGCAAAAGGTTACAAGGAATTCGACGTATACAAAAGATCAAGTTTTGGTTGGACGAAACATGTTGGTAATGGAATGCCATTGTCAGTATTCCCAGATGTCGTACCAGTCAACGAAAAGTTCCTTCACATGCTATTGGAGGAGTACCATGATATTGGCTAAGGTGGACACCCTGGTGACGATAAGACATAAAGAAAGTTCCAGATGTATCACTGGTGGGACAAGATGGAAACTGACGTTGCAACTTGAGTGTTTTCAGGCAAGTTTGGTGGCTAGCCTAGAAAATTTACCAAAAGGTTCCGCATGCACCTCAAGGATAATAAGAGAAATAGTGCTGGAAAGGGTGCTGGTGATGGAAATCTTAGGGTGCTTATGGATGCACCCATGTAGTGGAAGACCTGTGAAGACCACCAAGATAGCTCATCCAATGAAGAACACATTGAGGAAAATTATGAAAATGTCGAATATTGTGATCCTTGTCCCACTTGAAAAGATAATGCGAGTTACAAGCTCAACAAATGTAAGGATTTTTTAGTCCATGTTTGCTGTTGAAAGTAGTAGGAACCTTGGGAGATAATTGGGGGCAACCAAAGGCTCACAAGAAATTCGTATTTATCAAAACATTTTATCCCCTATCACTTGACATCAGCATAGTAAGGAATTTGATGAGGTGGTGACCCAAGCTACCAAAAACTATAAAAATGTGTCCAAGATGGGAGCAAACATAGACATCTGACATCTAGTCTACAACTTAAAGGCAATGGGGCACAAAAGCTTGTTCTCAAGCATTGTGGAAAGTGATCGATTGATATGCATGGTGGGCTAATCAAGAAAAATTAAGATCAAGGAACTCTCATATCATGGACAGAGACACATTGTCAGTGGAAGGCTATGGAGGCTATCACTAAAACTTGGACCATACAAAGCTAAAGATAGCATTCATGAAATTCCTCGCTTACCATCCGGAAAGCATCATAGGCCTTATTTGCAATAGCCAAATGTAGTAGATTTCCGTGTAGGAGGCAAAGCTCCATCATAACCTCAAGAAGGCATCACAAAGCCTAGACGACATAAGGATTTACAAAACTCTAAGAGTAATGAAGTGGATACAACGACAAACTCTGCCAAAAATGGCATGGAAGATTGGCCGACCTCAATGATGTTGAGACCTACGTCAATCAACTCAACCCTTCAAGGCATGGGGGTCTTTTCTTGGGGACAAATCTCACATAATAGTTGAACCATGTGACCAATATGTTATGTTCCTACAAGCCTGCTATGAGTTTGTGGGAAGACCTCAACATGACCTTCATGAAATACAACAATTAAAGTCTGTCTTGAAGGAGTAGGGTGCATGAGGCTATTACCACATTTTGCAGTCGAGATCTCAAGAGGAATTGTGTGCCATGTGGCGCAAGGTGTGAATTAAATAGAAGGAAGTATAATAAGCCTTCCTCAGGCTAAAGGAACTTCAGTGGCACATAGTGTCTCTTAAGAACTACTTGAGCAAGTTCACAATGCTTGTTGAGGAAACCAAATTTCCCAACAAGGTCATTTGACCTTAGAAAAATAATTTTTCTTGTTTTTTCTTAAGTTCATCTAGAAAGGTATTTGTTCTTAAGCTTCTCGTAAGCAAGAAGCTCAAGGAAAACACTACCACCACAGCCTCAGGGGAGCAATACTTGATGGTTGCCTCAAGGCAACCATCAAGTATTGCTCACAGTGAAAAGAAACTACGTAGGGTAACATGGAATGTGACTCAAATCCGCAGAACACCGCTAATAAGAGAACTCGATAACACCTTGGAAAGGAGGAGAATCAACA
The DNA here is from genome assembly GCA_023375785.1 of Penium margaritaceum. Classification (NCBI taxonomy): domain Eukaryota; kingdom Viridiplantae; phylum Streptophyta; class Zygnematophyceae; order Desmidiales; family Peniaceae; genus Penium; species Penium margaritaceum. The sequence goes on from SZWC01001133.1 coordinate 91,837, forward strand.
TGCACTTCCTTATGCCATGAAGGCTATATGACACAACGTGACAAGGTCACATATGACAACGATGAGTAGTGAGCAACGCGTGAGTGTCACAAGTGTCGAGTGGCCTTTGTGAAGGGCTATGCCAAAGCTACATGGAGCGTGGTTATTTTAGTACCCCAATAAATTAAGTTGTGGGCACATTGTGATCAATATGGTGCATCTGCTAGACCTATAAAGATACCTGGAGATGGTGTTGTGGATAGATGTAGGAAGGGCCATGGAAATGGACGTGGATGTCTGAACTTTGGGCGAAGCTTCTTGAATCCGCCACTCATGGCGGATTCAAGAAGATCCGAGCGCTGCGTGCAAGGTGCACACACCTCGCATGCAGCGCTCGGCTCAAATGTCGATAACGTGCTTTATGCCTCATTCTCATTCTCGATGTTTTATATATGTGTTTGACTCACTCGACACTTGTCATCGCACTACACTTACTACTCTATGCAAATTATCCATTTGTCCCAAAAGACGAGTTGGGAACCACCTCGTTAACATCTCGTCCGAGTGCGGTGGTGGTTTGGGGAAAAACTAGTGGACGCACGAGAAGGACGTGGTGCTCCTTTTGCTCGCGCTTGAGTACGCGGGAGAATTCCGTGATACGCAGAAAGGGTGGCAAACCAAGATGCACGAGGTGATCGAGCCCAAGTTCAGCTCGCGTTTGGACATTGAGCCACTATCGACGGACCAGATACGCTACCGTTACAACAACCTCGCCAAAATTTGGCGCATGGGGTACGATCCGGTGGGTAGAAGTGGAAATAGTATTGACCGCATCTGGTTGACTATCAAACTTGAGCCGAAGTAGTGGGATAGTTTGAAGCGAACAAATCCTACGGCTGCAAAGCTCAAGGGGAAGCACCTACTCTGGTTCGATATTGGAACACAATTGTGGATTCATGATAAGGCAGTGGGCGGGAACGCTTTTAGGTCGGAGCAGGCTCGCGTGGTGGGAGAAAAGGGAAATGTGCCAGAAGAGGCTGACGACAGCAACGTACGTCGTAAGGTGTTCGACAGGCAAGTTGACAAACTAGCAAGGTTAGTTAAATCGGCTGGTAGTTTGGAGTGCGTGATTCGTGATGAGGGTCCAAAAACACCATGGGGCATGGAAGTACAGGACATTAGTCAGGACAAGGCATTAGGAGATGATGATAAGATGGAGTTCCTGGATGTGCTGTAGAAAGACGACAAAATGTGCACGTTGTATGTTTACTTGAAGGGGGGGGGGGGTTCGTGCACGCGTGCTTAACCTGTTACTTGGCCGCAACCCCCCGCCATGTCGCGAATGAGGAGGGAGACGAGGAGGGAGGTGAGGAGGACGAAGATGACGAGGAAGAGGAGGAGGTGGAGGCATGGGAGAAGCAGGCAGAGGAAGAAGCACCTGACGGTCAAAGCGGCAAGGAAATCGTTGCGATAAGGTCCGCTTTAGTGGCGGATGAGAATCTTCATGTTTAGACTGAACTTTGTTTGTTTCTTTAAATGATTCTTTCCTCAATTGTGAAGTACGAGTATCGTTCCATTTGTCTATTTTCCAATAACAAGTATTGATCATAAATGTTCAGCGGAGAAATTATTCCCTTTCATAATCTACCCACATCGCATCACCAATAGATGTCCTAAGTGAATGAATACATGTCACCATGCTGTCGACCGATTGGTCGAACTCTCGCAGGCACATATGGTTGGTTGTCCATTGGTTGTCTCTCTATACATCATGGAAATGCAACGTCCTGTTTGTCTAGTACTAAATTATGCATGACAAAGCAAGAAAGGACCAACTGAGATTGGAAACGTTCCTCGTAACTGGGTAGTGCATGGAGGATTCTAAATCTTGCTTTCAGCACCCCGATTGCCCGTTCGATTGAGGATCGTGCGGATGCGTGACGGAGGTTGAAAAGCTCCTATGTGTTTCTCGGACGGAGATCGCCTGGTCCAAATTCTTGTAGATGATACCTTACCCCTCGGCATGGAGGCATAAGGCCCAGACCTTCTGGAATGGCAGCGTCCGAGAGAAGGTATTTGTCGGGCGGTAATCGGAAACCTCGTTGAAGTGCGTCAGTGAACATTCTGGCGTCGTGGACTGACCCTCCCATCCAACAGTGAGGAATGTAAACTATAGATGAGGGTTGCACGTGGCAAGGACGTTCATCGTCACTTGGGAGTGGCAATCGATGAATGCTGGCCGTTGATACCGAGTGACGACGACGGGAATATGGGTCCCATCGATGGCGTCGACGCAGTCGTTGAACCACGGTAGATAGTCCAGGCGTCCTTCCCAAGCGCTGAACGGAGGGTCTCCATCGCGCATTTGCCAGATAACGGACGACGCGATATGGAGTAGAGCTTGTACAACCTCGCGAAGAACTCGGCCAATTGTCGCTGCTCCGCGCTGAAACCGCTCCATAAGTTGGCGAAACGACATCCCGTGACACACGCACTACATGTACATGAACAATTTTTCCTCTGCTGCAAGTTGATTGCCGCGTAACGTGGACGATGTGGTTAATGCATCGAGGATGCCACGCCATGTTGCCACGGTCATCCTCACCATATTGTACAGCCTCATGGGGTGTCCATTGCGCAGCTCGATTAACCAATGGCGTGCGAGGAACACACTGTCATGCATGCGGCGACCAGTGATGCGAGAGACAACCCTCAGGATGAGGGAGTTGATGATTTCATAGAGTAGCTCCAGGATGGTGGCTTGTATCTGCCGTATGTGCCGTATGCGGCATGTGGCTGCTCTTCGGCGAACAGACTCCATGGTGCGCAGACAAGTGAAGTGCGCCGGCTACGAGCAACGTGTTTCAACACGCTGACCGCGGCTCGTGCGGTGAACGGACACTTGCTTTTTACAACCCGTTTATACGTTTGATGTGCCGTTGCAAGGCGGGTGCGCGGTCCGACTCCAACTGACACGCTGAACACGTGGGAACGACCATCATCGGTTCAATTCCTGCCGTTTGCAAGAAACGAACTATTAGTTAACAAAGAATTCGAACTACTAGTGAAAAATTACCGATTGCACGGTAAATTGAGCCATAATTATTAGTTCAACCAAGTAGTTAAGTGGATTCGCGCTTTAGTCTAACTACCTAGTTAACCTCGCAAATAGATGGTTAGAACTCATAACTACTCTAGTCAGTTTGGGGACTCCAACCAACACTCCGGCTTGAAACAAATCACGCGCACACCCTCCGTGTCCGACAACACAAACGGTGCGCAAGTGCGAAAGTGGGCACTGGGCCGTCCCCAGAGGAAGAACTTCTAAGGAAGACCACGGTGCATAGCGCAGCGGAACAGTCAGACAACGCGCGTGGTCGCAGCCGGTGGCTCTCAGCTCCACGGCCATGGCGTCGAGGCGGTGGACCTCATCGACCGCCGGCCCCCACGCCGCCATCGTATGGGCCGGCGCCCTCTCCATATTGGCTCTTTTTGGAACGGCCTCCGCCTCCCTCTCCCCGTCGGCCACCGACGGCGGTGTCGGCGATGGCGGTAGCAGCGGCGGAGGCGGCGGCATCGGCGACGACCTGCGCAGCCGCGTGCACGCGTTCTATTACCTGTGGTACGGGACGCCTGAGCGCGAGGGCAAGTGGCAGCATTGGGACCATGAGGTACTGCCGCACTGGCGCCCCATGGTGAACCGCAACTACCCCGCCGTCGGCACCAGGGTACGGTGGGTGGGCGCGTGCGCGGGGAGGGTCGCACGTGGCATTGGATTTGTGCGTTACGTACAAAACCAATGCAAGGCAGGGGAGGGTAGGAGCTGGGGGGGGGGGGGGGGGGGG
>SZWC01001133.1:146998-170890 GCA_023375785.1 Penium margaritaceum
GCCACCCGTCACACGGACAGACGCAGGGTCACGACTCACAGCAGCAATGGCAGAACGTGGAAAAAGGCGCTGGCCACAAGCAGCAAGGCAACGAGGGAGAATGTACGATTGCCAATCCTCAATCCATGGCACATCATCTGGGGGACACCCCTGAACATGACCGGAGGGGGGTCCACGAAGAGACAAGTCAACAGCACACGCAAGGCCCTCCTCGACCGAACATACACTCTCACCTCCCTGATCACGGAGGTGACGCTCGTGGATGGCGTGAGAGAGCGCAAAGTCCAACTGGCGCTCGTCCTCAGGCGGTCCGGTGATGAGTGCGGTAGAGGAGTGTGGCTGGGGACCAAGAGTGGGGGACGCCCATGATGGAGGTGAGTAGAAGCCGGAAGGAGGCCCGAAGTAGACAGGACCTCCAAATCCCGGGGGCCAACCCCAGGGTGTAGATGGAGAAGGTGCAGAGAGGACAGTGCTATAGGCAGCTGCTGCAGGCAATGGAGAAGACGTGTGCGTAGAGCTACGACAAGACTCCGCGGAGGTGGAGGAGCGGGCAGAGCCTCCACCTGACCCTGAAGAGCGTGCCCAGTGAGCACGCATGGCTGAGGCCATGCGTGCATCATCTGGTGGTGCAGGGCACTTGGGCGCCGCATGACCAGCGGCACCGCAGTTCCAGCAAGTGACAGTGCTGGAGGAGGAGTGAGATGCCGTGCTATCAGAACCGCGACCTTTGCCCCCTTTCCCTTGCCCGCCACCGCCAGAGCCACCTCCTTGGCCTTTACCTTTGTTGCCCCCTCCACCACGCCCACTTCCTTGGGAAGCAAGGGAGGTGGCGGTGGTAGTGGAGGTGGAGACGGAGGATGAGCTGGAGGCTGAGGAGGTAGAGGAGGATGGAAGTGCGGTGGTCGCTGCTGCAACTGCTGCGCGGTGGATGCGTTTGTTCTGCAAGGAGCTCCACCAGTCAGTGAGGCGCTGGGTGGTGAACTCCCACAAAGCCCCAATTCCAGGGGGTGCATCAGCGGGAACAGGTATTGCCGCCAGACGCTCCAACTCCGTGGCCTTCACTTCGCGAAAGATGTCGCTGAGTTCAGGGATGAGACCGTTGACGATGGAGAGGACAGCGGGGAGTTGGCCTGGGGCGGCTTTGCCGAGATCACGTAGCAGGCGCAGACTGCGAGCCCAATAGGCGTCAGCAGTCTCGTCAGCACGCATGGAGAGTGTGTTGAACTGGACGGTGAGGACGCTCTGTGCCGCATGTCCAGTGACTGTCGTGCGCCGCTTGATCAGGGCATAAGCCCCAACCGGGTCAGCGGGGGTGCGGCGTGCAGTGTCAGCATTGTAGGATCCAATCTCGTCAATGAAATCGTCTGGTCCGGCGCGAATGAGGGCTCGGACCGCTCGAGCTGACTCAGAATCGACTGGCACGAAAGGTGGGACAGCTGAGGGGTTTGGTGCATGGTAGTATTCCCAGAGTTGTTCCCCTTGCGCCCAGGCACTGAAACGAACCTCCCAAGAGTGAAAAGTGAGACTGGGTGTGAAGTGGGGTGGAGTGGAGTCAAAGTCAGGCTTCCGTTGCACTGTTCGGACAAGGGCTTTGGCTGCAGCAGCGCCAGCAGCTGCGGCGACTGCAAGTGGATCAGAGATAGATGTGCCAGCGGCAGTGGAAGCGGAAGCGAGAGAAGTGGAAAAAGCGGCAGCAATGCTAGCGGACTGAGTGCTGCGCAGTGTGGGCTGCAGGCGGTTCAGAACCAAGTCAGCAATGTGGTCGGCGAATGTCTCTTGATCAGCCTGCTCAGCCTTCAGTTTTTCCTCAGCAGCCCGCTGAGCACTGAGAGCTGCCTGTAATGCAGTGCGCTCACGCTGAAGCTCAGCCTGCAGTGCTGTGTATTGGTCATCGTCGACTGGCATTGCGCCAGCGACGTGACTCTGCCGAAAAAATTTCGGCAGAGTTTCCCTTGCCCAAGTGGGCGTGGGAAGTAAGATATCGGTGTTGAGAGTGCGCTGCAAGGCAACAACCTGAACGCACGAACACGCCAATACAGGGAAGGCAGAGAGTGCGGAAGAGCAGGAGAAGGCAAGCTCACCACGCACTGCGGTACAGAGAGAACAGTGGTGGCAGTGCTGCAGCAGCTGAGGAGGAGACGACTGCGACAAAGGACGATGTGGTGACGACGAAGCAGGCTACACCTGTCAGAGCTGCACCTGACAGAGCGGCGATGACTATAGCGATCAAAACCAACAGTTGTAGGTGCCAAGTGACTGACGGTGATGTGGAGGGTAGAGAGGCTGCCTGTGTTGTGGAGGCGTTAGCGGAGCCAACTGCATTGGATAGTGTTGTAGCTGCTGCGGCTGCGGCGGATGCAACTGCGTTTGCTGATGCAGCAACCTGAGTGGCTACGTTGACGGCCGAGGCCGCCAAGGGTCCCTGGTCCACTGCTGCAGTGTATGTGTCAATGGCTCGACCTGCAGCAGTGCTGGCTGGTGCACGTGCGACACGTGCTGTGGCTGCAAAGGTAGTGGCAACGGCAGCACTGGATGAAAGGATAGCCTGCAGCGATGAGAGAATATCAAGAGACGAGATGGGCTCTGCAGCAGTTGCGGCTGAGGATGCAGCACAACGCGGAGCGGAGGCCTCAGATGCTGTCGCTGCAGCAGGTGGAGCTGCACCACGGGGAACAGCACGGCGGTGTTGAGGGCACGTCCTATGGGAAATGGGCGGTCTTACCAGAGAGTGAAGAGGTCGGTGGTCGTTTTGTGGTGCTGTTGCCGGCTGGTTCAGCGACGTTGGGGTGTTGTCGTCGGCTGATTGGCAGCGCGTCGCGTAGTCCCTTGCGTCCGCCCACGCGTAGTGATCAGCGGGATCATAGTCTTCACCGGGGTGATACCCCGGACTGCTGCGACGCACCCTCGACCACACCTCTCTCTCCGCCCTCTCCTCGTAGTATGCAAGCTCCTCGTCAGTATTTGCACCGTCCCGAGCTGTAGTTGATGACGGAGGGGCTGGCTGATCTCAGGTGGAGACGCCAGTGTACAGAGTGATGGGCTGCCTCAGGGCAGCCCGTGGTAATCGAGAGTGTGCTGGGATCAAGTCTGGCTGCAGGGTTGGGGCTGAGGTCACGGTTGCAAAGACAGCAGTTGCACAGAGCGGCGGCTGCTGCGGCTGCCCAGACTGCCACCTAAGCTGCGTCTATCTTGTGCCAAGCGGCTAAGCGGCTGAGCCCAAGCGGCTGCAAGGCATGGCTGCTGCTGCTGCTGCTTGGGCCGCCACGGCCTTGCGCTGTGGCTTGTGCGGGATCACCCGTCGATTGATGCCAGCGGCTCCCCAGAGTGACGGCAGCTGCTGCTGTCCAAGCTGCTGCGGCCTCGCGCTGAGGTCCATGAGTGCGATGTTGGCAGCAGCACAGAGTGGCTGCTGCTGATGCTGCCTAGCTGCAGTGTTGGGACTGAGATCACTGCTGCAAAGCCAGCAATTGCACAGAGCGGCGGCTGTTGCGGCTGCCTAGACTGCCACCTACGCTGCTACTGTCACGTGCCAAGGTTCACGAGCTCGAGGTCAGCGGCTGCAAGGCGTGGCTGCTGCTGCTGCTGCTTGGGTTGCCACGGCCTTGTGCTGTGGCTCGTGCGGGATCACCCGTCGGTTGATGACTGCGGCTGCCCAGAGTGGCGGCTGCTGCTGCTGTCCAAGCTGCTGCGGTCTCGCGCTAAGATCCGCGAGTGCGATGTTGGCAATGGCACAGAGTGGTTGCCAACGATGTTGCTTAGGACACCGCGGTATCGTTCCGTGGCTTGTTCGGTACCACCTGTCGCTCGGTGCTAACAGCTGCACAGAATGGCTGCTGCTGCTGTTGCTTTGGTCGACACGGCCTTGTGCCGTGGCTTGCGCGGGATCACCCGTCGCTCGGTGTTAGGAGCTACTCAGAGTGGCAGCTGTTGCTGCTGCCTAAGCTGCCACGATCTCGTGCTGAGGTTCACGAGTGTGATGCCAGCGGCTGCACAGAATGACCGCCGCTACTGCTGCTTAGGACGCCGCTGTCTCGTGCTGTGACTTGTGCGGGATCACTCGACGCTCAGCGCTTGAGTCTCATGAGGTCCCAGGACGTCGCTGCGGGAGGGACAGCCCTCCTGCTCTGATACCAATAGGTAGGCGTAGTTGCTAGGCTAGCAAGAAAGCAGGTGACGAGCAACAACGTACGCCATGGATCGGGGAACGCTCACGACTTAGAAAAATGTAGTAACAAGTCACAGCGTTGACAAGCAACTGAGTGTGAGCGACGTGGTGAGAGCCAGTTGACCGGGCCACCCACGCGAGACAATCGTCGTGGGGCCCGGACGCCACCCAGGGATCGAACCCGACCCTGGAGCGAACGAGCTCCAGGCGGTTTCTCACACGCCGGCACAAGCCGGACGTGTGGTCCCGAGGGATCAGCAACCCAGTTCACCACTCTAGGAACATGCAAGCATGCAATCAACTAACAAGCATGCATTCCCACAAGTTGTATCCCCTTTTAGTATATGAGTGTATTACTAAACTAAGGCATATGAAAAGACTGGTGCTGAAGCCACCACTTGGCAGCTTGAAGGAGGCACATCCTCTGTGTTCTTCATGCTGCACCACAGTCTTGCACCAGGGAGCCTTAATCCAGATCAATCACCTGCAGTGGTGAGGTGTGTGTATGAATGGAGACACGAGGGCACTTGCGCGTGTTTGTGACAATAACCAACAGCCACGAGCTCATCCAAAATTTTCTTCAACTCCTCTCGCATGCACCACCTTCGAAAACATCTCTAAGGCTGGTTTTCCACATGAAGCACACACTCTCCTTGATGTGGAGCGTGCATTTATTGCATCTCACCCTTTGCATTTTCTTGTGTGATGGTCATGATGCAAGCCTTTCATGTCTGTACATGTAGCTTATTGTGTCCACTTAGTAGTGTTATGCCTGTGCGGATCCCTAATGCGGACTAGCTAGCTTCATGGCGCCATCGTGAGGTGATCTACCCATCCCCGACTGCAGGAGAGTTGCCACATCGTGCGGGATGTTGTGATGTGAGCCGTCCCTATCTGTTTGTATAGGTTATTGTGACCACTCGGTAGTGTCCATGCTCCTCCGAATCCCTGATGCTGACCCAACTAGCACCGAAGCACCGACGGGTGGTGGCTCCACCCACCACCAGCTGCCATACAGCTGCCATGGCGTCCCGGATGCTTTCTGAGGTGCTCTACAATTTTTTTGCAGCCGCTAGAGTTTCCTTGGTGGACTGGGTCTTGAGCCCGATTTACATGTTTTGCATTGTGTGTCATAGTGGCCCCCTCAACATGCTGCATCTCAAAGTTCAGACGGTGCAGCAGGTTGGGGCAGCAGCGTTGTTGATGCAGCGTGCGGGCTTCCATGCTCGTTGCTTAAGTCTGCTGCCCCCTTAGTCTGCTGCTCTAGAGACTAAGTCTGGAAGCTCTGGATTTGTTACTCAGAAATGCGCGTTCCAGTGTTAGCGCCAGAAAGCAGCTGAAAACTGAAAGAGATCGATTAGGATTGAAGAATGAGCAACAATGGGGGACCCCTCCAAGTTCTACCTCCCCCCCACTAGTGTAGAACTTGTTACTCAGCTAACTAGCCAATCAACAAATAGTCCTAGACCTATTTTCTGGCAGGGAGGGTTTTCTCGGTGCCCTGCGAGGCGCCCGACAGCCCAAAACCCGGGCGTCGTCCGTTTTGCCTGAAAACTGGACCATACCATAATATCGACGTTGCAAACGCAGTCGTGCGGTCAGAATCAGCTAGAAAAATAGCAGCAAAGAGTTATGGCTGCCCGAACCCATGTAGTGCCTATGACGGTCCTTGATACCAAACAGTGACACACAGCGAGAGACATGGACCCTAGGCAGAGCATGATGTTGCAGACGCAATGGCACAGTCAGCAATAGTGTTGGGTGCATGCAGACAGCATGTGCGGTGGGAGTGACCGCCGGCGGCCCGACCGCCGAGGAGGCCTGCCGATGGAGCCGAGCACGTCGTCGGAGGGAGGAGGCTCCAGCGGACTGCGAGAGAGCCTCTGTGTGCGTCGGCTCCACCGGATGGCACTCCAGCAGCGTCAAGTCTCGTCGTCAGTCATCTGCACGCCAATGTACACAAGCCGGGAGGACACAACAAAGCACAATGAGAGATGCGCAAAAAACCAACACGTTTGGATGCCTCTGCGCCAAGTTACGACCAAAATAGTGATTTTGGGCCGACTCTAGAAAAGGAACAAGCTAATGCGCATGTTGTGGCAGTGGCGTTGTTCATGCAGCGTGCGGGAACCCACGCCCATTGCTTAGTCTGTCCCCTTCGTCTGTTGCACTAGAGTCTGGTTTGTTACTCAAAAGTGTGTGCGCCAGAGTTAGTGCCAGAAAGCAGCTGGAATGAAGCAATGACTGATTAGGAATGAAGAATGAGCAACCAACTGAGACCCCTCCCAGTTCTAGCCTCACCTTAGCTCTGTGAGGCTTGTTACTCAGAAAATCAGCCAACCAGAAAAGGTTCAAAATACACTGGTGCTCATCATTTCGCCCGATACATCATCGGTGTCTGTAGTAAAAAACAGAAAGACGACGTCGTCCAAAGTCGAAAACGGAAAGACGGCGACGTACGTAGTCGAACAAAAAATGACAGCGGTGCCCATGTTTTCTATTGTGCGAGCGAAAACAGGAAAAAAGGACAACAGTACCCACGCCCTCGAAGTCGGACTTCGCTGACTTCGAGGGCGATGTGGACGGTGCTGACACTGGCCTCGCCAATGTCAGAAGCAACCCTCTCGCGAGTTTTGGAGTTCGCAAGTGCGAACTCCACAACTTGTGTGTTCGCATGCACCGCATCTCTAAAACACCCCCCCATAATCCGACAAACCCCCTAGTTGAACCGGGGGTTTTGGGTTTTTTTTTACTTGCGCGGGTACCTGCCGGGCCCCACGGTAGCGAGGTCCGGCAGATCCCCTTTCTTTTATCACAGCGTGTGCCGCATGTTGCAAACTCCCCCCACCCACCCGCCAATATCCGACAAACCCCTAGTTACACTGGGGGGTTTGGGTTCTATTCTTTTACTTGCCCGGGTACCTGCCGGGCCCCGCGGTAGCAGGGCCCCGCAGGTCCCCTTTCTTCCATCACAACGTGCGCCGCATGTTGCAACCCCCCCCCCCCCGCCAATATCATACAAACCCCTTACTTACACTGGGGGGGTTGGGGTTTTTTCTCTCGCCCGGGCACTTGCCGGGCCCCGCGGTAGCGGGGCCCGGCAGATGCTTTTTCTTCTATCCCAGCGTGTGCCGCATCCTACAAACCCCCCCAAACCCTCGACAAACCCCCTAGTCATAATGAGGGGTTTTGCAGGGTCATCGCGAGCTCGTAGGGAGGTTTCGCCGCGAAACCCCTCCTACGACCTCGCGATGACTGGAAAAGTTTGACTTAACCCTTGAAGTCGAAATCCGTATCAAATATGTTAAATACATGAAATAGATGTCAGTTGTGCCCGTTTGTGCTTGCTCAATGAAAAACATGGGCACCGCTATTTTTATTTTTTTAACTTTGGACACCGCTGACTTCTCGTTTTCGACTTTGGACACCGCCGTCTTTCCGTCTTTGACTATGGACACCGCTGATCTATCAAGCGAAACGATGGGTATATTACAACACCGTCCAATTTCCTAGCATTATCCTATCTGGCAGAATTTCCTGGGTGAGCCCTACTAGACACCAGACAGCCTAGAACCCGGGCGTTGTCTGTTTTTCCTGAAACCTGGACCATACCAAAACAACCACGCTGTGAATGCAGTCGTGTAGTCAGAATCAGCACAAGGAGGAGGAGAACCACACGCTCGGCTTCACGGCGACACGTCCACTCCACCGAACAACGCCTTGTTAGCATTAGCGTCCATACAATCAGTCGTCTGTATGAGCATGTACACCAACCGAGAGGTCACAGTAGGAGTCAGTGAGGGAGTGCACGGACCAAACAACATCATCTAGGACAAACTGACACTGTTGCGTGTGTCACCCGCCGTGCGCCCGGCAAGAAATCATGATGTGTTATTTTCAGTTATCATTTCTCTCTGTATTGCTAAGCTATTGGAGTAGTTGGGGCACGTGATGTTGAGAAGGGGTTCATGTTCGAGCAGTTGGGACACCCAAGTTGCACCTACCACCCCTTCCTGGACGTGAGAGAGCACAACTGTCCCATATGACCACCGTTTTTGGCATGTAAGGCCTCGTTAGTAAGCTCTTACAAAAACCTATCCATCGCACCCGCTCTCGCCTCATTTTGTGGCATGTAGGCTCCGGGAAATAAAGCAACGCTCTCGGGTCTACATTATTTTCGGATTTTTGATTGAAAAGAAAATGGTGACGCTTTTTGCACAAATCCACCGCCATTACAATCAACATCCTCTGGTGCATACTCGCTGCAATTTTTTCTTTGTTTGGACAACCTGCATGCTGATGTGATCATCGTAGGTGATGATGCGAGCACGAACATAGCAAATTTTTTTGCTTCAACATCTTCTTTTTCCAGAGTTCCATCTGATCAAGAAATAATGCCGGATTCTTGTTCTGAAATCTTTCACGTTGAACCCATACTGAGCGGCCCCATGGTGTTGGTCCGTGACAGAGACAAGGACCTGGCAGACCCCTCTTTGTCCTCCTCCTCGGGCTTCATGAGCCCATGATCACAGCCACTCGCGATCAACGAGCTTTGTCGAGCGTAGTATGAGATGTTCCGTCAGAAGCTGCATCAAACCGACGATTTGAAGGAGATCGTACATTTGTTGAGGGGACATTCAGGGGCATCACAGGAGACGTCAGGAGGAGGTGCTGCAGCTACATCATCTTTTTGCCAGTTTACGGCTCCTAGCCAACCACCTTCTCACCGTCAACAGCAGCCACGTCATTCAGCGATGTTTAATTTTGGTGGTGTTTCTCTCACTGGTGGTCTTCCTGTACCTCGCCCACCGTCTCCCAAACCTGAGGTCGCCCTCCCCACGGAGCGGCGACCAAAGGACTTTGAGACAACTCCACCTTCCGACGAAAGCAACGAGGGCTTCGATTATTGGGAGACCCTGTTTCGAGTTTGGGCCGAATCTGAGGATGTCTTGTCTTTTACCACAACCACTACCAGACACGTGATGCTCACCAAGTCCAAGAAACAATGAGAGCGATGCGATGTCTTTACTACGCGATGCCGGAAGAGACTGTGGTCGATATCCGCCACTTTCTTGGTGAGACAGGGACCGGGACTGGAGCATACCCATGCCAGGGCTGGGAGTTGGCCCTGACACTACTTGCTGCGGAGACCCACGCCACGAGGGCGGCTCGCCTGTGTGAATTCCACTCTCTCCGTCAGGATCCCGGAGAGCTCGCAGCTGACTACTGGAGGCTTCCCACGTGTCTTTATATGCGCCTTGGGACTAGTGGCGGGACGCAGCAATGGGCCCTTGACACCATCATGATGGGGGCGAATCTAGACGATGTGACGCTCTTCACAAGCTTCGACCAAATGGCCCTCTCCGAGTTTTCTGAGTCACTTCAACCACTTCCTTGGACTCATTGCTACTTTCTCCAGGCGATATCAGCTCAAGAGACTGTTGTCTCCCACGAGCAGAGTCCACTGCTTGCAGTAGTGGCCACAACTCCTCTGACGTGTTTGTCCCAGTTTGTGACCCCCACCTCCATTATTTCCTTCTCACCACACTCTACCCAGAGCGGCCAGACTCAGGACATTGCAGCGACTGCAAAAGGGAAGCATGGAAATCAGACACGTAGAAAGGAGTTGCATCAGCAATAGCACCCGACGAGCAGTAGTCGTTGACCCCTGTCCATTGCTGCAGCTGTAGGAGTACTCACCGCTTGAGAAAGTGCCAGCAGTCCCTCAACCAGACCATCGGCCTCTAGGTGGCGCACACATAGTGGATATCTTCCGGCGACACACATGCACGTCACGTCGCAAAAACGACAGCAGTAGACGCTGTCACTTTCGAAGACAACAATAGTGAGCAGGTTCCTTGGGATCGCATGATTGTGGAGCTTTGCTAGCTGCTGGTACTACGTACTCAAGGAGGTGTCAGTGTGTGTAATCTTGCAGAGCGACAGGTGATCTCTGTCATCTGGGTCGGTACGGACATCTAGCCGGCTGACTTCCTGACAAGGCAGTGGCGCATGGAAATTTCATGGTGGCCATTCGTTTTTTCGGGCTTCGCCCCTTGCCTGAGAGTGGCTGAGAGTGGGGTGTGTGAGTATGGACAATTGAGCATTTCATTGCGCACATGTATCAATTATGCATGTGTATGGACATGCGTACCAACGGGTCATGGGGGAGTTTTGTGATGTGAGTCATTCCTATCTGTTTGTTTAGCTTACTATGACCACTCGGCCGTGTCCATGCTCGTGTAGATCCTTGATGCGGACCCAACTGGCGCCGGAGCCCCGCCGGGTGGTGGCTCCATCCACCAGCAGCTGCTAGATAGATGCCACGGCAACACGGGTGCTTACTGGGGTGCTCTACAGTTTTTCTTGTCATCACTAGAGTTTTCTCGGTGGACTTGGTCTTGAGCCTGATTTGCATGTTTTGCATTGTGTGTCCATTTATCGATAAAACACCTGTGTGTGTGACCAGTCGTACTGTCCGGCTCGAGATTCTGCATCTCTAGGTTTAGATGGTGTTGCATTTGGATGCCTTTTGTACAGAGTTACAGTCAACCAGTGATTTTAGGCCGACTCTAGAACAAACTGACACTGCCGTGTGCGTCACCCGTCGTGCGTCCCGGTAGGTACGTATGATGTGTGCTTGTCAGTTGTCATTTCTCCCTACATTACTGAGCTACTCGAGCTTGTGACACTTTGCGCATCTCCCTAGCCTGACCCTTGTTTTTTTGTGCGCCTGTTTGCTTACGAGTGTACTAGCTGACTGGATAGTGTCACCAGGTCACCAACAGGAAGGCTAGGAACCTTCCCAGAACTTTCTTATCGGAGACTTGTTGAGACACTATGATATTTTTTCTAGGGGCTCTATGGTGCTTTAGAAGGCAGGCACTGTGTCCGACTTGCATATTTTTCCATTGTGTGTCCACCGGTTGTTTCCAGACTAGTGCACGTGTGTAGTCATTGAGACTATGCATGAGAAACTGCTAGGAAGCTTCCTAGCCTTGCTGTAGTTGATGTAGCGGTACATGCTTGCTTTCTACTAGCAAGCAAGCATGTACAATAAATACCCAAGGATTAAGCTAGGGAGATGCGCGAAGTCTCATAAGCTCCAATAGCTTAGTAGTACAGAAAGAAGTGACAACAAAAAAACACATAGCACACATACATGTTGCAACGCACGGCGGGTGATGCATGCAACAGTGTTTGTTTGGCCTAAATCCGGCCCAAAACCATTATTTGGCTATAACTTTACGTATGGGCATGTAACTGCAGCACCGTCTTAACATAGAGATGCAAAATCTTGAGCCCAATGCTGCGTCTAGTTGCATGCACAGTTTGGCACCAATTGGTGGACGGAGATGCAGATCGGGTTGAAGAGCAAGTCCATCTAGAAAACTCTAGCGACTATAGAAAATTTGCAAAGCACTCTGTGGACTCTGTATAGCGTTCTTCCAGCTACTGGTGTATGGAGCCACCGCCCGCCAGTACTCCGAGGCCAATTGGATCCGCATCAAGGATCTACATGAGCATGGATACGACCGAGCGGTCATATTTAGTTTTACAAGCAAATGGGGATGGCTCCCATGACATCACTCCCCCAGGAGGCGATGGTACCCATGTCCATAAATGTATAATTCTGACAAAATTGGGCAGCAAGATGCTCGACAGTCAATACTCACACACCCCACTGTCAGCCACTCCGAGGTAAAGGAAAAAATACAACAAAACTGATGACTACCATGAAATATCTGCGCCCCAATGCCTTGGTGAGGAAGTCAGCCTGCTGCATGTCCTTGCCAACCCAGATGATGGAGATCACCTGTCGCTCAACAAGATCATGCACAATGTGATGCTCAATGGCAATGTTCTTCGTGAATGCATGAAGCACACCAGAGTTCTTGGCAAGAGCACTGTGGTTATCATAGCACAAGACGTTGCAAGACACATAACTCTCTCAGCTCACAAAACAAATGCTGCAACCACACCTCCTCAGCAGTCCTAGTCCACTGCTCAACATATTCAGCCTCTAATAAGCTAAGTGTGATGCACCATTTCTTGCCGCTATACTACAAGAAAATGGTGCCACCTAAGAGTAGGACGTAGCGAGTCCAAAACCACTTAGGACACTTTCTATGTAGCCATTGACTGCTACCAAACACAACCATCAAAGGTAGAGTTTGAGGTACGGTGTAGAAACGACATACCATATAACCCGCACTGTTGCGTTGAGAGCTTTTGCCTGAGAATACTACAACAATTGTGCAAGGAGGTTGATGGCAAAGGCCATATCTAGCCATGTGGTCATGGCCAAGTACATCAGAGAGCTGATGAGGTGCAATTGCAAGGTCACTTCTACTGCCTCCCCTTTATGTGCTAGATCATTCACTTTGAGGGCATGTTGTCCGTGAGGTATGATGGAGATGGAGGTTGTGATAATTTCACCAAGGAGATTAGCACACCTCTCTCCCACAACGGTGGCATAACATGCTTGATGCAGCAAGAGTTTCTGCCACTATTGATCGTGCACGATCTCCATCCCAAGAAAAATAGCTGCAGGAGGAAGGTCCTTCATAGTGTAGGCGGCTTAAAGGACTGATTTGGCCTCCTTCATGGCCTGCATCAAAAGAGTTGCAATGAGGAGGTCATCCATGTAGACTAGGATGGCTATGAACCTCTTAGAAATTTGTCTAGGAAAGAGAGATGGATCGATGTCACTGTGCATATAGCCCAGACGTGTGAGTGTGCCAGAAATCTCCTGGTTCCAGCACTGGGGTGATTCCTTCATGACATACAAGGCCTTACGCAAGTGCCAAACGTTGTCACCGACTTCGAAGGTAAGTGGATGAACCATGTAAGTCTCCTCCTCAAGGACAATGGAGGAACACATTGTTCACATCCTTGTGGTGCATCTCATAGTCATGCTGAGCAAAGCCACACACAGAGCACAAGAAGTGGTTATGCAACCAACGGGTACAAAGGTGTCACTGAAATCCACACCCTCAGCCTATGAAAACCCCCTAACCATCAAATGGGCCTTATAGAAATCTAGTGTGTTGTCAAGCTTCACATTTTTGCAAAAGACCCACTTGGCCCAAACAATCTTCCGCCTAGGCGGGAGATGGACAACCTCATAGACACAATGTTCACGGTTGGCTCTTAGCTCGTCCTCTAAAGCAACATGCAAGAACCCTCCGTCCTGCACCAAGAGTGCCTCCGTCGACATGCCTGGATTAGGCATTGCTGAGGGAGAGATCCGGGTGGCTAAGACACATGCCTATGGACTGAGCCTGGCCATGACAAGGTCAGCTACGACATCGCAAGAGAATGAGAACTCTCGAGAGACCAACTCTTGACCAACAGGACACAATGGGTGTACTTCAGTGCAGTTCACCTGGATACTCAGGCCAAGGGCCTTTGTGCCAAGCTCGCCAATCTGAGCACTGTGATTGGGACATCTAGGTGCCGAGTCAGTTGTCTGTTAATTCATGGAGGCTAGTGGTCGAAGAAGGTCACCGAGCTCACAGAAGTAGCCCGAAGCTAAGATGCTCACCTCTAGCTTCGCGGCAGGCGGCTGGTCCACCACCGTTGTGGATGCAGGCTCACAGGGAAAGAGAGAAGATGCAGGGCAATCATGGATAGGTGCAAGGTCACGCATGAGGGGAGAAGGTCCATACGTCTAGCTCATTGAGGAATAGCACACCGGCAAGCTCTCCCCTTGTTGTCATCCATATCCCTTTCTTAGAGCATCTCCAATATCTAAATTCTGGCGCTTCTATGATGTTGAGCGGTGTTGTGTCATTGAGTCCAATAATACACTCTTCTTCAAGGATGCTTTTCAACATAATCTATCAGATCATCCCCTTCCTCTCCTCCTTCATGTCATTGACTTACAAAAGATGGGTCTGTCTCAACCGTTAAACTTGATGGAGATATGGTGACATCTCTACTCGTGGACGGTGCCACATTGGCATCACAAACTGTGTCTATCTCTGTGCCGTTCAGTGTTTCTCCATCCTCTTACTTTTCCATTGTCGCTTTTTCTATGTTCCTTCATTCCTCACTTGGCTTGCACACTTCCTCTTCTTTAAGTCTCCTGTGTCCATTCTGCAACTACATCCCGCTCACCAGAAATCTCTTTTGCCGTGCCTGACAAATCTCCAACAATTGTTTCTCTGACTGGCCCAAAGCATTGTGTGCATGGAGGAATGCTTTGGCTTCTTCCCTCCCAGTCGACAACTCAACCCTTTATCACATCACTTGGTCCCGTACGTTGTAGTCCTCTGCTAGACAGCACAGTGGACCATCTACATAGTCCACATGAGTTTATTTTCCTAGACTAGTCATCGCTGTCATTCATCTCAAAACTGTAGGACTTTACTCACCTGTAACTGATTTTTTTTCACAATGCTCTTGAGATCTGAGCTTCTGAATACATTATTGCTTGCTTAGTGCCCAGTGACCTCTCTCTTTGACCACTTGAATCATTCACATTCCTCTGGGCTAGAGATGTGGCAGATGCTGCTTTCTAGGAGTAATTCATGCAGTGGGTATTCAATGTTTTCAAGGAGAATGATGCTTTTGAGAAGCAAGGTCTGTTGATGCGCCAAGACGTCGCAACTAAATGGGAAGGAGGGAGGGGGAATGTTGGGTCATAGACGTTCATGAGTCCGTAAACTTCGTGAGTGAGCATTTATGTCCTTACATTCCATGGCCCTTTGATCGTCGACCCTAGGATTTTTACGATGTTTGGCCGAGGGCATTTTGACCACTGGTCGTGACCTTTGGTGTTTCGCTTTTGAAAGTTCAGACACATTTTCCCACTTTCTCCAAGGGTCGACATAAGTGTCGCGAAGTGTACCAACTTTTATACTATTTGGTTGACTTCACAATGGCGCTAGACTTGTATTAAATTGTGCCTTGATGTTCTTGAAGCAAATGGATCTCTCAGTGAAGTTTCTCAAAGCAAGCAGGCATGATGCAACGTCACACGCATCGCTCAACTCAAGCATCCAAGTCTCCACATATGCTTCATTCTAATTCTTTTTATTATATATATGTAATTGAATTGTTCAGTATGTGTCATCAAAGTAAAATCATTGCTAAACACACAAGATGCAAGTTTCTCAAGTCCTTGAATCCTTTTCTGCTCCACACCTCATTCCTGTGAAACACCCATGTTCCACTCGACGTGAAAACATATAGACACAAATGAACTTCTCCATGAATATAATGGTGTTTGACCTCAGAGCCGTGGTTCCTTCTGTGGTTTGATATGAGGAACTGTTTTCATTATTTGTCAACCCCGGGGCCTTGACGGCCAATCTGATTGACCTTGGAGCCTCGACGGCTGATCTTATCAACGTCGAAGCCTGCAAGCAATTCAACGCCAATGACAACCTCGACCTCGCAAATCTGTTGGTCTGCGGTCATCCATAACCATAAAGAAGTGGTTCTTATTGCTGAGGTTGTCACAGGATACTTGTAAAACCTCATCGGCCTCGACTTTTGAATATTCCTAGAACTAACAGAGTCAAAAAGCAATCAAATAAACTAAGAAATCCTCAAAATGCTTCGGATGTTCCATCACTCGGCCACATGCTGATGAATGAAATTGTCACATTTGTTACTGGAAACATTGCAATCGTCTGTGTGGGAAAAAGTGGTCGATGAACGGAATTTTTTTCCCGGCATCATGTGTAGCGTGGCAGTGCCACGCCAACTGGTCAAAGGAGCCACGTGGCTCTAGCGGGGTCACCTGGGACTGTGGGCGGTAAGACAGGATGGCTTGAGGGTCAAAGACCCCAAGCACCGTGGTTTTGGCCTCAACGGCCAAGGATTCCGTCAAATCCACTACATTGGTATCAGAGCTCCAAGGCTCGAATCCCACGTTGCGATTACCGGAGATGCCAAGGCGGCTCTCACTCCTAGTGGGGGGGGGGGGAGTGTAGCGTGGCAGTGCCATGCTGACCTGTCAAAGGAGCCATGTGGCTCGAGCGGGGTCACCTGGGACTGTGGGCCGTGAGACGGGATGGCTTGAGGGTCGGAGACCCTTAAGCACCGCGGTTTTGGCCTAGTCGGCCAAGGATTCCATCAAATCCGCTACATCATAGCCTGATTTGTTTGTCAACAAACAAGTAGGAGGATGGGAAAGATAAGACACCTGAACGGTGTGGCATTTAATCACTTTGACATGTGAATATGCGATTAAAATAAGGGTACACGTAGGGATTACTCAAAAAATTCGATTGTGTGTATGCCCTGCCCGGCGTTTGGAAGAATAAAACTTCTCTATCCGGCATTTGGAAGAATAAGACTCCACTACCCAGTGACCTGAGAATATTGACGTTGAACCCACGAACAACGAGAAATCACATCATGCCAACGCTGCATGCAATGCAACACCGACATGCTGATGTCATCAATATGTCTGAACATTCACAAACCCCTCATTCGAGGGATGTGTGAATGTTCGTGGTGGGGGTTTGCGTATGGTTCGCATGGGGAGTCCGAGACTCCCCATGAGCTGACAGGGAACCTGCTGGGCCCCGCTACTGTGGGGCCTAGCAGGTGCCCGCACAAAAATTGAACCCTAAATCCCTAATGTAATTGTGGGTGTGCTTTGATTACGGTTTGAATGCTAAAAATGGAAGGGTTTGTGTGTGAGGGGGAAAAAGGAGAGTTTCCGCTGGATTTTGAAAACAGACGTTTTCGCTCGATCGTGATTCTTGCATGAGAGTGAGAATCGCGAGGGGGGTGGAAATGCCCCACCTCGCTTTGCTTGATCAGCGGCGTATGTAGCTGATTGAACATGGTGAAGCAAGTGGGCAGGGGAGTCCTATTTTTTAAGTCGCTGGACAGGGCATCAATATTTTTTGTTCGTTGGGTAGGGCGTTCCTGACCCCCTCGTGGATTGGGTAGAAGAGCTACTTGGCCCTCCAAATAATCTTCTGTGATTTGGGGACATAAGGCATGTGACTTGGAACCTATCGCGCTGCCAAAAAACGCACGAACTGACTGCTTACCAGGTGAGCAGTTGTCCAAGAAAGCGACATCGGTACCAGCTTGACTATCTGAAGATGCGGCCGGAAAACGGCGGGCCCTCGTGTTGATCTCTGCCCGAACAAGGACTTTGGTGCTGATGGATTTGACAAGGCGGATCCTCGCACTAGGGCTGTGTGCGAACCCGGGCCCCGAGGACTATTTAACCTAAATGGGTACATGTATGGATTACCCACAAAGTTTGAATGTGTGTATGCCCTACTCGGCGTTTGGAAGAATACGACTACCTTATCCGGTATTCGGAAGAATGACTCCTCAACCCGCTTTCTAGAGAATATTAACAAACTACCCATGAACATCGAGAAAACGCAGCATGTCCACGCCGCATGCGATGTAGGGTGTAACGGATTGGACGCAATCCTTGGCTAACTAGGCCAAAACCATGGTGCTTGAGAATCTCCGACCCTCAAGCCATCCCGTCCCATCGCCCATAGGCCAGGGACTCCCGCTCGATCCACAAAGCTCCGGGCACGCACTACACTCTCCCACCCTAGGAGTGAGCTGCACTCGGCATCCGTACGCCGGACTTGAACCCTGATGCTCTGATACCAATTTTGCACATTGGATAGAATCCTTGGCCAACTAGGCCAAAATTGCGGTGCTTGAGGGTCTCCGGCTCTCAAGCCATCCCATCCAACCGTCCACAGGCCAAAGCCCCCCATACATGTATACCTAGTGGGTTCCTCCAGTGTGACAAGGAGACCTAGCACCTTGAAATTACCACGTACTTATTATGAAGGTGTGTGTGTTTGTGTGTGCCATGCTACAGGTGTCGCATTGTCGGGCTCTACGACACGAGGGGAGTGTTGTTGTGTGGGATTTGTGCCGACACCGCTCCACACAGTGATTGTGGTACCACTAATATTTTATAAATCCCGAGACTGCTTTATCACCTACGACATTGCCAATGTGATACACTTGCTGTGTTCCGGCATCCATGTTTGTGGGTGCGTAGCTACTCGAGTTTTCTCGCTGATTAGACCCAGGCACCTACAACATGTTCCGGGGCCACAAGGAGACGTGAGATTGTGCTGGTCAAGACCCGTGCACCTGGTGGGTCGTACCAGTACGACGTGGAGAGCCTTAAACTAGTGTGTGCGTGTCGGGAGCTCGTGGCGTGTTGCCTAATGCTTAGATATGTACCTCACTCGTCAGTCAAGACTCCGGCACCCGGAGACGGATTCGGGGGTCACGAGGAGACATGCCTTGCACGTTATGGACATGTCGAGCTTGTCATGTTGGACATTCTGGTTCAAATGGTGTGTCGATCTGACGACTATGCAAGAAGTTACAGCCGGACGAGTGTTTCAGCCTCGACAGCGCCGTTCAAGCAATTTGTGTAGTTTTATGCAGCCAAACATTCCCCTGGCTCCGCGGGCTACTCACCAGGCCTCACAACTAAAAAGGTGGCTGTGGCTCATTGTTGTATCTCAATCGGCACATGTTTTCAATGGAAGCACATTTGACACCCTATTTGTGTCGCCTAGCCAAACCCTTGTCATTTCGTGTCCAACATGTGTTGAAGCCGCGAGCGAACAGAGCGTCGACGCCGAGTCATCTACAAGTTCATTAGGAAGCTTCCTCAAATCTTCTCAACTTGATCCACATGGCGCCGGTCCCACGCTACACAGTTTCAACATGCTAATGTCGACAACTTTTTAACATTCCTAAACCCCTCCTTTGATGGGTTTATGAATGTTTGAGGGGGGGGGTTCAGTATGGTTTGCATGGGGGGTCCGAGACTCCCCATGCGTTGAAAGGGAACCTGCTTGGCCTCGCTACTACGGGGTCCAGTAGGAACCCGTGCAACACTACAATCCTAAAACCCCCAATGTCACTTGGGGTAGGGTTTGAATCAGGTTTGCATGTAAACAGTGGAGGGGTTGCATGTTAGGAAAAAAATTGAACAGGCCTTTTTGCTCGATCCCAAAAACAGGCGTTTTCACTCGATCGTGATTCTTGCGTGGGAGTGAGAATCAGAGGGGTTGGCCTGCCCCACCACACTTATCTCGATCAACAGCGCACGCCGCTGATCAAGTGTTACATACCAAACGTACATGAGTCCCTAATCTTTCCAAGTGGATATTTTTGCCATTACATAGATAGCCCACCGCGCGTTGAGACCTCGATTTTCATTCCGACGGTCGAGGCCAATCCGGCTTACTTCTCTCGCCCTCCGGCGAACCTTCTCGTACTTTCAGACAATTCCGTCCACTTTCAAGAATCATTGACGGAAGTGTCAGGACCTTTTGGTCGACTTCTCGACGCATCGAGACATATCGCAATTTAAAAAGATGCATCTCGAACCTTTCTCGTCGATCCTCAAGGCCCCCTGACTTGTCCGCAGAGCTTCTCGAATCCGACTACTCACTGGAGAGGAATCCGACTACTTTGCCCATCCGGAGTACTACCTCGCACACGCCGTCAGCATATCTTGCACGCGAAGACTTTAAAGACCTAGCAACCGCGACATGAAGCGGACGAGCGCACCCGAAGACCAGCAGCGGGTCTTTGGCAATGACTATGGCGTTGGAGGAGCAGATCGTGCGTATGCATGCGAACCCTGAAGCGGCAGCGAATGCTGGTGTTGTAGGCTATGCAGCAGCTGGATCCACCCCTACGGCTCTAACGACCAAACAGGTCGCATATCCAAAGGCGGTAAACCAGCCGTCCATACCGTCAGCCTCGATGACGATAGCAGGACCAACAGGTGGTACCGGAGGATAGGCGCGGATGAAAGAGCAACTGGCAAACAATATCTTCATGCTCACGGGAATCAAGAGCCATCTGCTCGAATAGCTCAATGTTGCGATGGAGGGTCTTCGCAATGCAAGTGCATGAGAGGCGGTGCTCTTCAAGAGTAGATGTGGCTGACGATTCTCGAGGTGTATTTCACTACTGCTAGGGTTAGCGACGATCCACAGAAAATTGACCTTGCGGCCACGCTTTTGCGTGGCACTGCACTAAGTTGGTGGTTTGATCTAAAGGCCATCCAATAGTAGCAGGAGATCGGTTGGACCTCATCAACGACCAACAGCGCCCGTCTTATGTCGTCGATAGCAGGCATTGTATCCTTGGAGTAGATCAACCTGCAATGGCAAGACGCGCTTACGACACCAAATGCGTGGAACGAGTTCTCGCACGCGATGCTTGCATGATTTGGACTGCTGAACGAGAAGTCTGACGCTCGGTACAAGCTCCAGTGTCTCCGTGAGCAGTCTAGCCTGGCATAATACAAGCGGACATTCTGCGAGATCATCATTGGTGCAGACATCACCCCCGACGAGTTCTGTTTTCACTACAACAAGTTCCTTAAGCAAAGCATTCAATGAGCGATTGCCATCTTTGGCATCCAAAATCACTTGCCACGACGATCGTAGCAGCAAAAAGGATCGACCGCGCCGACTACATCCTACGACTTGCGACCTCCCAACCACAATTATCCTAGAAACAAAAAAAGCGAAGCGGTGGACTCTTCGACTCCGATGGAAATGGACGCCGTCGACTAGAGAGTACGCGCACCTGCTACAACTACGGAAAATTTGGACACATCGCTCACAACTGCCAAAGTAAGCAGAAGGCCAAAAGAAGAAGATGTCGGTGGTACATGCACTTAAGACATGGCAGTGTTATCTTGAGTGTCGCAAATGCATCGTACGCATCGACCACCATGAGTTGAAATATTTAAAGACGCAGCTGAACCTCAGTCGACATCAAACCCGATCGATGGAGTTCCTTGAATCCAGGTTCGACTATGATATGGAGTATCGTCCAAGAAAAACTAACGTGGCAGACGCCCTCAGCCACCCCGATCTGATGGTTGAGGCAACAACGCTACAACTGCGGCAAGATCCGTATCTTGAGCAGTTGTTCACACGAGGTTATTAGCAGCATGGTGGATACGACAAAGCAAAATTCGAGTACGCCGCACCCTATAGGCGGAGACGATTCACTCGCCAGTTGTTCGTTCCTTCGAAGAATGAACTCCAACGCATGCTGCTCGAAGAGTGCCACGACACTGGTCCAGGTGGATATTTTGGAGAAGATAAGATGCTGAAGAAGTTGGCAAAACAGTATTGGTGGCACAAGATGCAATCCGACGCGACCAACTTTTGCGAATCATGCGACAATTTCAACGACAAAAATTCGATCGCACACGGCCACTCAGACTTCTGCAACCACTCCCCCTTCCGACGGAACCGTGGAATGGCATCTCCATGGAGTTCATCACAGGACTACCAGTCACACCCGAGAAATACAACGTAATCCTCATGGTTTTTGACAAGTTTTCCAAAATGCCTCACTTTACTCCGACTACGACCACCATCACCGCTGAAGACACAACGCAATTGTTTTTAGATAACATTGTACGGGTACACGGCGTGGAAAGAACCACCACGAGCGAGAGAGACGGTCGATTCACTAGCCGTTTCTGGCGCGAACTCATGACTCGCTATGGCAATCGGATCCAGATATCAACGGCCAAATTGGACAGACCAACTAAACACTCAAACAACTCCTCCAAAAATTATGCGAATTGGTGGATTGCGCACAAAAACTCCCAATCGTTGAAATCACATATAATTTGGCGATCTCCACTGCAACAGGTAAAACTCCCTTTGAAGTGGTGTATGGCAAACTTCTCGCCACACCCGCCGGACTACACAGCCAACATCTTCGCGGTTGATGTCCGACAACGTGATTTCTCCACCATCTGGCATGAAACACGACAGAGACTTGCGAAGACGCAAGCGGCAATGAAATGAGCAGCTGATCAACATCACCGCGACCATGTTTTCGCCGCCGGAAACAAAGTTCTTGGCTCGACCAACATCAAACTCCATGGAGCCGACTGTTTAAAGCTCAAAACCTGATGGTTGGGACCGTTTGAGATCGAGCACATGCAAACCCCCGTGGTTGCACGACTCAAACTCCCCAACAATATGCACGTACATCCGGTGTTTCATATGAACAAACTCAAGCACTACCGAGACCCGGTAGAAAACTTCCTTTGCAGTGATGTACCTACCCCCCTCCTGTCCAAGTGGACGAGGACATGAAGTACGTCATCGAGGACATCATCAGCGTCGACGACGTGGCAAAACAACGGAATATCTTGTCAAGTGGCACGGCTACGACGTCGCACATAACAGCTAGGGATCATATGCCAACCTACGCAACGTCGATCACCTGATCGACGGATATTACCGTCGTCACTAGGCCACATCTCTTTGTGCGCTGGGATGTGAGGGCTAAAGGGGGGGGGGAGGAAGTGTTACGTACCAGACATACACAAGTCCCTAATCTTATCGAGTGGGCATTTTTGTCATTGCACAAATAGCCCATCGTGCGTCGAGACCTCGATTTTCACTCCGCCGGTCGAGGGCAATTCGGCCAACTGCCCTTGCCCTTCGGCGAAACCTTGTCGCACTTTCCGACAACTGATACCACTTTCGAGAATCATCGACAAAAGTTTCACGACCTTTCAGTTGACTTGTCGACGCATCGAGACATACCTCAATATATAAAGATGCATCTCGCATCTTTGTCGTCGATCCTAAAAGACCCTTGACTCCTCGGCGGAGCTTCTTGAATCGGACCACTCACGACGCGACTCTACAGGCGTCGCTCGAAAATCGACCCAACGACCCTGACTATACCTCATTTTTAAATCGAAACTTGTGTGTGTGTGTGTGTGTGTGTGTGGGTGTGTGTGTGTGTGTGTGTGTGTGTGTGTGTGTGTGTGTGTGTGTGTGTGTGTGTGTGTTTACTCATTTAGACACTAGTCATCGAAGTACACTTACCGCTGATTATACATTTGTCAAGTGTCCCAAATTCTTAATCGTTTTCTGCCTTGCAGCTTCTACCTGTTCACCATCTACTCTTCGTTCGGCATAACAAGAAGCATGGTGAAGGGAGTGGGCAGGACATTCGTACATTTGAAGTCACGCTGGGCAGACCGGTAATATAATGGATAAAATTGTGAAAGATGCCTATTTTGACCCCCCTCTTGACGCGGACTGCCTGCCGTCGAAATTTGTACCTGGATGATGTCGTACCTCTTCCTGGTTTCTCGGAGGGGCCTGTTTTGGGAGCGCCCTCCCATCGGATGCCCGTGTGAGGGGGGAAAAGATCATGTTGATAGCCTTCAAATTCACCGTTGCACGGGGCAACATTAGTGAAGCCGACGGATGGAAAAAAAGAAAAAACCTCGTGGGCGGTTTCCGAGACATCTCGCCACCGGTAAGTTGTGTTAAGAAACTACTGTATAAAAAATGCAACAACGAATCAGAAACGTCTTACACACAACGCGGGCCAATGAAAACGGCCGCATTTTTTGCAACTTCCGTTTGTCGTATGTTTCTCTCGCTTCATGTATACATGGGTAGTGTTAGTCGATCCATGTAGATTGGCGCTAAGATGGAGCAAAAATGTCGGCGAGCCTGCACTATGGAAACCAAGGTCGCCACCGAATAGTAATCTGCCGTCAGATCGGTACATGCAATCATGGACACCGACGGTAGCGGGTCCTGACAGGTATACGGCTCGGTACGAGGCATAAACCAGTCATGAGAATCCGAAGTCGGCATTGTCCATGGTCCAGTCAGCGAAACAGGCACTTACCTTCGTCGTGATTTGGACACGGCACTTCGCGTCCATGCGGGGCGCAT
>SZWC01001133.1:177919-223043 GCA_023375785.1 Penium margaritaceum
TTTCACTGAGTTTTTTTTCTATCCGTTTGTACAGAAAGTCAGAGTTTGGTTTGCAGGTAGAGTTGACCAAGTTGAAGTGTTCGTCAGCTACCTTCGTCACGAGGGTATTCATTTTTAGCATCGCATGCCATGCTTGCGGCCGTCTGTAGGTTAGGGTACACTGCAGAAAACTTCGAATAACGATCAGGTGAAAATAAAAAGTCGAGTGTTTAGATTCTCCTGCTTTTTCTCCTTGTCCGCAGTACGTTGGTGTCAGTTGATACCCGTCCCTCCCATCTTCCCTCCTTCCTGGTCTTTCTCTTCAGCACATCCCCTCCTTCCTTTCCGTTCCTGTCCTCCCCACATACCCCTGCCTCCTGTTTCCATTCCACCTCTTTCATCTCTCCCTCCCCAACTTCCCTGTCCCCCCCTTCCCCCTCTCTCCCTCGCTTCCCTATCTTCCTCCCCTCCCCCCCTCTCCCTTCACTCCTTATCTTCCTCCCCTCCTCTTCTAACTTCCCAAATTTTGTTCCTCTCTCTCCCTCCATCCCTCCGTCCCTCCGTCCCTCTCTCCCTCTCTCCCTTCCTCCAGCCTTCTCAATCTCCCCATCCCCCTGCCTTGTCCATCCTTTCCTGTCATCACCCTCCTTTCTTTCCCCCTACCTTCCTCGATTCCCCTCTCCCTCCCTTGCTCCCTTTCTCCCATTCTCCATCCCTCCACTTCCCTCCGCTATCCAAACGTCGATTTCGTCCCTAAAACGCTGTGTGGTCACACTAGATTTTGCCGTTGCCACACGGCTGTATGGTCTCGGCCTTCTGGTGAAATCCAAACCAACCCTAAAGATTGGACGGCACTCATGAATTTGTAGACACTGTCAGCACGTGACAGTTTCAACCATGTCAGGGAAAAGCGATCCGGGAGGAGTTCGCGTGGAATGCATTTATGTGAGGCAAACTCGCTGTGGCAAACAACGCGTCCCATGTCAATGGGGGGAGCGAGAAGGCTCAAACTCCCAAACGAGATGGCGGAGTGGTCAATGTGAATGGTTTTTTCTGGACTAACCACAAACTAGGAATCTGAACCCTTGACTTGACGATGCAGCCTTCGAATCGTTCTTGTGTTCCTTGAGACCTGTTCAAAGTGGTTCACGTTTCAAGGATTCAGAACGTTTCACGTTTGAATGGTCTGGAGAATCTGTGAGCTGGTGCTGCAACGGTTTGCCTCTTCCTGCCACAAGGCGTGTTGCTGTTGTCCATCCTCCTTCGCTCATGGCCTCTCGTTCTTGCTGTCCCCATGTCCCTGCGTCCTTGTCATCGTGTCCTCGTGTCCTCATGTAACGTGCTTCTGCATGTGAAGCTCCTGTTTTCTCCTTGTTTTTCACACGTTGCCTTGTGCTCTTTCTTCTTCTTATTCTTCTTCTTCTCCTCTTCCTCCTCCTCCTCCTCCTCCTCCTCCTCCTCCTCCTCCTCCTCCTGCTTCTTCTTCCTCAGGATGTGAAAACGCTGCGAGGGGAGCACCTATCTCGAGCTATCGGAAGACTCTCTGGGAAAGGTGGAAAGACGAAATTCACAATCGAAAATGCCACAAGAACACGCATCGTCCTTGCAGACAGCAAGATTCACATCTTGGGTGCTTACGCCAACATCAAGATTGCGCGGGACTCGATATGCAGCCTCATCCTGGGCTCTCCAGCAGGCAAGGTCTACACAAAGCTAAGGGCTGTTGCTAGCCGCTTGTCAGAACGGTGATGAATGTGGGACTGCCAAGATCGTTCCAAGACTGCCAAGGGCGTTCTTCTCCAGCCTTGCACAAGGAAACCAACAAATGTCACTGTTGCAAGCTGGAAGTTGTTTATACTGAGCATACCATTTGCTGAAGCAGGAAGTGCCGGTGCAAGCATTTCTTGCTCCAAAGACTGCACGGCCGCAAACATCGCACCGCTGCAAACATTGTGCACTGGAACATGTCTATTCAAATGCTGTTGTCTTTGTGGTTGGATCTACATAACACTAGGGCTGTTGGGTTGGTCCAGTTGTTTGAACCATTCTGGTGTGACCTGACCCAATGTGTCCCTGATCATTCTGAACCGCAGGCTGGGTTTGGATCTGTTCCGGTACTCTTCGCACTGGACTGGTTCGGTTGCAGGTACCTCTGGAACATGTTTGCAGTCAGCTCGGTATTTTCAGTACAGTGTGTTTCATTTCAGTTTCAGTTGTAAACCTGAATCAATCCAAGAGTGGGCCGCATGAGCTTCTCATCCAAGCATAGGGAAATAGGCTCATGTTGCCGACCTCACATTGTTGACTTCTCTATGTCTCCAATGGAAAAATGCTCCGGTTTTTATGAAAGTGAAGGAGTTAGATGTCCGAAATTGTGTGTGTTCTGATTTGACGGACTACTGAGCTGAAGTCAGAATTACAAGCCAGATCAAATATGAAATGCCAGAAGATCAATCAAGTAGATGTTTGGCATGCTTGTGCTTCGTGTGATTTTGACTCGGTTTTAGTTTGGGTTGCAAAATCAGGCACTGGTCCCAATAGATTGGAAGCTGAACCACACCAATTCTTCAGACCAGGAACAGTGTTCCCAAAGTATATCCTGTCATACACGTGTCTTCTCTTGATTAGTCCAAACAGAGTGCATAGTGTTTTTTAATGGCCATTCCACAGTGCGTGTTCCAGGAGGCTTAGCGTGTACATGTGGATACTTGCGTTTGTGTTTGTGGATAGTGGGCATCCGAAAGTTGACCAACAGAAGTGACCTGCTTTACAATTGCAATACTAAAAGATTCATTCCATTGCATGCTGACATCATATGACCACTATGTCGCAAATGTATTCCTCGAATGTGTAGTTCTGCAGCCGAATGCAGTGGTGCAAAATATACACCTTCTTATGTGTGTGCCATAGCGTTGGCCTCTGACAAGAGGAATGGCAGCAGGTTTCTGACTGGTTTCCTAACGAAAGCCAGTTCTTCGCCATTAGCCAATTCTTTGCCTTGAACCTTCATTTGCTGTGGGAACAAACATCCGTTGGTGAATGAAATCCGAACTTAACTTCTCCCCCCTTGAAGAGAAAAAAGGCTCCCTGTTTCGTAGATGACAGGACCAAATGCTCCTTGGCAGACTCCGGCCATGAAGGCCAGAGCAGCCAGGCTTACATTTTTTCCAAGACAAAGACGTACGTCTTCTCCTTCAGACACTCTGCTGAGCATCTTAGAAATAACTCCACAGTCAGCTGCTTCTCAAAGTGTTGGGCGGGGACGCGCTTTTATTGCTCGATTCCAGTGCAGATTTTTGCACGCTCATGTTCGCATATGGACAGTCCTAGGAGATTTGAAGCTGCTGTTACCGCCAAGCTCATGCTGTTCCCTAAGACCATTGCGATAATGACCATGCAAGATAGGTACTGGGAAATACGGGCGACAGCTCCCTCGGTCAGGCCGGAAGCACCAAAACAAATTCAACTCTGAAGAAGGCTGCTATGAGTACATTGCGATATTTGGAAAACAAATGCTTTCTGTCAGTGTCGAAGTTCCTGGACCACAAAAAACCCATAAAAACCTAAGTTTCTTACAAGGTCAGAGAGGGACACCAAGGAAGTGCCCCAGCTATGCCTAACAAACGGAAAGAGTGGCAAGCACGAAACGGCGCCCCTTCATTTAGAGCGCTTGCGACCTGTCACCCAAGAAAGTGCAGCTGTCACGCGCCGGGGGTGTGCCGTCTGTGACGAAGACCCGAGGGGGCCCCGCAATTTTGAGGCTTTGCAGACGGCACGGTGGACTCCTCAGTCGGCGAAGGTTGCGAGCCCCTGTGAGTTGGCGAGCAGTCGCTGGAATCGGAGGTCGATGCCGACCAAGGTCCGAGAGAGAAGTGCGGAGGGCTGGAGAAGGTCGACCATTCAGGTGCAGTGACGAAAACAATGCTGGGAGAAGGGGTGGACGAGGAGAAGGGAGAGCTCTGTAGGGAGGCCGAGGAAGGAGAGCCAGAAGATGAGGAGTTTGATGAGGTCTCACTGGCTGACTTAGAGGAGAAAGACGAAGGAACAGGTGGTTGGCTGAGCCTCCTGTCCAACAACGACAAGGAGAGGCTGTTCAAGTGAGCCAACAGCTGTTCGTCCCAAGACAGCTGCTCTTCTTCACACTGATCTGCCTCATCGTCCGATGACGAAAACGATTCGTCCCTGCTTTGAACAAAAAGGATCCCGCTTGGGGCCCCGGTAACATCTGCATCAGGAGACTGCAGCCGAGACACAACAGCTGACGCCATGACGGGAAGAGCCGCGAAAACCAGCTGTGGTCGAGTGCAGTATGCGAATATGGCTTAGGAGGGAGTTAAGCGGTCGCTGCGAGGAGGCTGTGAGTACAGATTTCGATAAAGGTCTTGGAAGGTAGGTGATGTTGGAAGGGCAGGTCGTGTGGATAATGAACAAGATCGACTGATGCGATGGAGTGAATCAATTCGTACGTATGGTGCAGACGAGGCGGAGAGCGGGCAGCGCCCGCTCGCTTTCCCGACAGCAGCTCTGCTTACGGCGTCACAGCAGACGTCCAGCGATGGGAACCACACTGCGGAAACTCGAAACCATTATAACAGCGGAGACGGTGAGTGGCTTGCTGCGTCGGAAAGATCCTGCTGGTGAGCCGTAGGGCAGAACGCACCAGATAAGTCGTCCATCGGCGCAAGAACGAGATATCTTGGGGAAAAAACATTTTTTCTTTTCGGCGTTCAGCCGGCCGACACCATCCGCACCTGACGGGAAAGAGGGAGAAGGAAGAACGCGATGAGGAGCGCGTCAGGACGACGTCGGATAGCGAGGGCACGAAAGACGCCGATGAGAAGAATTTCGACTTCCTGGAGAAGCGCCGAGGGAATGGTCTCTCCTCGAGCTTGCCGGGCGTCACCGCCAGCCGCAGCAGCCGCCTTGCCACCGGTGGACGGTATGTCCAGGTCCACCCACCTACCCACGGGTGGATAGTACCTTCTACGAATGTGCGCTCTGCATTCGTTGACGTGTGGCCAGGTAGGACATGGCTGTCCACCGCCGAAGGGCAGCCGCTGGCCCCCAGTTTACAGCAGCGCTGACTCGGCCAAGAGATAAGCCAGGTCAGGCTGGCGTTGTCATTCGTTAGTCTGAGCCTCGTCGAAACATGTCAGAGAGGGGCGTTCTATCATTCGCTAGAGACGCGGGCATTCTGGTCGTTTTGAAGGTCGTCAGAGATCCCGCCTGACCAATTCCCCAAAGGTTTCAGTACAAACGACATCGTAAGCAACCTTCCATAATTTCTTTCAGGGCGTAATAGCTGATATATCTAACCAAGCGTAAACACAAAGCACAGATATTCACAAGTTGAATCCTAGAAAATCCATGACCAGTGACTTCAAGTACAAAAACGCCTTATCCATTGCACCAGAGGCTACGAACGGTACACCCATGCAGGTGAAAAAATGGCCATTATATACGGCTACATGGACTTTTCAATCAGTTGTGGACATGGCATCAATATTCTACAGGCAAATTCACTAATAGCTGGCTAGTGAAAAGCCCCCACTTTTCATAAAATTTGAACGGAATGCCACATTGTTAATTTTATATTCAATTTTTCCCCTGATAAATAACTTTATGTCTGATCCGACCCCCGGTAGTAGTCGTGATGAGTGGATTGGCTTTTATTTCAACGTTTTTGGCAATTTCGATGGTTGTTTGACGTATCTCGCACAACTTTTGGGTAGGTTTGCATTGGGGGTCCCAAACTTCCCATGTGTTACAAGGGAACTTGCTGTTATGCCGAACAGAGCGTAGATGGTGAAAAGGTAGAAGTTACGAGACGAGACACGATTACAATTTGGGACACTTAAGCAATTTATAATAAGTGGTAAGTGTAATTTCTATCCAAAGTGTCGAGATCATTGAACATGTATATACAAGTATCGAGTTACGAATGAGACATAGTCGGGGTCGTTTGGTCAATTATTGTAAAACACATGCGGAGCCGCATCGTGGGTCGGATTCCAGAAGGTCCGCAAAGAAATCGAGGGGCTTCGAGAATCGATGTTAAAGATGCGAGATGCATCTTTATAAATCTACATTCGTCTCAGTGTGTCGTGAAATCGACCGAAGGTCTTGATACTTCTCTTTAGATTCGTGAGAGTGGTCAAAGTTGTCGAAAGGTTCGCGAAGATTCACCGAAGGCAGGTGCAGTTGATCGGTTTGCCCTCAGCTGTAAAAGCGAATGTTGTAGTCTCGCGACGCGATGGGCTGTTTGTGTAATAACAAGAATGTCCACTAGCAAGGATTAGGGACGCGTGTACGTCTGGTACGTAACACTTCCCCCTTTTTAGCCGCGACGTCTCGGCGGGAGTACAGATGTGGCCCAGAGATTACCGTAATAACCATTGATTAAGTGATCAACATCTCGAAGGTTGTTGTACGGTTCTCAACTGTTATGCCCAGCGTCAAAGCCATGCAAATTAAAAAGATATTATGCCGTTTTGTCTCGTC
The DNA here is from genome assembly GCA_023375785.1 of Penium margaritaceum. Classification (NCBI taxonomy): domain Eukaryota; kingdom Viridiplantae; phylum Streptophyta; class Zygnematophyceae; order Desmidiales; family Peniaceae; genus Penium; species Penium margaritaceum. Next base: position 184,400 of record SZWC01001133.1, read on the forward strand.
TCGATGGCCGAGGATGTCCTTGATGACGTACTCGGTGTCCTCGTCCACTAGAACGCAAGGAAGGGGAAGGACATCCCTGCCGGGGAAGTTCTCTCAGGGGTCTCGCTAGTGCTTGAGACTATAGACATTGTGAGAAGATTCTAGGAAGCTTCCTAGCACGCTTGCCACTGACTGGACGTCAGCGCTCAGTCAGCTCGCGACGTCAACATAGGTTGGACGCGAAACGGCAAGGGTTTGGCTAGACGACACAACTCAGTGTCAAATGTGCTTCCATTCATAAACACATGCAGAGAGAAACAACAAATGACAAGTCCGTCGCATTAATACCTGCCGCGGCGCACGACAGGTTTCGCACGCGGCAGTGCAAGGTCTGTCCTAAAACCGGCCCAAAACACTGTTTTGGCCGTAACTCTGCGGAGACTAATCAGAACGTTGCGCCGTCTGAACCTACAGATGCAGAATCTTGAGCCGGACGCTACGACTGGTCACACACATAAGTCTGGCACCGATCGGTGGACAGAACATGTAAATCGGGCTCAAGAGCCAGTCCACCGAGAAAACTCTAACATCTGTAAAAAGACCGCAAAGCACCCCGGCAAACACCAAGGGCGTCGTGGCAGCTCTCTGGCAGCTGCTTGTGGATGGAGCCACCACTTGTCGGTGCTCCGGAGCCAGCTGTGTCCGCATCAAGGATAGGCTGCAGAAAAAGTGCAGGAGGTCCGAGACAGCATCCACGACGTTAGGGCAGTCGTCGGTCAGCTCCGAGTGGGTGATCCACCACATGCCGACGCGCCGGTGCCTCCGGGGTCCGCATCGGGGACCATGTTGTCGCGCTCTCCTGTACCGCTGCTCTCCTTGCCGTCGCTCGTGACGGGTGGAAGCCACACATACCAACACTCCCCCTGGCTGACACAACTACCAACATAACGATGTCTGAGCGAAGGCAAGAGATGATGGCTCAGGCAGATAATTATAGCGAGCACTGATCAAGCATACCACAGCACAGGGTCTCCTCGTGACAATGGTGCATCCCACCAAATGCCCGGGTCTCGACCATGCCTGAAGTCAATCACACACCTTCGTGTCGAACATCATGCAAGAGAGAGAGAAACAAGGTCTCCTCGTGACCCAGGAAAATGTCTCCGGGTGTCCGGGTCTCGACATTATCATGCATGGATCACACATAACACATGTAGGCAATGGGTCTCCACGTCACACCGGTAGAACTCAACAGGTGCGCGGGTCTCGACGGGCATAACCTTGCCTAGATCATACATAACACATGGAGGCAATGGGTCTCCACATCACACCGGTAGAATTCACCAGGTGCGCGGCCTCGACCAGCATAACCTCGACCAGAGCATCGTGCCACACCCGAAGTAACCTCGCTGTCCTCAAAAGGGTGTCAGGCCAAAGCCCACACACCAACACTCCCCCTGGCCTGTAGAGGCTAACATTACGAGCAAAGCTGATGGCTGCTCCTAACACAATCCGTGAGGAGGGAGCACGGCTCCATCATGGCCACATACCCCTCCACAACAATAGCAAGGGTGACGACGATGCTGGTGGGATCTGCTCGCACATAGCCTCACCCTAGAGCGGCGTCGTCGCTATCGTCGTCGTCGCTGTCGTCATTGTTGCTGTCATCGTCGTCGCTGTCGTATTCGTCAATACTGTCGTCGTCTGGTGATGTGACCGGTGCAGCGCTAAGGGCCTCCTTTGAAACAATCGCCTGCTGTATGGCCTCCAACTGCTGAGCTGCATATCGCCTCGCGGCCTCCGCAGCGTCGAGGCGTGTGTGGAGCTCGACAAGCTCTGACGCGGCAGCCGACCGGCTGGCTGCATCTGCGACATGTAGACGGTCAGTCGCAGAACAAACCTGACGGTGGACCTCGATAGTGTGTGCGTCGGCACGAGCCAGAGCCTCGTGTAGCCTCGCGGTCTCATCCCGTAGGAAGGAGTGGAGCTGCGCTTGCTTGTCGTACAAGTTGACGTCCTCTACGTCAGTCGTCGACTCATGTACAGCCGGGCCACGAGGTGCTGGTAGAGCGGGAGCGCAAGACAATGAGTCGCCACATAAGTCGTCTGGGGCTGTAGGAGCGACTGCTACGAAGGCACCTGCTGCTCGTGACACACCTGTTGCTCGGCCGCCTGTTGCTGGCTGTACGTCGGCATGTGTAGGTACAGATGCATCCGCGGTGACGTCGTGGTCATCGAAGGTGCGGTCAGTGCCGTGGTGCTCCTCGTGACCACTGGTGCATAGCCCATCATCCGCCTGCTGCTGGAGGTCCGCCTATCCCAGACGTGCATCCTGTAGAGACCACTCGACTACGTCGAGACGCATGTGTACATCCGTCACACACTCCTCGACAGCCCGTCGTGCTGGAACATCCACGGTGTAACAGCGGCTGCTGATCTCCCGGAGCTCGACCATGAGACTCTGGACGTGCGCCTCTGCTTGAGCCACCACTGCCTCGTGCTCGTCGACCGCGGAGCGTAGGCGCTCGAGTACAGGAACTGTAGCTCGAACGAGAGTAGCTGTGTCTTCGGCTGGAACCGCCGTGGTGTCAGCGACACCGGTCAGGGCATCGAGGTGTCCGAGGTCCACAGCTCGCTCTGCATCCTCCATGTCACACACGTAGACATCTGCTCTCACCGAGGGGCCATCTCGTGCTCGTGTCGCGGCTACTACAAGAACGGTAGCACACTGAGCTATACGTCTACCTCCGATCTTGTGTCCGACCACTCCACGACGGACGACTGATCCTCATAAAGGAAGTTTGCCTCGTCTTGGTGGTCCATCACCTGCTCCTGCTGTCCAGCACTATCTATCTGAACCACCAGGGTGTCTGCTGGGGGCCGGGTATCAGCATCTCTATCACCTGCTCCTGTTGCTGCTCCTGGCACCATGGCAGCTGTCTCCATACCAGCTAACGTGGGAGCGTGCATACCGTCAGGCGCAGCTCCTGCATCGGTCGTTGTCATGTCATCCGCCAGGGTATCAACGAACACCATCTCCATCCCAGACTCAGACTCAGCCTCGGACCAATCGTCCTCCGACGAAGAGTCTCCATCAGGGCAAACGTCTTCCCCTGCCGAACTCTCCGCTAGCTGTGTCTGCTGTGTAGCGTCATCCGCCTCAATCATCCTACGCTATAGAGCATTTGTCTCACCAATGCCAAGCTCTACCGCGGTCGTCAGCGGACAAACCATTCCCCCCACGACTGACATTTTGGTAGGAGCTGTGGGGACTCGGCAGACCAAACCGTGGACAGGAGATGAGGGGGTCTCGTCACCTGAGACTCCTCCCAGAGCTGCGTCTGATGGTGCTGTCTATGCGCGCCGTACAGGACGAGCAGCTCGCCGCCACGCACGACGAGTGCAAGAACGAGCGGTACGGTGAGGGGCTGAGGGTCCGTTCGTCGGTATGATGCCGACAGCCTCCAAGACGGAGCCGAGGGCGAAGGATGTAGATGAGAGATCCGGTATACTAGCATCGTCATAGGAAGGGATGCAGGATCGTGAGGAAGATGAGGATGATGTGGGAGGCGACACCTGCGGCGGGATGGCAGCTCGCTCGGAAGTCACGTGGTCAATGAGCTGCTGGACCATGCGCTTGAGGTTCCAGACCTCCATGTGTAGGACGGCCATATCACCACGCAGAAGCGTCGTGGCATCACTCGGTGACGTATCCACTGAAGGAGGAGGTGGAGAGGATCGTACCCAGGGGGATGCTACCCAGGAGGGCGATGTTGGCACTGGCGCCACCCATGCTGCCTATCTCCACAATAATAGCACAAAAACCCTGAGGACAAGTTGGATTCGTGCCACGGCTACATCGACCACTGTGCCGGTGGCGGCTGCCACGGCTGAGGCTCAGGCGCAGACCACGGCGATGGCAACATCCACGGCCACACTGCGTAGCTCATGTCGAGAGCTGAGCGTAGGAGATAATCTCACATACTCGACCCCGGTGGTGTAAAGCACCACGTGGAGGGATACAAATGCAGCAATGTCTCTCACACGGGCTGCGATGTCGTCATTCAAGGCGACAACGTCAGCCGTAGTGTGTTGCTACAATGTTGCACCCGGTGGCGATGGCGCAACTATCGCAACGTACGACCTCAAGTCACCTTCGGTGCCGCTGATGCTGCATCGGGTGCCGTCGTCAACATACGGATGTGGCCTCAAGCCACCTTTGCTCTCATACTGCTGCGACTCTCGCGGTGGCTTCTGCTATAGCAGTTCCCGTCGTCAGCCGACGGTAGTGGCCTCAAGCCACACTAAAAGTAAAATAATTAAAAAAACAAAAAAAACAAAACTCAACCCCCTTTTTTTATGTTCACCGACGCTCAGCGCGAGTGGGGTACCCCTTCCCAGGCCTTACTCAATTGCCCCACTCGAGGACCTCCTGTCCTCCTTCCCTTTTTTTGTTGTTTTTTTGTGATGGTGCCACCTCCTCAGATGCCCCCTTTAGGGTTTTCTGGGGTGCCCCACTCGAGGACCCCCCCTTCTCTCCTCTCCTCCTTTTTTTTGGTCTGGCTCGACCCTCGCTTCGAGCGAGCCCGTCGAGCGAGCTCGCTCGGTGAAGCTGCTATGCAGATTTGCAGGGCGAGCAAGTAGCAGCAGTGGCTACTGCTGTTGCGGATGCCACTGCTACGCGGACGGCTACTGCTGTTGCAGCCCGCGTGAGCAGCTACGTCTGCACGCTACAGCTACTCGACGACGCCACTGCGGTTGTTGCTGCTACTGCCGCTACGCCTGCTGCAAGCCACTGCTACTACTGCAGCTACTTGCCATTGCTGCTGCTGCTGTTGCTCACTGCCGCCTATTGCTACTGCTTGCAGCCACTAGCTATTGCTGTCGTTTGCTGTTGTTGCTGTTGTTTGCTGTTGCCGCCTGTTGCAGCTATCGCTACAGCTGATCGCCGTCGTTGCTGCTGCTGCGGCTGCTACCCCCTGCCGCTACTGCAAGTTGCTGCTGTTGTTGCGTGCTGCCACTGCTCGTAGCCGCCGCCGCCATAAGCTGATGCTTCTCCTGCGAGCTGCTTCTCCTCCCTTTTTTTTGTGTACACACCGGTAGCCAGGCACGGCTGTTGCTGCCACTCGGTGCTGCTGGTGTAGTGGGTGCTGCCTGTAGCTGCTAACGCCGCAGGTGCTTCCCGCCGCTTATTGCTGCTCCAGCCACTGTTGCTTGCAACTGCCGCCATTGTCTCTGCTACCTTCACCGCTCAGCTGCAACGTAGTCGTGGTGGGTCCCTCCAGGATTTGATGCTGCTGCTATGGGTGGCTGCCGCTGCTGCCACTCACTATTGCTGTGTCTCTGCTGCATAGCACAACAAGCTGTGGCTCGTTTGCTCTGATACCATGAGAAGATTCTAGGAAGCTTCCTAGCACGCTTGCCACTGACTGGGCGTTTGCGCTCAGTCAGCTCGCGGCGTCAACACAGGTCGGACGCAAAACGGGAAGGGTTTGGCTAGACGACACGACTCAGTGTCAAATGTGCTTCCATCAAAAAACACATGCAGAGAGAAATAACAAATGACAAGTCCACATCATAAATATTTGCCGCGGCGCACGACAGGTGTCGCATGCGGCAGTGCAAGGTCTGTCCTAAAACCGACCCAGAAACATTGTTTTGGCCGTAACTCTTCGTAGACAAATCAGAACGCTACCCCGTCTAAACCTAGAGATGCAAAATTTTGAGCCGGACGCTACGACTGGTCACAAGCATATGTCTGGCACCGATCGGTGGACAGAACATGCAAATCGGGCTCAAGAGCCAGTCCACCGAGAAAACTCTAACGTCTGCAGAAAATCCGCAAAGCACCCCGGCAAGCACCCAGGGTGTCGTGGCAGCTCTCTGGCAGCTGGTGGTGGATGGAGCCACTACTCGTCGGTGCTCCAGTGCCAGCTGCATCCGCATCAAGGATAGAGTGCAGAAAAACTGTAGGAGGTCTGAGACATCATCCACGACGCTGGGGCAGTCGTCGGCCAGCTCTGAGTGGGTGGTCCACCACCTGCCAACGCGTCGGTGTCTCCGGGGTCCGCATCGGTGACCATGTTGTCCCGCTCTCCTGTACCGCTGCTCTCCTTGCCGTCGCTCGTGACGGGTGGAAGCCACACACACAAAAACATGGAACACCGGATGAATTTTTTTAGTGACGGGCAGTTTGAGTTGCACAACCGTAGGGGTTTGCATGCGCTCGATCTCAGATAGTCCCAACCATCGAGGTTTGAGCTTCAAACAATCGGGAGTTAAAAACTATTCTAAAGCGTAGGTTGAGTCAATTTCGTTGTTGATACAGCGTGTAGGCTTCCACACTCGTTGCTTAGTCTTGTACCCCCTCAGTCTGTCGCTCTAGAGTCGAAGTTTGAGTGCTTTGGGTTTGTCACTCAGAGACGTGCGTATCAGTGTTAGCGCCAGAAAGCAGCTGAGGCCTGCAAAGGAATGATTAAGAAACAAGAATGAGCAACAATGGGAGACCCTTCCAAATTCTAGCTCCCCCCCAGCTCTATAGAGCTTGTTACTCAGTTTCTAAGCCAATGAGAAAATATACCTATTTTCTGGCACGTAGAGTTTTTTCGGTGAGTCCTGCCAGACGGTCGACAACCCAAAATCGGGCGTTGTCCATTTTGCCTGAAAACTGGACCACACCATACTACGCATGCTACAAACGCACTCGTGCGGTCAGAATAAGCTAGAAAAACAACAGGTAGGAGTTATGGCTTCCCAAACACAGGGAGCGTCCACGCTAATCCCCAGTACCAACAGTGCCCGAAAATCATGAAACTTGGACCCTAGGCATAGCATGGCACTGCAAATGCAACAGTGCAGTCAGGCATGGCACTAGACGCATGCGAACAGCATATGCAGTGACAATAACTACTGGCGGCATGACTGCCGAGAAGGTCTACCGATGGAGCTGGGCACGTTGGAGGGGGGAGGCTCTGCCACACTATGTGTAGGCCTCAGCATGTGTTGGCTCCACCAGACGACACTCTAGCAGCACCGGGTCTCGCCGTCAGTCATCTGCACGCCGATGTACACAAGCCAGGAGGACACAACAGAGTACAAGTGAGGGATGTGTGAAAAACCAACACTCCGCTATGACTCACAAGCGCAGTCCACATGGACGAGCAGAGAGCACAGAGACCAAGCGGACAAGGAGAGCGAGAACCTAATGGGCACACACCAACTACACTCACAACATTCTTGAACGAGTCACGCTTCAGTGCCTTGGTCAAAATATCAGCCAATCGCCGTGCTGTCTCAACCCACACAATGCTGATGCTGTCGTCATGCAATAACGAACGCACATAGTGATACTCGACATTGATGTGCTTTGTGCGAGTGTGATGTATGCCGTTATTGTCAACAATGGCCATGGCACTTTTATTGTTACAGTGAAATGTGATGGACGGGACTCACTGCCGCAACTCGGACAACAGGTGGCGTAGCCACACGCTCTCACAAGCGCCAGAACCAAGGGCCACATACTCAGCTTATGCAAACGCGGCTTCACGTGGATGCAACATGGTTGATTTTCGTAATGCTTCTCATCTTCCACATGCACGGACTTTGTCCCATCGTCGCGGGCCATTTGGAACCACATTCCTATCACCGTTGTTAGCCATGTGCGTGTGCTGGATAAAGAGTAGCTATGGCAAGGATGTAGACCTCGGCCGTCACATTTCATGTGTCGCACTTGCCCCACTTGCGCAAACGTGGACATTGCGAACCATTACATTTGAAGAGTGAACTACATGAAAGTGATCGGTTTGTGATGTTCATTTGTCACGTCTCTGGGGAAATATGTGGCGAGGGACGCCAAGCGCAGCATTTGATGAGGACAAGCCAAAAGGAATGGCGTGCACCTGCACTCGTGTATGATGGGTTGTGTCAAATACTGATGGACTATAGGTTGGTCTTCTGTCACTTGTTCAACACATCACATGTGGGTTCAAGAATTGTTTCCATGGTTGAGGTCGCAAACATATCCTGCACATAAAATTTACATGGGGTGGGTGATGCTTCCCCGAGGCAAATGTGTGGCGCATTGGACACTTGAGCGAGTCACTTATGTATTCGGCTAATGGATGACCACAATGAGAATCCCGCAAAGTCAGGTTGAAAGCGCGTCAACATGTGGTATTGTGGCAATGTCATCTGTCAAGCTATCCTTACAGTGCGGGCCAGGAATGGGGTCCTGTTTCAATGCTGCCGCGCTCCATTGCGGGGGGTGGAAAGTGGGTATGTGAAGTATCATACTTTTCCTAGTACTCACTTTTTCCATGGTGGACATCCGGAGTATTAGTTTTAACAATGACCCTCAGACGTATTGTATGCATTTGGTAGAAATTAGAGTATTTTTTGCCAACATAGATACCGCATTTTGTTTTGCATATTTTTGGTATAGTGTAAACTATTTTGCGAGAACAAAGTGTATGCCGTAGAAGTACCCAAAAAAGGGGATATCCTAAGATGGCCCGGCTAGAATGATGGCGACTTGGCCCGAGTTCGGATGTCACAAAATCGTGGCTTTTTCCATCCGTCTCGCCTCATTTTTGGTGGTTTACGAACTCACGAGCTGATGTGGCAGCTTGCGAGCTGAGTCATCTTGCGAAATCGACTGCGCGACACCAGCCATCGTTGAAGTACGTGAATCGTCTTTCATCTTTCAACGATGCCCTGCGCGGGTCTTCCTTTCATCGATATTAAGGCTGCAACATGCATGGCGACTCGAAGTTTCATCGACTCTCATAGATGAAAGAGAAAAATGTCCTCTCGCTAGTTTTTGCTATATCTCACGGCTCTCACGACAAACATCGGTCAGCATCTAAATGCATTATTTGAACACAGAAATTCAGACACTCGAACTGATTCGTCCTTCTCGACGGGTTGACGAGGGCATTCCGGCCCGAGTCGGCCCCCCCACTCGCCCCCCATCATTTCTGGCCTTTTGAAGGAGCTTGCATTGTTCAACCGTGATTCACGCCATTAATCAAGGAGTGTTTAGGCGGTAGATGAAAAATATTGATGCTTGCAACGCACGTTGCGGGAAGCGACGTCACAACGTTGTATTAACACACTCGGTGATATAGCTCATATATCCGCACAAGCATCAACAAAAGCTTGAGATATCCGCGAGTGAAATATTAACCACGCCATACCCACCGACTTAAAGTATAAGTACGGGATTCCAACCTCCCTTGAATTTACATCGACGATATCCGTGCATGTTGGAAAAATATCGACATATCCGGCATGACGTTAATTTCCGGCAGTAGTGGATATGGCGTTATTTTTGTGCACTATGAAACTGGTTTTTGCGTACACATTACAATGTAACGGCGGAGACAGTCGTCACCTTCGAATAGTGACCGCGTTGATGTTGAAATGTGAATAGAACTCGTGTTCTTTATGTACTTCGTCCACGAATGACAAGCCGTCATATCAAATATAGTTCGATGCCTCCCAAGTATTTGTGACGGAAACGTGAGGGTATTACTTTTTCGGCATGGGGTGACATTAGACGACTATTCAACCTTCTCTCTGTAGGAAATGCCGTGGCGAACACAACCTCAATAGTCACTTTTGACGTATTATCTCGTGCCAGTTTGGCACGAGCCTCACTGGCAGGAAGGACATATCGCGACCAATGTCGGCGTCGCCTGAGTGCATGCTTTGATGTCGACACATCGAAGTGCATGTGGTCGAGGTATCGTGTTGTTCGAGGACGTCACTTTCACCACCGAGAGAAGTGCCTCGTGTCTCGTGCGCAACAAGGCACGAGTCATGTTGTCTATTGCTTTCAGCATCGCTACCGTTGGGTGCACCCTCTCGTGAGCTCTCAGTCAGTGTTGTCGACTGTGTGTTCCTTTCCCGTCTGTGTCGTCGGATCTCGCGTGACCGGTAAATAGTTTTCAGCTATGGCGGACGCTTCAGCACCCGTTGAGAATAGGTTTGTTGCATATTGAGTCATGAAATTTCATACGAGATATCCACTGTCTGAAGATGGTGGCACAACTCAGCTGGGCAGATAGCCGGAGATGTAGCTCCCATGACCCACCTCTAGTGACACCATCACGAGGCACCTCTTCAATGTTGCACAAGCAGCCAGCTCTAGTTTCTCCGCCCCAAGTCCAAGTTTATGATGAGGACTTGGAGCGTCAACAGCAAGCACCTGTCCAAATTATCTTGTCTGAACAGGTTGCAAACAGTTGTCTCCGGCTCAGTCGTGGGATCCATGGCCATGGTAAAACATGGCAGGTGATTCTGTCATTCATCATCCCGGTTGTATGCCTCCACGTTTGTAGATGACCATGTGTTTTGTGGTCCGTACTCTGCATGGTCCTCGGATGAGGAACCGCACGATGCGGCCCCCAAAAGGCGCAAGACGACAAATAGGTTCCCGCCCGGCATGGAGTTTCCCACGATGGAGGAGGCACGGGCCGTAGTTGACGACTATGCCAAAGAAAACCGCATGACCGTGCACTGGCTACGTAGTGAGAAGACACATTTTGAGGCACGCCGTGGACAGTGGAAAGACAAGAAATGTCTGTGGTTGCTAAAGGCACATGTCAACACGAAGCATGACAACGTTGTCGTCGGCCAGTTTGTTGACGGCCACCATTGCGTTCCCGAGACAGGACGTGGTGATCCGGCTAAGACGGTGCGCTGGGTTAGTCGCCAGATTGCATCCACATTGAAGCACAACCCCACGGCCAACGTGAAGACCCTAGAGGCCGTGGTGAGGAAGAGCACTTGCAAGGAGGTTGACAAGAACACCCTCTACCACGTCCGGTCGAAGATGCAGGAGCGGATAATGGGCTCGAAGGACAAGGCATGATCCCTGTTCCCTGTATACTACGAGGAGGTGCGTCACTTCTATTTTCTTCAATATCCTACATCGCTGTCCGTTTCTATTTCCAACAGTTCTAACTGTTCAATTTTGTGTTTGAAATTACAGCTGATGCGTGTGGATCCCAACACTAACGCGGTTGTAGAGGCCACAGAGGATGGGGTCTTCCATCGCGCCTTTGTTGCCCTCGATGCGACCATCCTTGGATTTCAACACCGTCGTAGACTTCTCACCATGGACGGTATTGGCCTGAAAACGGCCATAAGCAAGCCCTCCTCATCTGCCACTTTTTTATGCCAACGACAAAGCGGTCCCCATGGCCAGGGAAAAAGAGGACAATTGGAAGTGGTTCTGCTTTCATTTGTCTTTAGCCTACTCTACTACTGTGCAGGAAGGCACTGTGGTCATCAGCGACCGTGACAAGGGTCTGCTGAATGCTTTCGCCGAGAAGCTCCCTGGTACCCAACACAGTTACTGTGCCTTCCATCTGCAGGAAAACATGCGATAAAAGCATGGAAATCAGGCAGGCTACTAGTTTTGGAGGTTAGCGCATGCGCTAATGGAGGCGGAGTGGCAAAGGTGCAAGGAGCAACTACGCCAGGTCTCTCCACGCGTGGCTGTCATGTTGCTGGGTGCGAACGGTGAGGACGGGATCCCGAAGGAGCAGTGGAGCAGATTGTACTGCCCCGTTGGATGCGGCGGGCACACTACCTCCAACGTCGCCGAATCATTGAACGCCAGATGCATCGAGGTCCGCAAACTCATCCCATTCTATTGTTTCGTGGCCTTGTACACTTGGGTGCAGCGGTTACTTGCAGACCCCGTAAGCTAAGCAAGGAGGTGAAGGGTCAGTTTGTACCAACACCGAAGAAGCGCATGCTAAACGCGTATGTGAGCAGCGCGGACTACGAGGTGGAAGAGGAGGGCTCACAGAAGGAAATAGTAACTGGGCCTAGCACCCGTCCGCGGCGGGTTAACGTGCAAGACAGTACGTGCATGTGTGGTGGGTGGAAGGAGTGGGGGCAGCCCTATGTCCATGCTTGTGCGTTTATGATTGGCAGGGGGGAAAATCCAGAGGCGTTGGTGGACGTGCATCACACAAGCATGGCGTACCACAGGACGTACACCCATCCCATGCCCGGGGTCAACCCCATCAACCTGAAACACTTTGAAGACAAGCAGTGGTGGCAGCCGGGGCCCAAGCGTGGGCCAGGCCGGCTGAAAAGTACAAGGTGGGAGCGGGAGGATTGGCGAAAAACAAACTGCATCTGTCCATAGTGTGGTGTGAAGGGTCACACGAAGAAGAAGTGCCCAAACCCTCCAGCAGTCAGTGGTACGGCAGCAGCTGCAGCCAACACCCTGTTGCATCGGTTAGAGCGCACCGAAGCTGCCATTGCAGTAGAAACAGCAGCCGGACGCTATCCACGTGTGCCTACATGTGAAGGAGGAAGATCAAAAGAAACTGGAGCAAACGCCGGGACTGGTGGGACATGTGGAGAAGTGGAAACGGAGGCAGTTCCCATTGGGGCAGGCTGGGCAGTAGCACGTACGGAAGCGCGAAGACTTGCTGCCAGCACAGCAGCCATGCAAGGACCAAACCTTGGGGGCTTCTACACTGCAAGCAATGCCCTCTTGGGCAAGCAATTGCCTCTGGTGGATCCACAAGTGCAGCTACTAGTGCACCCGCAGTCGGTGGTGCAGCAGCTGTAGTAGCAGGTGCAGGTCCACTGTATGATTCGGAGAACGACACCACGTATGACTCTGGTGAAGAGGAAGTGTACGACCCCGCATGGTACATCTTGGATGAATCAAAGGACGAAGAAGAGGAAGAGGACAGGTATGGGGACCTGAGACAGCAGCACGAGTGGGAGCATCGTGAGGAGATGTACCAACGGGCAGCAGCCGTGTAGGATGCCTGTGGAGTGGAAGAGTAGTGGGACAATGTGCCGGACGAGGTGGACGAAGACACCTACATGCAAGTTTTTTTGTCTTGTCCTCCATTCATGTCAAACAAGCTGTTTTCCCAATCCTTGTGTGTATTACACCTTACTAAACCCAGTGTTGTCGTTCCACTTCTTTTTGCAGTTGAGAGTGCATACAAGTAGGTTTCAACTTTGCAAAGTACATGGAGGGGTGGGTCATACAGCACGTGGCCCAAGACATGGAGGGGCGGATCCGGCAGCACGTGGCCCAAGACATGGAGGGACGGGTCAAGCTGCACGTGGCCCAAGACATGGAGGGGCGGGTCAGACAGCACGTGGCCCAAGACATGGAGGGACGGGTCAGATAGCATGTGGCCCAACACAGGGAGAAGCCGCTAGTCGAGTAGTACTGCGTAGTGGTCTTTGGTAGTGGACAGGTTGTGCTGTGAAAATGGACATGTATTCATTTTTTGCAAAAGGAAAATTCTCTGCATGTCCATGTCTACTGGGTATTTGTGTAAATGTTTCCCGACTTAATCAATGATGTATCAAATGGAAACTATACTACAACGCAGGTTGGGGCAGTGGCGGTGTCGATGCAGCGTGCGGGCTTCCATGCAAGTTGCTTAGTCAGCTGCATCCGTAGTCTGCTGCTCTAGAGTCTAAGTCTGAGTGCTCTGGACTTGTTACTCAGAAACACGCGCGCCATTGTTAGCGTCAGAAAGAAGTTGAAAACTGGAAGTAACTGATTAGGAGTGAAGAATGAACAACAATGGGAGACCCCTCCAAGTTCTAGCTCCCCCCCACTAGTGTAGAACTTGTTACTCAGCTAACCAGCCAATCAGAAAATAGTCCTAGGTCTATTTTCTGGCAGGCAGGGTTTTCTCGGTGAGCCCTGCCAAACAGCCCAAAACCCGGACGTTGTCCGTTTTTCCTCAAAACTGGACCATACCATAATACCAACGCTGTTAACGCGGTCATGCAGTCAGAATCAGCTAGAAGAATTACAGCAAAGAGTTATGACTGCCCGAACCCAGGCAGTGCCTACGACGGTCCATGATGTCAAACTGTGACACGCAGCAAGAGACATGGGCCCTAGCCAGAGGACGATGCTGCAGGCACAATGGCACAGTCGGAACTAGCGTTGGGTGCATGCAGACAGCGTCTACGGTGGCAATGACCTTCGACGACCCGACTACCAAGGAGGCCTGCAGATGGAGCTGAGCACGTCTCTGGAGGGAGGAAGCTTTAGCGAACTGCGAGTAGGCCTCAGCGTGCGTCGACTCCACCGGACGACAATCCAGTAGCGTCGAGTCTCGCCGTCAGTCATCTGCACGCTGATGTACACAAGCTGGGAGGACACAACAGAGCACAATGAGAGATGCGCAAAAGCCAACACTCCCCCATGACTCTCAGGCGTAGTGCACATGTGCGGGCAGAGACAGTCAAGAACCAGACTCCTCCAGGGCACGCAGAGACAGAGGCAGGGATAATGAGAGCCACTCACGAAACTTACAGCCTTCTTGAACGAGTTGCGTTTCAGTGCCTTGGTCAAAAAGTCAGCCGGCTGCCGTGCTTGTTCAACCCACACAATGCTGACACTGCCCTCATGCAACAACGAATGCACATAGTGATACTCAACATTGATGTGCTTTGTGCATGTGTGATGCACGCCGTCATTGTCTGCGATGGCCATGGCGCTCTCATTGTCACGATGCAACGTGATGGATGCGACAGACTGACTCAACTCGGACAACAAACAACGCAACCACACACTCTCGCACACGCTTGAGCCAAGGGCCACATACTTAGCAGTGTTGCGTGCAATGCACCCCTGTTTTCCAGTGCCCCAGGACACAACCGTGCCACCGATCAGAAAGATCCAGCCTTTGCGACTCTTACCATCTCGACTGCCGGCCCAATCACTGTCGGTGTAGTCCACCGCGACGACAGACGGATGGCGGCGGAACATGAGACCTCACCGAGGAGTCGATATGACATAGTGCAGTACTCAGATCGCGGCCTCAAAGTGGAGGTGATGCGGTTCCTGAAAAAACTGAGCCAGGAGGTTGACAGTAAACGCGATGTCTGGACGCGTCATCGTCACCAGGAACATCAGTGACCTTATGACTCGCAGATACGTGTTCACGTCAACTGGCTCTCCCACAACGGCTGGGTCAGGATTCTTCAGCTTTACCTGGCCATTAGGTGACATGGATGAAGATGCGCTAGGCACGAGGGGCAGGTTCTCGATGAAGCGAGTGGACAGTGTCTGCACATAGGCAGCCTGGTGGACGTGCATGATGCCCTGGGAGCGATCATGCTCGAGCTCCATGCCCAGGAAGACTCGGGCAGACCCAAGATCCTTCATGTTATAGGCGGTGTACAACAGGTCCTTGATACGGTGGACGGCAGCCATCTCAGGCAACATAATGAGGAGATCATCGACGTAGACTAGGACAGCGGCGAGGGTCTGGCCTCGCGGTTTGACGAATAGTGCGGGGTTAGCGGTACTGCGCACAAGGCCGCTGCGAAGGAACGTGCTGCTGATCTCCTAGTTCCAGCACCGAGGCTGCTGCTTCATGCTTTAGAGGGCCTTACGCAGCCGCCAGACTCTCCCAATGCCGTCGTCGAAGCCTGGAGGCTGCACCATGTAGAGCTCCTCACACTCCAGTGAACCATGGAGGAAGGCGTTGCTCACTTCCATCTGATGTAACTCCCATCCATGCAAGGCAACCAGACTGAAGAGCGCCCAACTTGTGGAGAATTGGCCCACTAGGGCAAAGATCTTGTCGTAATCGATCCCAAGGACCTGAGCAAACCCCTCGTTGTGAGACGGGCCTTGTACTTGTCCAAGGACCCGTCAGGCTTCCATTTGTGCCGAAAGACCCACTTGGCACCAATAGCCTTCTGTCCTGGAGGGAGGTCGACGAGGTCATACGTGTGGTGCTACCACATAGTAGTGAGCTCGTTAGCACAGCCAGCATCCTAGTGTGTGACCTTAGAAGAGGCTCAAGTCCCCCACAGGGTGGCTGGATCCTTCGTGCGTGCTATGGAGCGGATTGAGAGAGCATGAGCATCTCGAGCTCCAGGAAGGATGCGTGCGAGTGCAACCATGACAACATGCCGATGCTCGTGATGAAGCATGGCATGGCCCAATGCACAGCGAGAGTGAAGGTCTGCAATGATAGTCGAAGTGGTCAGGTCTGGAGCCTTGGTGCCAGGGTCCCCACTCATGACCGTAGGAGTGGAAGAGACACGTGGAGTGACAGGGGGCCGGGACACCACAGGGCAAGGTGCTGCAGTCTGCATGCTCACTGACGGCCTGGGTCAGAGGCTGTCGCCTGGGCCACACGTGTAGCTCGGCAGGGAAAGAGATGGCACCGAGTCTGAGTGGCCAACGGAGGCGGACAGGGTTTCTAGCCCGGAGGGACCAGGGGACGGAACTAGGGCTGCTGGCCCGGAGGGGCCAGCGGACGCAACACGGGCCGTCCGCCCAGAGGGGCCGGCGGGCGCGACTGGGATGGCTGGCCCGGAGGGCCTTGGACTGACGAGAGACACCAAGAAAGGTAAAAGGACGTCCATGGGAGGCGAGCTTACCGCCCTGCTGCGGGGTGGGCAACCACACAATGGCCACGCAATCCCAGACGCAAGCAGGGCGGAGGTCGGCTCGCTGACCGCACCAGTGCTAGTACGGCGGGACTGGCGGGGAAGGGATCCGTGAGGAATCCGGTTCCAGACCCATGTCATGTACGCCATGGCTTCAAAGTAGAAGCCATCTGAAAGACGAGACTCAACCCGCATGGTGCGAATGACATTGGCCATGGTACGGTTCCACCTCTCGGAGATGCCGTTCTGGGCGGGCGTGTAGGGCGCGGACGTCTTGTGGTGGATACCATGGGAGGCAAGAAACGTCATGGTCTCGCCCATGTACTCACCACCGTGATCGGAGCGAAAGTGGCGAAGAGGTAGACCACACTCGCGCTCGGCAAGGACAATCCAGTCCTGAATGGCACGAGCGGCATCGCTCTTCTGTCGAAGGCAGAAGACCCAGCAGTAACGAGAGTAGTCATCAGTAAGAGTGAGTACGTAGCGGCCATGCTCTCCGACGGACTCGGTGGGGAGAGGACCCATGACGTCGGAATGGACCAGGTCAAGAGGGACGGACGCGCGGGAGGAGGACAAAGGGTATGTGGACCGGTGCACTTTGCCCTGAGCGCAATCAACGCATTCCTTGGGGCACGGCAAATGGAAAGCCTCAGGGACAAGGCCCTTGGCCGGCTGGGTACGGAGCATGCTGTCAACGGCAACAGAGTGGACGTGGCAAAGGCGGCGGTGCAAGAGACGGGTGTGCTGCAGAGAAAGCGTGCCAGTGATAAGCACATGGCCTGTAGTGGCCGACAAGGAGGCGGCAGAAGGAGAGGAAGAAGGACGAGGCACGTCCCACAGGTTGCCACTGGCAGTGGCATAGAGAACAACAAGACCGGATGGACGCAACGACACAGTACCAACACCACGCAAGTGCACAACGTCCATGCTCATGCGGTCAAGGACAGTAACAGACAGGAGGCTGAGCTCAATACCGGGGACGAAAAGGACATCGTTCAGAAAGACATCTCCGGCAGGACCACAAAAACAAACGACACCAACGCCGCAGACAGGTAACAACTGGCCGGAGCCCGTCCGGACACCAGAGACATCGCCAACAGGACCAAGCATACTGAAGTCCTCGTGAGAGGCCATCGTGTGATGCGTGGCCCCGGAGTCGATGATCGAGGTCTCGGCCGGGTCCTGGACCGGAGTCGCTAGATCGCTAACAGTCACATGGCAGCAAGTAAGAGACGCGAGTGTAGTGGAAGGGGGCGCGAACCGAGACTGCCAAAAATCAAGCCATGGGACGTCGTCACGGAGGGGGACAGGGGAGACAACGGGGAACGGCGAGACAGACGAGGAGGCAGGACACGGCCGTAGCTTAGTCTCAGTCATGCAGGATGAGGGGTTCGAGAAGGAGGTGACACAACTCGTACTTCCCTGGGGGAGAGGGCGAGGCAGGCCGAGCTAGAGCGCAATGAATTGCTCCAGCTGTCGCTCACACGTGGATGGCCGGGGAGTGTAGACGTAGTGCAGGATGACGACGCCCGAGCCCGGATAGAAGGAAGACTACCCCGGTGAATGAAATGGTGGTGCTGACGGCTAAGATGATACTGCTGAGGAGCTGGCGTCTACGGGACCGAGGTCGCGGTCGGAGGAGTGGAGCTGTTGGATGGGGTCGCGACGTCAGAGGCCGCGACAGTGACTGCAGCGGAGGCGAGACGATGCTCCCGCTAGCGACGCATGGTGGCGATGACACAAACCTCGTCCGTCAGTACCGGGCATGTGTACCACCCGTGCCCTTGCTGGCCACAGTTGTGGCAGACTGAGCCAGTGCCACTAGACCCAGTCGACTGCGGCTGCTGCTATTGCTGCTGATCCTTGCTCTTTTTGCTCTGACGCTTCTTCTTTCCCGGCGACGAGGAGCAGGTGGAAGTCGTTGCTACGGGAGAGGCGACGACCACGGAGGCAATGGTAGGTGAGGCGAGGGCCTCTGTGCGCTAGAGGCGGGACTCCAGAAGAGCTTCCTCAATCCTAAGGAAAAGCTCGAATGCCTAGGGCATGAAAGGGCCTTGAGCCGCCATGGTGGAGGGAACCCCCTGGGAGTAGTGGACGAAGACATCCGCGAATGTGTCAGTGGCATCACGCTTGATGGTGAGGAGCATGGTGAGATGGGGTGGAGCAGAGGTGTTGAGGCGACGGAGGAAGTATTAAGCCCGTTGCCGATAGGCAGTGACTGTCTCGGTATCCCCCATGTGCAGGGTGTTGAACTCCCGCAGCAGACGGGTGGTCTCAGCCTCGCTGGATAGACGATGGGGACAGGTGAGAACATGCCATGCGGTAGCGGGATCTGGTGTCTCGCCAGAGGTGAAGTCGTCGAGGAAGGGCTCTAGGGCTAGGAGGGACGCCGGGCGCAGCGACGGGGACAAGAGCGCGTGTGGTACGACCAACGTCATACAGCTGGTCAGCTTGGGTGGAATCGTACGGAAGGGTGTAGTATGCCCACAAGCCATCACCCTACGTCCAGATGCGGCAGCTAAGCTCCCAGCTCCGGAACCGCTCGCCGGCCTGGAGCGGTGGGGCAGCGTCTCAAAGTCCTTGGGCCTACGGCCGGCGCCTAGAGTAGGGCCAAGGACTGAGGACAAAATTTGCTGCTGGCACTAATTCTACAACTACGCAAGGTAATGCGTAGCCGAAGATACGGTGGAGCTTGCGTGCCCAAGAGGCCTGAAAGGCGGCAGACCATTGGTGTGAGTTTGGAAGGCCGACGGCTACATTGCTCCAAGCTACTACGTCAGAGCGTCAAGCTGTTGCTGGATGGCGGCTAGGGAGTCGGAGGAGTCGGCGATGGAGCCTTTGGACTACTATTGCTGCTACTGTTGCTGTTGCTGCCGCTCCTACTGCTGCTGCTGTTATTGTTGCTGCAGCTGCTGCAAGAAAGGGGGGGTATCCCCCTGGGGATCCCCCCAACGGAGGAGGACCCCTCCCTAGTGGGGCTGCTAGCCATGGGTGTTGGTGCCCCCTTTTATATGTTTTATTGTTTTTTTTTTGTTGCTGATGTCAGTAGTGATGTCAGCCTAGAATGGCTGACGTCAGAAGCTGCTGCTTGCGTTAGCTACTGCTGCTACTGTTGTGGAGTTTCTTCCCCCCTCTCCATATTTTTAGTGTTGATGATGTCAGCACTGACATCAGCTAAATATGCTGACATTAGTAGCGGTCGTTACTGTAGCCACTGTTGTGCGGCTGTAGCCACTGCTCCTTCTGCTGTTTCTGCTGCCGTTGTTGATGCTACTGATCTGCTATTGCAGTAGCTGCTGCGGCTACTATGGTTGCTGCTGCTGCTGCTGCTGCTACTACTATGGTTGTTTGTAGAGCTGCGGCGGCTATAGCTGCTGCAGATGCTACTGCTGCTACTGCTGTTGTTGCTACTATTGCTATTGCTGCTACTACTGCTGCTGCTACTACTACTACTGCTGCTGCAACTACTGTTGCTGCTACTGCAGCAGCGTAGCAGCTATTGTTGTTGCTGCTGCTACAGCTACTACCACTATTGTTGCTGCTGCTACTGTTACAGCTGCTATTGCTGCTGCTGCAGCTGTTATTGATGCTACTGCTGCTGTTGCTACATCTGCTACTGCTGCTGCTAAGCTGCTGTTGGCGGGGTGGGAGATTTCTTTTCTCCTATTTTTTTTTCTTTTTCACTCGTCTCAGCGAGCTCACTGCTCATGGCAAGCAGCGAGCCACGAGCAGCCAGCTCACTGCTCGCTCCTGTTTGCTCGCTACTCACTGCAAGCAGCAAGCTCGCTATCAGAAGTCCGCCGCTCGCAACGAGCAACGAGCTGCAGACAACTGTTGCTGCTACTACTACTACTACTACTACTGTTGCTGCTACTACCCTTCCTCACTACTGATGCTGCTCAGTGCTGTTATTCCTGCTCGCTGCTACTACTCGCTGCTGCTGCTCGCTGCTGCTGCTACTCGTTGCTGCTGCTGCTGCTCGCTACTATTGCTACTCGCTACTGCTACTATTGCTGCTGCTGTCGCAAGTGCTGGTTGCTGCTGCTGCTGGTTCCTGCCGCTACTGCTTCGAGGTGCTACTGCTGCGAGCTACTATGAGCTGCTGCTACTGCTTGCTGCAAGGGCGCACCGCTGCTACTACCACTATTTACTACTGCTGCAAGCTACTGTTGCAACTACGGGCTGCTACTGCCAGCCACTCCACCTGGATGACGTCGTCACATGCGTCGTCGCCAGCAAGCACCTAACGTGGCCTTTCACTCACCTCCTCGCGCCTAGCGTGGGGGTCAGTGCTGCCAGAAAAAATCCGCCAGCATTTCCCCTGGCCCACTGGCCGTGGGCAAAATTCTGATGCTGCCACAAGGCAGGTCAATGCTGTCGGAAAACATCCAGTAGCATTTCCTCTGCACTGGCTCGTATGGGGGGTCCGCCGGCGTAGTCATGGACCTATATTCCAGTCGTCTTCTGCTGCTCCTATGCTCTGGCTCTGATACCAAAATGGAAACTATACTAGAGCATAGGTTGAGGCAGTGGCGGTGTTGATGCAGCGTGCGAGCTTCCACGCAAGTTGCTTAGTCAGTTGCCCCGTCAGTCTGCTGCTCTAGAGTCTAAGTCTGAGTGCTCTGGATTTTTTACTCAGAAAAGGCGTGCCAGTGTTAGCGTCAGAAAGCAGTTGAAAACTGGAAGTAACTGATTAGGAGTGAAGAATGAACAACAATGGGAGACCCCTCCAAGTTCTAGCTCCTCCCCACTAGTGTAGAACTTGTTACTCAGCTAACCAGCCGATCAGAAAATAAACCTAGATCTCTTTTCTGGCAGGCAGGGTTTTCTCGGTGAGCCATGCCAGACGCCCGACAGCCCAAAACGTGCGCGTTGTCCGTTTTGCCTGAAAACTTGACCATACCGTAATACCCACACTACGAACGCAGTCGTGCGGTCAGCATCAGCTAGAAAAACAACAGCAAAGAGTTATGACTGTCCAAACCCAGGCAGCACCTACGACGGTCCATGATGTCAAACAGTGACACGCAGCAAGAGACATGGGCCCTAGGCAGAGGACGATGCTGTAGGCGCAATGGCACAGTCAGAACTAGAGTTGGGTGCATGTAGACAACATCTGCGGTGGCAGTGACCGTCGGTGGCCCGACCCCCGAGGAGGCCTGCCGATGGAGCTGTGCACATCGCCGGAGAGAGGAAGCTCCAGCAAACTGCGAGTAGGCCTCAGTGTGTGTCGGCTCCACTGGCCGACACTCCAGCAGCATCGAGTCTCGCCGTCAGTCATCTGCACGCCGATGTACACAAGCCAGGAGGACACAGCAGAGCACAATGAGAGATGCGCAAAAACCAATAGTATCCACAGCCGAACTCTTAACATGTATAATAACAACAAGAGAGGCTCATTGTTGGACCTCTTTCCATCTTTCCTTAAAGTGTACAACTCTGTTCAACATTTGTACACAAGTGAGAGCAAGCTTATTATTGAACACTCTAACTACACAGTAGGAAAACCAATCCTTCTGTCCTTCCTGGCTGGAGTTTGTACTACCTATGTGTTGTTCTAGTTTTGGCCCCGGGGGGAGGGTGTCAATGCGCCAAATAGCAATGGTCTACAAAACGGGTTTCGACATGGGAGGCCGCCAACCGCTCTTGGTATTGCAACCAAGATAACATGTCACCCTCGAAGGAGGGATCCACAATTTTAGGTTCGTTTGGTTTGCAATTTCACGAAGTCCGCATGTTGGTCTTTAGTTTCTACCTTTGGTTGGACACTCTGTGAGGAGTCTCAAAGGCAAGAACTGTAAATGGATGCATGCAAGGTACAGCCTTTAATACTTGCAGAGCTTTGCTAAAGCTTCTGCTTGTAGTGGCACCACTGGAGCCAACCTCAACCTACAGTCCTACTTGGCGCGTCCTTAGACCGCCAAGTGTCATCCTCAAGGCGGACTCTAGAAAGCTTCCTAGATGCTTCCTGTCCCAGTTTGGGCCACAAAGAAAATTGCGGCCATCGCGGGGTTTGAACCCACGACCTCTCCTTTGAGACTCTGGTGCTTATTCAACCAGGCCAAAAAGGTATGGTTCCTATGATGAGCCACAGCGAACATACCCATTATGGGCAGTGTATTCCTGACCCATCTCAGTTTGGACCAAGGGGACGTACTCCATAAAGCAGTGCATGCCTTTTCTGTATGTGTAGCTAGCCAGCTAGGCAGTGGACAAGGCGCATACTACTTCAACAAATCTCTCCCTTGCACTCTGTCCATCTATCGCTTACTGGGCTCCATGAATGCCTTGGGACTCACCCTTCCTCTGCCGCACTCCTCATGCCAAATCCACGAATGCCTTCATAGTGTAAGTCGCACTCCAACGGCTTGGTCATGCAGTCAGCAAGCACACTCTTCGTTCCGCAGTGCTGCAATTCCACCACGTTCTTCATGTCCACGTCACGTGAGTAGTGGTAACATATGCCGATGTGCTTCGTTCGCCGAGAGATGATCTCGTCTTCAGCCATTGACATGGTGCTCATGTTGTCCACGTATACTAGCGCGGCGTCCTTTTGTGGTACTGTCATTTCACTAAGCAGGCTGCGTAGTCACTGAATCTCCTTACACAACTCAGACAGAGCAACGTACTCTGCCTCAGCCGTGGACACGGAAACACAATCCTGCTTCCTGTTGGCCCATGAGATGGCAGCGCCATTTAAGATGCACACGTATCCAGAAGTGGATTTCCTATCGTCGAGATTTCCTCCCCAGTCAGTGTCGGTGTAGCACTTCAGGCAAAGGGGGTCCGTTCCTTCTTGGCCTCCAAGGACAAGGCCCATGTGATGTGTCTTCTACAGGTAGTGCAAGATGCGCTTGACTACCCGCCAATGTTGTGGCCCAGTGTTGGCCACGAATCTGCTCACTTGTCCCACAACATAGCAGATGTCCGGACGAGTCCCTACCATGGCGTACATGATGCTACCCACGGCAGACTGGTAGGGGATGTCTTGCATATCCCTTTGTTCTGCTTTGTTGCTTGGTGACATGGAGGCCTTCAACTTCGTATCAGTCGTCATTGGGGTACTGACAGGTTTGTAGTCTTCCATGTGGTAGCGCTTTAGTACCTCACCGATGTATTTGGTTTGGTTGAGTTTGATGGTTCCTGCTACTCGGTTGCGGTGGATGGCGATCCCGAGGTAGTACTCGAGAGGACCCATGTCCTTCATCATGAACCTTTTGCTGAGGTCAGACTTCAGCTCATACAACAGCTCGACCGAAGATGAGCAGATGATCAGATCATCCACGTACAGCGTAACAAGCATCAGCCCTCCCCCATAATCGCGCACGTACATGCTCAAGTCATTCTGGCAATGCGCAAAGGAGAGACCAGTCATGAAACCATCCATCTTTTTGTACCACATCCTTGGGGCATGTTTCAGCCCGTAGAGCGCTTTCAACAACTTGCACAGCTTGCCCTTGGGAGCTTTGACTCCTTCGGGCACCTCCATTAGTACTTCCTAGTCAAGCTTCCCATAAAGAAAAGTTGTCTTGACGTCCATGTGGTGTATCTCTAGGTTCTTTGCAGCTGCAATGCCAAGGAGAGAGAGGATGGAGGCAAAGGTCAAGACGGGCGCGAAAGTCTCATCGTACTCGGAGCCCGGGCATTTAGAGGACCCCTTAGCCACTTCCCTTGCCTTGAACTTGTCGATGCTGTCATCTTGCTTCTTCTTCACTCGGAGGACCCACTTGGATCCCACCACGTGGGCCTTGTCGGGTCTATCCACCAGCACCCACGTATCATTCTTGAAAATGGACGCAAGCTCGCTGTCCACTGCCTCCTTCCACTTGGCCGCATCTGAGCCATTCATTGCCTCCGCCACTGTGGATGGCTCTCCTTGAGCCATGCACGACTAGCTAAGGCCGGTCCAATCATCCTCATACCGCAAAGGTGCTTTCTTTGGTCGTAAACTGCGTTGGGGTGCTAGTGCAGCTTCTTGCTTTGGTGCTGGTGCTTCCACAGGTGGTGGTTTGTCGTCGTTGTCATCGTCAAAAGAGTCATCAGACTCCAAGTCAGACTCGGAAGCTCCTGATGCCTTGGTATCGACGTCCATGTCAGATGCTGCATCATCCTCCACAGCTCCTCTCCCATTCCCACCACCTGCTGGCAAAGCGAGCCAGTTATCGAGTGCTTGGCCTCCGCACTCAAGTAACACTATCCACTCTCCCGCTTTGGGAGCGAGGATCGGGTCCAGCAGCTCTCCCTTTCCAAAAGTGTGTTCGTCGAACACGACGTCGCAGCTCCTCACGAGCTTACCTGTTGCCTGGTCCCAAAGCATATAGGCTTTGTGTGACGTGTCGTACCCAACCATGACGCACTTCTTGGAACGTGCGTCGAGCTTGCCTCCACCTTCTCCCGACTGGATCTTCACCCATGCAGTTGACCCGAACACCTTCAGATGAGATGCATTGGGTTTCTTTCTAGACCATGCTTCTTGTGGGGCCTTCAGCTGCTTATCCTGTTCCTTTCCACGCTTCCGCAAGGCGGTTGCTGGCGTGAGGTTTAAGAGGTAGCAGGCCGTTGTTGCTGCTTCTACCCAAAAGCGAGGTGTGAGCTTGGCGTCAAAGAGCATGCTTCACACCATGCCGAGCAAGGTGTGGTTCATCCTCTCAGCAACGCTGTTGCTTTGGGGGTTGTAATGGATGGTTTGCTCGTGGCGGATGCCATGATGCTTGAGCCAAGGCTTGCATACCTCATACTCACCCCCGTTGTCACTTCAGAGCGTCTTCACTTTCTTGGACGTTTGCCGCTCCACCATGGCGATGAACTCCAGGAGCTTCTCCTTGACCTCTCCCTTTGTTTTGAGGAAGTAGATCCACAACTTGCGGTTGTAGTCGTCAATAAAGGTCAGGAAGAACTTGCTTCCTCCGTTAGATGGTGTGCGGAAGGATCCATACACGTCACTCTGTATCAGTTCCAAGACATGCTCTGCTTGTTGACCTCCTCTCCCAAACGACTTCTTCTTTGCCTTTGCTTGAAGGCATGGTTCACACAATGTACAACCTTCACCATGCTTCATGGTGCACCCTTCCATTCCACGGACTACCTCTTGCTCCTGCATCTTCTGAAGCGTGCTGTTGGCCACGTGGCCAAATCGCGGGTACCACAGCTCAGCATCAGTGTCCTTGGTTGATGTGGCGACTGCAACGGTCGCCGGTGGTGAATCCTTTAGCTCCAGTGCCATTATCTTGGTGGCACATGCGAGTCCCTCATCCGACGCCTTGGTGACTTTGGTTTGAAGCACGTAGAGGCCATTGACTCTTGGAACTTGAAGCATGAGGTCATCTTTGGTGTACAAAATCTGGATATCTTCTTTGTTAAGGGCCACTGTTTCCTTGTTGGTGAACACCACTGTCATGTTGTTGTCGGTGATTTGTGAGACTGGCAGCAAATTGGCTGCAAAGGAAGGCATGTACCCCACCTTTTGAAGGTTGACCGCCTTCTCCGCACCATTCATGTTGAACGTGATCACCTTGTCCCCTTCCTCCATGGCTTGGATGACGCCGTCGTTTGCACACTTGATGCGCATGACAGATTCGGCCATGGAGACAAAACCACCCTTCTCTTTTGATGAGTGGTGGTTTGTGCCCGAGTCAAGGGCGAATTCCCCGGGCCTAAGGATCGCTGCCCCCTTCATGGGTAGCCCCCTAGCCATCATGTTGGTGAACTCCTTCTCTTTCCCACCTTTGTTCCCGCCTTCTTTCTTGGGACTACAGCACTCCCTAGCCCAGTGCCCAGCCTTGCCACAGTTGTGACAGTTGTCGAGCTTCTTGGAACTCTTCCCGCCACCGTTGCCTTTCCCTCCACCGCCACCGCTTCCGCTGTTGCCTTGACTGGAGCGAGAGCTTGCACCTTGTCCACCGAAGCTAGAGGCATATGCTGAGATGTTTGCCTCACTGCCACTGCGTCGCATGGACTCGTTGCGGACGTGTTCGGCGACAGCCTCATACGTCAAATCCTCCTCCTTTTAACCGCCAAATACGGTGATCAAGAATCCCCAGGTTTCCGGCAGCACCATTAGAAGGATCATGGCACGCATGTTGGAGTCAAGATTCCATTCCATTTGCTGGACCTCTTGCACCATGTTGTCGAATGATTGTAAAAATGTGGGCATCGATTCTCCTTCGTCCACCCTCATCGAAATCAACCTTCGGAAGATGAAGAGTCGGTTTGCTAGGACGTTCTATTGATGCACACGTGAGAGCTTTGCGTAGACCTCGGCAGCCAACGTGCATCCTGTGATGTGGGAGTGTTGAGTCTCGTTGATGGACGTCACAAGAATGGCGAGAGCCATGTTGTTCTTGATCGTCCATGCTGCAAGGTCAGCCGCATACGTCGTCACCGTCGCATTGGCGGGTGCGGTCTCGGTCCCTTTTAGGATGTCGAGGTAGCCACACACGTTCATGACAATCTCAAACTGCCATTTCCACAAAGGAAAGCCTGTCCCTGTAAATTTGGACATACCCGCCTCAAGGCGGGCTTGAGTCAGATCCGCCATTTCATGCGGTTGCTCGTCTTCTCTGCTTCGCTACTACTCTGCTTCGTTGAGGCCGATGAGGCTGATGAGGCTGCTGACTTCCACCGTTTTCAAAAGGTGTAGTTGGTTCCGTTGCATACCCCTCTTGCCGATGATCGCCTAAGGCGATGGTGTCATTGTGAGAAATGGTCTCGTGGTCGTACGACCTTCCAAAAAGGGGTAGAGCGTAACCCCGTTGGGGCTCGAGGGTCTTGTCCAACATGTACAGAGCTGTTCCTCATCCCCAAGTCCGCCACGTGCACGTGCCCTACCTGAAGAAGCCGATGGAGCCGATGGAGATTGGAGCCGTCCGATCTTCGTGTACCTGTTGTACCTGTACGTCCTACAAGACCACGCGTTAGTCGGTCTTGGATGCGTGCCTTAGAACCAAAAGTGTGGGCCCATAACCCTTTGTCAATGCGCCGGATAGCAACGGTCTAGAAAACGGGTCCCGACATGGGAGGCCGCCAACCGCTCTTGGTATTGCAACCAAGATAACATATCACCCTTGAACGAGGGATCCATACTTTAGGTTCGTTTGGTTTGCAACCTCACGAAGTCCGCATGTTGGTCTTTAGTGTCTACCTTTGGTTGGACACTCTGTGAGGAGTCTCAAAGGAAAGAACTGTAAATGGATGCATGCAAGGTACAGGCTTTTATACTTGCAGAGCTTTGCTAAAGCTTCTGCTTGTTGTTACTCTACTAGAGCCAACCTCAACCTACAATCCTACTTGGCGCGTCCTTAGACCACCAAGTGTCATCCTCAAGGCAGGTTCTAGTAAGGTTCCTAGAAGCTTCCTGTCCCAGTTTGGGCCACAAAGAAAATTGCGGCCATCGCGAGGTTTGAACCCGCAAACGTCTTGTTTGAGACTGCGGTGCCTATTCAACCAGGCCAAAAAGGTGTGGTTCCTATGATTAGCCAAAGGTAACATACCCATTATGGGCAGTGCATTCCTGGCCCATCTCAGAACAGACCAAGGGGACGTACTCCATAGAGCAGTGCATGCCTTGTATGAATGTGTAGCTAGCCAGCTAGGCAGTGGACAAGGTGCATATTATTTCAACAGGGAGGTCGTACGCAAGTGGCCAAAGTGTATTACTGCATATGTCCAGCACAAGATGACTCTTCAACTGGTTCAAATGTTGAAGAGGAAGACAACGAGGAGGCACATGCCATGTTTTACGATGTTGACAGCAACATGGAGTACGAAGACTGTGTTGAAGATCTCGACGATGACGAAGTCGAAGACTGCTTCTTGCCAGGGCAGTTGTGTCCTGTTTGCGACATCATAAGTTGGCTTTATTCCCTTCTTACTGCCGATTAGGGAGTGGATAGTTAGTGGATGTCGATGAGTACAAATGGGAGGATGCACATGTAGCCGTTCTTTCAGACTAATTGACGATGTTGCTTTTTACATTCTTTCAATGTACGCCTCTTCAATAAATCAGCCTCATGTTACAGAACGTTAAATGTGGAAATTATTTAGAATTTCTTCAATGCAAGGTAAACATGGAAATTTCATTTCAGAGGAGAGGTTAATCATATAACCAACGGTAACTGGGTATGATACAATACGGTATTTTACGTTCATTTCCGATGGTCGTACTCTCGTGCTCTATTGCCCATGAAATGTAGCACAAGTTCAAATACGCCATAAACCAAAAAGGTGTCACAGACGACACATCATCACGCATGGACCGCTCATTGCAGTGGCCGTCGCTCTAAGACGGCGTCCACTACATCCAATGAACTTGTAGGCTAGACTCAGGGCATTGTTCGTTGGAAAACGTCAGAAGAAAATCCTGTCAAGCGAATACGCCTATGAGGCGTTATCGGACACAGTGACCGCTCGGCCAACGGGGGAACATTCATCATCGGCTGACTTGACAATTCTCCGGAAGTGGATACAGCATAATAAAGTTAAATTCAGATGGATATGGGAGAGATGTATAAAACGCCTCGAGTGTATCGTGGCAAATGTCCAGTCCGGTAACACCTCGTTATTAAAGTTCCGACCTTTGTATATGGCGTAGTTAATGTGCAAAATGTGGACACAGCGATAGATATCGGGAATTTTGTGGATATATAGCCACTTCGCCGTAACGCGCCCCTTGCACTCAAATCGTTGAAACATGCATTTTCGAGATATTGTCGGCCCGGGAACCACTGCTCGAACATTGGCCTGTGCGGACACGCCGACATGGCAGATCGGACGGCGTCCGGAGAAAGGGGCGGGAGACAAAACCAGGGGGTTTTGAGGTTCAAACCCAACGGCAAGAGCGATGGTTTGGTGAGGTTACCAGGCACACAGGTGGATGGTGGAGCGAATGATAGGATAAGATGGGAGAAGTAGGGCCAATCAGGAAGTCGGGCCAAGCGCAAGGGAAGCAACATAGGTTCGTATGGACCATTTGGGAGGATGTGAAGGATGGCATGGGGAATATGACCAGGGAATGACAAGAGACAAGACAAGCCCGAAGGCCATCGACCGCCACCCACTGTGGCCGCGCGACAATATGCATGTTATCGATATTATCGATGTGTCATGTACCCTGCGACGTATGTACGTAGGTGATATATAACGAATGTGTAGGATGTGTAGAGAGTTCGTTTTATGGGTTGGATCAAGATATTCTTTCACCTTGCATTCCGTTCTGCGTGATTGCCCACACAGAAAAAGTCAAAAATTTCACGTGTGGGTGACACTTGGTGAACCTGACGTGAAGGCCTGTCTTCCATCGGCGGGACCTAACGCGTGAGATTCTTGACAGTGGAGGACTGTCAGATGCGCAAGTGGAGGCTCTGTTCGACGCCCCACAAAGGACGGCAAGGGCTCAACGCGTGGATCCGGCCTATCGCTCCACCTCCGAGACTTCCGGAGAAAGCGAGACACCGCTCCGCCGTCGCTTGGATGATCAGTTCCGTGGACAAACCAGTGCGATCGCACGAGACGGGAACCCCGCCGACGGGGCCGATCTGCGTGAGATGGCTGGCACCGGCGCATCTACGAATCCAAGCGGATCTTGGCCATCCCAAGGGATACAATTGGGCATGCCACCACCGACGCAACAACTTTTTACGCCAATGCCGGGTATGTACCAACCAAACTCTGTAGACATGGCCAATGCTTCGGTTCGCCATTGGATGGCGACCAGCCAGAATGAGACAAGGGCAGCAGGTGCGGTGCCCGACATGAGCCAAACCACAACAACCCTATCGGCACATCAACGGTAGCAACAACGGCTGGATGTGGCCGAGGGAACAGATCCACGACGCTTGCCAGGCTTGGATCTGCAGGATCCCCGATCTCGCTCAGGCAGCATGGCACCAGTGGGAGATCCCGCGCGCAACGACGCCCACACGGTACATGGGGGTCCAGCCGGAAGCTTCGCCGTTCCAGGACCCAGAGCTTTCTATGGATCCGGGCCCGGCCTCTACCAGGCGCAGCAGAATGGCCCCCAACCCCACGTGTTGTGGGATCCCTACTGGGACGATACACCTGGACGTACGGTATCGCATCAACAGCGGGGCCCACAGTTCCCGCCCCCATCCCGTCTTCACATCCGCAGCCGTGGGGGACCATGGTTTGCCTCCCGAACCCTGATCCGTATCAAGCCCAAGCACCCATGCAGCAGCCGTTGGCCCTGGTTCCTCTCTGGGGGGATCAGATGCCCACATTCCGCGGGGGCGAGGACGAGGATCCGTCCACCTACTGCATCCATCTCCGGCGCTATGCCCAACTTACCGGCACGGTTAAGGACGCGTTGGTGCCATCATTTTCTTTGGGTTACAGGGACGCACACGGACATGGATGGGGGCGCGCAACTTTTGCAGCTTCGACCTCTTTGAATCCCAACTCTGCGAGACATTTTGCCAGACCAGCCGCTTCGCCACCAGTGAGCTGGCTACGGTCCAGATCCTGCCAGGCAAGCAGCTGGGCGACTACGGCCTCTGCGTCCGGCAGCTACAAGCGTGAGTACGAAACATGTCCGAGGAGGAGGTTGCGTACAACTACGTCAAAGGTTTGCCGGAGGAATTCCGAGATTGCCTCCTCTGCTCCAACTTCGCCACTGTTTCAGCCCCCGAAGATGCCGCTAGCCGCCTCAAACAAGACCTCGCCGACAAAGCAAAGCGACAGAAGGAGCTCGCCAGCGTAAAGGATCTAGAGCGGCAGCTGGTGGCCTTGCAGCGGTCGGATCGGGGAGCCGAACATGGCCATCTTCAATCCAACGGCTATCAGTAGCAGTCGAGCGTTCCGGCTGGAGTTTGTCGCAACTGTCATAAACCGGGGCATTATGCACGCGAATTCCCGGAGAAGAAGGGGCGTGGAAGTGGGGGGACTTTCGCCACCATGGACGACGAGGAGGGTGACGAATATCCGACGCTTCCTACAGCCACGGATTTTCTCGCCGAGACGAGACCAGAAATGTCCTCGCCACCGAAGGGTACCAGCGCCCAAATGAACATGGAGGGATCCCCGTGGATTTGGCTCGGCAGCGGATGGGGGCAGGGGCTGGTCGGGGGCGTGGAACATGGGCAGTTGGAGCCCCTCGGGGGACAGGGACGCAGCCATACCGGGTGGCCCAACACTTGGGCTCCATCCCGGTCCCGATCCAGATGACCAACCTCATGGAGTTATCATCGGCGGTCTGCGAGGACGTGATCCGGGAGGCACAACAGGCGCGGGCACGAGCCAGCGTGGGGAATGCCGGTCCATCCGGCCAGGCGGGCGGGAATGTCAATGCGATGGAATTTTGCATGATGGAGAGCGACGTCGATCTACCGTCCGATCATCCCATCCTCCGGACCGATGCGGATGGATGGATCCGACACTGAGATGAGGCCCTCCTCGCGGTCACCGCAACCGCGGCGGATGGAGATTTTATTACGCTCTGTGCCAAAGTGCAGCTGAAAAATGGAACCTTTTCGGGGACCATCATCGATACAGGGGCAGGGCCGAGTGCGACTTCCACCACCACCGTCGCCCGAATGAAATGGACGGACAAATTACCCCCGGCGGACAAGACTTACCGCACAGCCTCCGGATATCGGATCAGCCCGGCGAGGATGTTGAACGGGGTCCCGGTCACCATCGGATCCGTCACCCACAAGGTGGATCTGACGGTGACCGAGGCTTCGAACTACGACCTCCTCATCGGCAACAATTGGCTGAAGCCCAACCAATGCATCATCGACTATGGGCTCGACCGCATGTCCGTCCGACAACCGGATGGAACATACTCAGCAGTGCCGGTCTGCTGTCAAAAGGCGACCCCATCCCCTCCACCGGCGGCGGAACCGGACAACCCGGTCTGACAGGACATGGAAGACGAAGATGACCTGGCTGCATTGACCCCGGAGGACGAGGCTGCTCCAACTACGAGGGTGCCTTGTGTCCTCGCCCCCACCCTCACCTCGGAGCAGCAACCAGCAGTCCGCACCCTCTTGTAGCAACATGTCTCTGTCTTCTCCTCGAACAGCTCCGATCTGGGGGAGGTGGAAACGCGCCACACGATCGACACGAGAGATCATGGACCAGTGGCAAAGACGGTTCATCATTTTCGACCCAACACTCGCGACGCTATCCGCAAGGAGATGGAGGGGCTCGAAGCGGCCGGCATTATTGCTTGCACTGCTTCCCCATGGCGAGCGAACGTGGTCATGGTCGTGAAACTGGATGGCACATGGCGTTTTTGTGTGGATTATCGCGACCTCAATCGCGTGACCATGCCGGACGCCTTCCCCATGCCCTGCGTACAGGACATTATGGATGCAGTCGAATCGGCACATTTCTACAGCAAGCTGGACGTCCGTGCGGCCTACCATGCCGTCCGCATGCATCCGGACAGCATGGCTAAAACCGCTTTCGCGGCGCTGGATGGTCAGTTCATCCTCCTCCGCATGCCGTTCGGACTCCGCAACGCTGGTGCCACCTTCCAGCGGCTGGCTCAGGAAATCCTCTGGGGTCTCCCCTTTGTCCGGGTGTACATTGATGACATCATCATCTATTCGGCCACCTGGGATGCCCACTTGTATCACCTCCATCAGGTCCTGCTCCATCTGCAACTCAGCGGCCTCAAACTCAAAGGATCCAAATGCGCTCTGGGGGCTCAAGAGATGGAATTCTTGGGCCACGTCATCTCCGCTGCTGGGGTTCGCACCGACCCCGCCAAAATTTGAGCGATTGTCGAATGGCCCGTACCCACCATCCAAGAGCACGTCCGACGCTTCACCGGGTTTGCTGCTTCATCAAAGGTTTCGCCCGCATCGCCGCCCCACTTAATGCTCTCCAGGCTCCATCGGCGCCGTTCTGATGGGCTATGGCAGAACACGAAGCGTTTGATCACCTTCGCCAGTTGCTGGCTGATGCCCCTATCCTCATTTTTCCTGACTTTTCCAAAACCATTTTCACTCGCGACGGATTTCTCCCGGGATAGGCTAGGCGCATGTCTCGCACAAGGAACAGCACCCGGCCTCGAGAAAGCAATTGTGTTCGCCAGCCGGTTCACGCAAGGGGCTGAAGCCAGCTACTCGGCATGCAAGGGGGAGCTCTTGGCGGTGGTCTGGGGGATCAAGCACTTCCACGACTATTTCAAATCAGGGGAGCCATTTTCCCTCATCACGGACCATGCAGCTCCCCAATGGCTCTGGACTGCCCACATTCAGGGGGGGCATCGTGGCTCGATGGTCTACAACTTCCAGGTCCGCTACCAGGCGGGGAAAAACCAAGGGCACGTGGACGCTCTCTCTCGCCCTCCTCTCTCCCCCCCGTCTCTGACATTTCTACTGACCTCATCCCCACCGTCTGTGAAAACTCCGATGACTCTGCTGACATCTGCGTTCTCACTGACGTACCTTCCCTCGATCCTTCCCAGACACCTTCGTCCACCCCCCGGTGAGACCCATCTGTGCCGGCTGTTCGGCACCCACCCCGGTGCCTATCGACAGACGGCGTCGTTGCTCCACCTACACCTGGACTTTTCATCGCCGCTGCTACGTCCCCGACCCCACCCGTCGGGTTGCCTGCGTCCTCTGCCCAGCTGCTTCCGCCCTTCCCGGACAGGCGGACCCGTCCGTCTTGCGGGGGAGTGAACCCCCACCTCCAGGCTCCTTTTTCCCTCTTCATCCTATCCCCAAACGACCCCGCGCCCTCGCCCGAACCGAGGGGCAGGACCCATCCTCCCTCCCTTCTTCCAACGGCGCTTCATTGCCCCCCATTTTCGACGACTCCCAACACCCCGACAGCCCGCCTCCAGCTTCCCTACCCCCATTTTCCGCTCACACACCCCCTCCCCGAACTGCAACACCTCACCCATCCCCGCGACGTTAACCAGCACCACCCCTGGAGCTGAGGAGGCTGGAGCGACAGCATCGACAGCCCCAGATATGACGGTGGCGGTGGAAAACACCTCGAGAGCTACCGCAGGGCCGGCGGTGCCCGCCCCGGAGGTAGATGTGGCAGCCAAGGTAGTAGCAGCCGCCGCAACTAAACCCGCCACAGCGACAACAACAACAGAAACACCTGGCTCGGATGCGACGGCGGCGGTGGCAGTGATGGTAGGGACGATGAGAGACGAGGCTGGAGAAGCCGGGTGGGCAGCCTTGGCGCAAGACGACGCCATGTGGTGGATCACAGATGGGGCAGAGCGAGAATGGGAAAGCATCGAAGGGTAGGACCCGGTGGGGACAGGGTGGGTCGACATCCACCAAGATGTCGATACCCTCCAATACCTTCGGGATGGCAGCTACGCGGACCACCTCGACCACACCGAACGCACACGGGTGCTAGAAAGGGCGCACATCTACTTCGTTGACCGCTAGGGAAACGTGTTCCGACAGGCAACGTCAAGGTACGGGTCGCATCGTGTCCCTCCACCAGGGGACCGGGCGTGACTCGTCCATGACACCCACGTATTATTCGGGCATTTCGGGTGGCTTCGGACATACTCTCTCCTGGCCCCCAACTACTGGTGGTACGGGATGCAGAAGGAGGTGAAGGCGGTGGTCCAGGCCTGCAACGACTACGCGGTCCGGAACCTCCGGTGGATAGCCCAGGTACCCCTCCGTCCACTGGCGGTGGATGGCCCGTTTGAACGAGTGGTGATCGACTTCATCGGCCCTCTTGCCCCCTCCTCGGCCGGCCACACGTACATCATCATCGCCATCGACTGCTTCACCAAATATGGCGAGGCGCGGGAGTTGCACGGGTGCGGCAGTGAGGAGGCAGCGTCGTTCTTCCTCGAATGTATCGTGGCACGCCATGGGAGATGGTGGTTCACACCGACAATCACCAACAATTTGCCGGACATTTCGCGGATGTCCTAGAAATATTGGGGGTGGCACACCTCCACTCTCCACGATATGGCCCCGAGGCCGCAGGACTCGTCGAGCGGTGGAATGGCACGTTAAAGCGAGCTTTGACCAAATGCACCATGCGCTGCCCGAAAGAATGGCACGTGGCACTCTACCTCGTGGAGTTGGGCTACAACACCAGTGTCCAAGGGGTCACGGGCTTCAGCCCATTCTTCTTGAACCATGGACGGCATGCCCGACTCCTCGCCATCCACGGGGATGCCGACAGAGGGGAGGTTGACATGGGCCTCACCGAAGCCGACGAAGAACTTGCTGCTGAGTTCGTTGACGTCCGCGCGGCACGATGGGGGCAGATCGAGGCGCAGGTCGGACTCAAGCTCCGCCAGGCCGCCCTCCGCAACATACGTACCTACGAATGACGTCATCTGACGTCAGCATCGGCGGAAGGGGGCCTCGCCCCAACTCCACTCCAACCCGGTTATCTCCAATGGCTACGCCCTCGTCGCCATCAAGGCGTGGGGCGAACGCCACCTCCCGTGGTGTGGGAAGTTGTCCGGGATGAAGGGGCGGCGGCGGTCATCATGGGACTCGACGGGCGGCACTTTCGTGTCCACCAAGACGACCTCCAGCCCTTTTCGATCGAGGCTCCCGAGCCTCCAGAGCTCTCCACCTGGACGAGGCAAGCGGAAGACAAGGCAGCCAAGGACATGACGGACTCCGAAGGAGAGAACATGCCCCTTTCGAGACGCGGATTCGGACGGACTAGGGGGTGAAGCACCACGGAGTGCCGCATTTTAAGGGGGAGTGGCGACACTGTCGGTCCGGGAACCACTCCTGGAACATTGGCCTGTGCGCACACGCCGACATGGCAGATTGGACGGCGTCCGGAGAAAGGGGCGGAAGACAAAACCAGGGGGTTTCGAGGTTCGAACCCAACGGCAAGAGCGAGGGTTTGGTGAGGTTACCAGGCAGACAGGTGGATAGTGGAGCGAAGGACATGATAAGATGGGAGAAGCAGGGCCAATCAAGAAGTCGGGCCAAGCGCAGGGTTAGCAACATGGGGTCGTATTGTAAACCGGGCGCGGTGTGCTAGCCTCAACCGGATGGTGTAGGCACCAACCGGTGGCAACGGCGACCAAAAGGAGGCCGGTGCACACCTTCCCGGGTTTGCGGAAGCGTAGGGTCGTTTTGGGGGAGTACGGGAACACGTGTGGCACAGTGGGAGTAAACTGTACTTGTTATTCAAGTGTCAACATACAAGACTATATGTACATGATGACACATCCTAGGCGACCCGAGGTCGCCGAGCCATGCGCGGCTCCATATGGGCCTGGGATGAGCGTTATTCCCCAAGAATCACGTAGCTGATCTTCCCAGCTTTCCAACGCACCAAGAATCGCATCATTCCGTGGAGTAACGGCCGAGATATGGCCGTTTCCGTGAACCACGGCAATCTGCCGCTGGCAGCACCACTAGCGGCGGTGACGGCCGCCCGAAGCGCCCTTGCTGGTAATAACACATCGGGGCGCCATTCCGAAGCGCCCTTGGCCCTCAATCATCCTTGACTCATTGACTAACCGGGCCCCAAGGGGCACTTCGGCCTTGTTGGGTCTTNCCAACGCACCAAGAATCGCATCATTCCGTGGAGTAACGGCCGAGATATGGCCGTTTCCGTGAACCACGGCAATCTGCCGCTGGCAGCACCACTAGCGGCGGTGACGGCCGCCCGAAGCGCCCTTGCTGGTAATAACACATCGGGGCGCCATTCCGAAGCGCCCTTGGCCCTCAATGATCCTTGGTTCATTGAATCACCGGGCCCCAAGGGGCGCTTCGGCCTTGTTGGGTCTTCCGAGGGTCGAGCCTTGGTCCTTGGGGATGAATTCCCGTCACCAGTTTTCCCCTCGGCCGGTTCAACCTTTGGCCGGGCGTAACTTACTCAATTCTTGATGGATCGACCCCGTTCTTGGGTCGGTCTCGCACGGTTTTTCCTTTAGATTCCAAATCCATAGTCAGATTATAAATTCAAGGAGGCCTCAAGCCGTGATCAGTGCCGTTGGCACTGTCCGGCTTACACTACCCCCCCCCCCCTTTAGGAGCGAGCCGTCCCGGTTCGCTCTTGATACTCCCGGAGTATGGCATTCACCCCGCCAACGTTGAAGTTGCGGGCAGGCTCCCATGAGTTGTGGGCCGCATCATAGCCCTTTCCACTTGACTAGGTACTCCCATCCACGGCCACGGCGACGGTGGTCAAGGATGGCCTCCACCTCAAACTCTTGCTTGCCCTCGATCACCACCGGAGGGGGAGGCTCAGAACTGCGGCCAGGAAAATGCTCGGCCGGATCATGGTAGAGCTTGAGTTTGGAGATGTGGAACACGTCGTGGACTGGCATGGAAGGCGGGAGAGCCAACCGTGCCACCACGGGTGTCCGCATTTCGAGCACCTCGAACGGACCAAGCCACCGGGGTTTCAACTTGTCCGACCGGACCCCGCGAAGCTTGACGTGCGCGCTGTGGAGAAGCACGCGGTCACCGACCTTGAGCGTTGCGTCTTCGAGTCGGCGGTTCGCTTGTACTTTCTGCTGCTCTGTCACCTTCTTCAATGCATGCCGCGTCGCCGCCCAAATCTGCTTGAAGTCACGTGCGGTAGACTCCACCGCGGGCAGGTTGCTTGCGACGTGCAAACTGAGGGGCGTGGCGGGCACTGTCCCGTTCACCACCTCAAATGGCGCCTTGCCGGTGGAGGCGGACGTGGCGGAGTTGTACGCCAGTTCAGCGACCGGCAACCGCTGGTCCCACGCCGTCTCGCCCGGATCACCCACTGTACGGAGGATCTGCTCCAACGTCTGGTTTGTCCGCTCCGTTTGCCCGTCAGTTTGGGGATGAAAACTGGTCGACAGCTACACCTTGTTGCCGTACCGCTCCATGAGTTCTCGCCAGAACTTGCTTGTGAAACGCGGGTCACGGTCGCTCACAATGGACCACGGCACGCCATGAAGACGCACCACGTGCTCGAGGAACAGTCGGGCCGTGCCTTCCGCGCTCACCGTATCACGCATCGCAATGAAGTGCGACATCTTGCTGAAGCGATCCACCACCACCAACACCGCATTGTGGCCTGCCGCTGTCGTGGGCAAACCCGTGATGAAATCCATGGAGATATCCTGCCACGGCTGCTCGGGGATGGGCAAGGGTTGGAGGAGACCCCGGGTCTTTGTCCTCCTTGCCTTGTGGCGTTGGCACATGTCACAACTCCGGCAGAATTCAGCCACCTCCGACGACATGGTGGGCCACCAAAAGAAGCGAGCCACCGTCTTCAATGTCTTGTCGACGGAGAAGTGACCGCTCGGGCCACTGTCATGGCACTCCTCCAAAATCAGCTG
>SZWC01001133.1:255329-268547 GCA_023375785.1 Penium margaritaceum
GATGTCACTGTCGATGTCATTGTCGATGTCGCTGTCAGCGTTGCTGTCGCTGTCGCTGCCGCTGTGGTTGTCGTAGTGGCTGTTCACTGTGGCTGTCGCTATCCCTATCGCTGTCACTGTCACTGTCACTGTCACTGTCATTGTCACTGTCATTGTTACTGTCACTGTCGCATCACATCATAATCACATCACATCGCATCGCATCGCATCGCATCACAGCACATCACATAACACCACACCATATCGCAACACAGCGCATCAGTCGCATCTCATCGCATTGATTGCATTGCATTGTATTACATCACATCGCATCGCTTCGATGTCGATGTCGATGCCGATGTCGATCTCGATGTCGATGTTGATGTCGATGTCGATGTCGATGTCGATGTCGATGTTAATGTCGTTGTCGATGTCGCTGTCAGTGTTGCTGTCGCTGTCGCTGTCTCTGTCACTGCCGCTGTTGTCAATTGACAACACTGTCATTGTGTCTCAGAGCATCACGTTGTATTGCATTTTCACATCACATCACATCACATCACTTCACATCACATCACATCACATCACATTATATCATATCTCATCACATGACATCACATGATATCGCATTACATTACAATCACAATACATCGACAGTGACATCGACAGTCCCCCCCCCAACTGCACCCCCCCAACTAGAATAGTGTTCCATACCTTTGCAGGTGACGTTGCTGTCGCTGTCAATGCCGCCGGCGCCGCCGCCACCGCTGCCGCTGTCAATGTTGCCGTCACCATCGCCGTTGTCTTCGCCATCGCCGTCACCGTCACCATCGCCGTCACAGGCGGGGTCACCGTCGCCGTTGCTGTCGCTGTCGCTGACACTGTCGCCGTTGTTGTCACACACACACATACACACGCACACGCACACACACACACACACATGGGAGCGCATCACACCACATCATGTCATGTCGCTTGCTCCACTGATGATGTCGATGTCGATGTCGATACGATGTTGATGTCGTAGCCCGCTACCTCTGCCGCTGCCATTGACGCTACCATTGTCGTTGTCGCTGTCACATCTCATCAGTGGCATCTCATTGTATCACATCACATAGAATTGCATCACATTGCATTGTGTCTCAGAGAATCATGTTGCATTGCATTTTGACATCACATCCCATCACATCACATCACATCACATCACATCATATCATATCACATCACATCACATCATATCACATCACATCGCATTACATCACAATCACAAAACATTGACGGTGACATCGACAGCCCCTCCCGCCCCCAACTGCACCCCTCCCCAACTACAATAGCATTCCATACCTTTGCGGGTGACATTGCTGTCGCTGTCAATGTCGTCGCCGTCGCTGCCGCCGCTGCCGGTGTCAATGTTGCTGTCACCATCGCCGTCGTCTTCGCCATCGCCGTCACCGTCACCATCGCCGTCACCGGCGGGGTCATCGTCGCCGTTGCTGTCGCAGTCGCTGACACTGTCGCTGTTGTCGTCACACACATACACACTCGCGCGCGTGCACACACACACACACACCGCACACAAGTTAGCAATGTTGCTGTCGCTGTCGCTGTTGTCATCACACACAGACACGCACACACACACACATACACACACACACACACACACCACACACACACATGGCAGCGCATCACATCACATCATGTCATGTCGCTTGCTCTACTGATGATGTCGATGTCGATGTCACTGTCGACTGCCACTGCCACTGCCACCGCCACTGCGACTGCCACTGCCACTGCCACCGCCACCGCCGTCGCCACCGTCGCCGTCGCCGTCGCCGTCGCCGTCACCGTCGCAGTCGCAGTCGCAGTCGTAGTCGCAGTCACAGTCACAGTCGCAGTCGCTGTCGCTGTCGCTGTCGCTGTCGCAGTCGCAGTCGCAGTCGCAGTCACAGTCGCAGTTGCGCTCGCAGTCGCACTCGCAGTCGCACTCGCAGTCGCACTCGCAGTCACACTAGCACTCGCACTCGCACTCGCACTCGCACTCGCACTCACACTGGAACTCGCACTCGCACTCGCACTCGCAGTTTCACTCGCAGTTGCACTCGCAGTCACTGTCGCTATCACTGTCGCTGTCGCTGTCGCTGTCGCTGTCCCTGTCGCTGTCGCTGCCGCTGTCGCTGCCGCCGCCGCCGCCGCCGCCATCGCCGTCGCCGTCGCCGTCGCCGTCGCCATCGCCGGCGCCGTCGCCGTCGCTGTCGCTGTCGTTGTCGCTGTCGCTGTCCCATTCACTGTCATTGTCACTGTCACTGTCACTGTCACTGCCACTGCCACTGCCACTGCCACTACCACTACCACTGTCGCTGTCGCTGTCACTGTCCCTGTCGCTGTGGCTGTCGCTGTCACTGTCACTGTCAGGGCAGGGCATCGATGTAGATGGTAAGGGAGGGAGGGCGATCAGGCCGGAGGGAGGGAGAGTGACAGCAAAGCAAGACGATAACATAAAAGAGGGAGAAGTAGAGGAGAGTGGGACAAAGGAAGGAAAGACAATGGGGGAGAGAATGGGGAGCGAGAGGGAGAACAAGGGGAGAATGGGAGGCACTACCTGCTGCTGCTGTCCGCGGTTGCTGCTGCTCCTGCCTCTGCTGCTGCGCTGCTGTGCTGGCAGGCGAGGATGTCGTGGCTGCTAGGCTTCTGCGCTGCTGGGCTGCAGTGCTGCTGCTGTTGCGATGCTGCTACGCTGCTGCTGCTGCGACGCTACATTGTTGCTACTGCTGCCACTACGCTGTTGCACGCATTCTGCTGCTAATGATGTTCCTTCTACTCATGCTGCGAGGCATCAGCCATAGATATTGTTTGTTGTTGCTGCTTGTGCGACTGCTACTGCTACTGCTACTGCTACTGCTGCTGCTCTTACGTCAGTAGTGACGCAATTGGTCGGAGGCTCAAGGTCTTGTACGGGGACAACAAGCAGCGAGCTAGCTCGGACAGGTGAGAGACCGAAAAAGTGCCGGCTCTCGTCGTCTAGTTCGTGTCGCCTGCATCCACACACGCCGAGCGGATAAGGTGCATGCGTTTCAACCACACAAATAACGAATCGGAGGTGCTGACCCGAACTTGAATCAAATATTGTTTTGGGCTCCAGTAGTTCAAGTATTTGTGTACCCCATGTCGCTGACTGACGAGAAGAGGGGGTGCACCAAAGGAACTTAAGATTTGAACCTCAAACATACGGAAATAAAAGAGGAAAAAAAGTGTAAAGATTTATCTCTGTACAGATACAGATGTAGATATTGAGATATTTATATGGATATAGATGTAAATAGAAACGTGGATCTCGTATAATTGGAGGTTAGCGTCACTACAAACAAATCCGGTGATGCGGTGCTCCAAACAGTACATAACTCCCATTCAAATGAACCCTCCTACATTTTTTTTCAAGGTGGTACGTTCTGAAAATCACACTAAGTTAAGAAAGGTAAACAAGATTACGCTTAGGTTTAATCCCACAACAGAACTTAAATTATATGCGTGATACTTAAAAAATCATGTTATCTTCTGTCACATATTGAAGAAGAATAATCATAATACCATAAGATCGACCTACAAACTGAAATGATTCAATTTTATGGGGGGGGGGCACTCTACAAGGCAACAGAGATATAAAGCTTGATTCTACTACTAGTTTTGTACACAAGATTTTATATTCAATAGTAAATACAAATTTATGTAGAAATGTAAACTTCCCTACTACTTCTTCTATATATGTGTACCAAGTATACTCAATAACTCCGTTACTATGTAACCCGTTGTAAACTTTGTTTACAATATTGCTAACTTGTTGTGATTATGGTCATTTACGTACAACATCCAGTGTTGATCGCATGGTCCCTTGGCTTTTACCAAGACGAGACACGTACAATCCTTGTACATTCTTCACAATTGTTGATGGGTCTTCACCGAAGACTCATCACACGTGTGTATTGATGGCATGGTCGATGCCTTTTTGGACGTACATTGTCAACAATGTCTTGCCAGTGTGGAATAGATTACATAGGATGAATTTTCCCACATTCCGTGTGGTACGTTTTCAGCAAGTTGTTGTGGTGACGCCTCCTCCCCCTTTGCAAGGAGCGTCTCTGCGGCCAATTAACCAGGCGTCCCCGCAAAAACTGTCGAGGTCCACACAACACTTTTCATGTCGTTCGGACATGCTCTCTTCCAAGGGGTTGTTGCCGAGGTGGTACCTCCCCGCAACATTATCAATACGTGCAATCCAAGATGATATAGATCCTCTCGGTTTGCAACCACGTGTTCATGACCACGCGTAGGTCTACTAGACCTCTTTCAACACCTGTGGGTTGGTTGGCTAAACTCAACCAAGCTCCACTAAGCCCATGCAACTTGCATGCTAGCTTCATCTTAGGGTTGGGAGGCACCAAGATCCTAAGACATGGTTTCTGAGCACACCTGTTTTTCCGTTCAAAGATTCTACTTATCTTTGAACGAGGCGGCATTGGTCGTCTGGCATGCCCAACTGCCGTCAAAGTCCACCACTAGACACGACAATCCTCTGACCTAGATGATCTTGGTC
The DNA here is from genome assembly GCA_023375785.1 of Penium margaritaceum. Taxonomy (NCBI): domain Eukaryota; kingdom Viridiplantae; phylum Streptophyta; class Zygnematophyceae; order Desmidiales; family Peniaceae; genus Penium; species Penium margaritaceum. The sequence continues at coordinate 259,894 of SZWC01001133.1, forward strand.
TCAACCATCATCCCCTCATTTCTGTCTGAAATGGGTACCATAGGCTTCCGCTCACTTCCCTGTCAAAAGCACACTGCTTTTGAACTAGGTTAGCTGAGATGACCGATCTCAACGACAATGGATTCTATCCACGAACGAAGTGTTCATCGTATGGTATTCACCATGTTGGTTTTTGCGCATCCCTCATTGTGCTCTGTTGTGTCCTCCCGGCTTGTGTACATCGGCGTGCAAATGACTGACGGCGAGACTCGACGCTGATGGAGCGTCATCCGGTGGAGCCAACGCACGCTGAGGTCTACTCGCAATTCGCTGGAGCCTCCTCTCTCCGGCGACGTGCTCAGCTCCATCGGCAGGCCTCCTCGGCGGTCGTGCTGCCGGCGGTCACTGCCACCGCAATTGCTGTCTGCATGCGTCCAGCGCGTCCCGTTGCGTCCGCGTCGCCATGCTCTGCCTAGGGTCCTTGTTGCATGCTGTATGGCCCTGTTCGGCATCATGGACCACCGTAGGAACTGCCTGGATTCAGGCAGCCATAACTCTTTGCTACTATTTTTCTAGCTGATTCTGACCGCACGACTGCGTTCGTAGCTTCAGTATTATGGTATGGTCCAGTTTTCAGGCAAAACGGACGACGCCCGGGTTTTGGGCTGTCGGGCGTCTGGCAGGGCTCACCGAGAAAACCCTGCCAGCCAGAAAATAGGTCCACAGCTATTTTCTGATTGGCTGGTTAGCTGAGTAACAACTTCTACACTAGTGAGGGGGAGCTAGAACTTGGAGGGGTCTCCCATTGTTGCTCATTCTTCATTGCTAATCAGTTACTTTCAGTTTCCAGCTGCTTTCTGGCGCTAACACTGGCGCGCGCACTTCTGAGTAACAAACACAGAGCTTCCAGACTTAGTCTCTAGAGCAGCAGACTGAGGGGGCAGCTGACTTAAGCAACTAGCGTGGAAGCCCGCACACTGCATCAACAACGCTGCTGCCCCAACCTGCTGCCTAGCATTTCTGTCTATCAGAGCCAGAGCATAGCAGCAGCAGCAGAAGACTGACGTACAGGTGCCAGACAACGCCGGCGGACCTCCATATGCCCCAGTGCAGGGGAAATCCTACCGGATTTTTTCCGGCAGCATTGACCCGCCTGGTGGCGGCGTCAGAATTTTTCCCACGGCCACTGGGCCAGGGGAAATACTGCCGGATTTTTTCCGGCAGCACTGACCCCACGCTTGACGCGAGGAGGTGAGCGGCGGGGCCACGTCAGGCCCTTGCTGGCGACAACGCACGCGGCGACGTCCTCCAGGTGTGACTGACAGCAGCAACCTGCAGTAGCAACAGCTTGCCGCAGTAGCGAGCAGTGGCAGCAGCGGCCAGCAGCAGCAGCACACAGCAGCAGCTGGCAGCAGCAGCAGCTCGCAGCAACAGCAGCCCGCAGCAGTAGAAGCCGACAGCAGCAGCAGCGGCAGCAAGCAGCAGCTGGCAGCAGCAGCTTGCAGTAGCAGCAGCTTGTCGCAGTAGCGAGCAGTGGCAGCAGCGGCCAGCAGCAGCAGCACATAGCAGTAGCTGGTAGCAGCAGCAGCTCGCAGCAACAGCAGCCCGCAGCAGTAGCAGCCGACAACAGCAGCAGCGGCAGCAAGCAGCAGCCGGCAGCAGCAGCAGCGCACAGCAGCTCATAGCAGCAGCAGCCCACAGCAGCTCGTAGCAACAGCAGCCGGCGGCAGCAGCAGCAGCCGGCCGCAGCAGTAGCAGTAGCAGCGGCTGCAGCTAGCAGCAGCAGCAACTGCAAGCAGCAGCAGCAGCCGCAGCCGCAGTCGCAACAAGCAACAGTAGCAACTGCAGCAGCAGTAGCAGCCGTAGCCGCAGCAACAGAAGCCGAAGCTGCCCGCAGCTCGCTGCGAGCAGCGAGCTGCTAGTAGCGAGCTCGCTGCCCGCTGCGAGCAGCAAGTAGCGAGCTCGCTGCTCGCAGCTCATCGCTCGCAGCGAGCAGCGAGCTCGTAGTGACGAGCAAGAAAAAACAAAAACAAAAACAAAAGAAAACGCACAGGGATCCCCCCCCCTTTTTTTCAGTCGAAGCTGCAACAGCAGCTGCAGCCGCAGCCGCAGCCACAGCAGCCGCAGCCGCAGCAGCAGCAGCCGCAGCCGCAGCTGCAGCCACAGCAGCAGCAAGAACAGCAGCAGCGGCCGCAAAAAGTCGTAGCACCAGCAGCCGCTGCTACACCCGCAGCAAGTAGCAGCAGCAACAGCAGCCATAGCCGCAGAAAGCAGCAGCAGCAACTGCAGCAGCAGCAGCAGCCGCAGCCGCAGCCACAGCAGCAGCAGCAGCAGCGGCCGCAGCAGCCGCAGCAGCAGCTGCAGCCGCGGCCGCATTAGCAACAACAGCGGCAGCAACAGCAGCCACCGCAGCAACAGCAGCAACAACAGTCGCAGCAGCAGCCGCAGCAGCAGCAGCGGCAGCACCAACAACCGCGGTTGCCACCCCACAGCAGCGGCTGCATCCACTGCTGCTGACGGCAGCGGCCGTCCACTGACGTCACTACTGCCGTCACTGCTGACGTCATGAACAACCAAAAAAAGGAAAAAAACAAACACAGGGGGAAACCGGTAACACTGCACACACACAGTAGCCTCTGTTGACGTCAGCCATCCTCGGCTGATGTAACTACTGACATCAGCAGCACTCAAAAACAAAAACAAAAAACAAAAAGGGGGAAAACGAACAAGGGACACTACACCATGGCTGGTAGTCCCGATGAGGAGGGGTCCTCCTCTATTGGAGGGACTCCAACCCCCCCCTTTCTTGCAGCGACTGCAGCAACAGCAGCAGCAGAAGCCCACTGGTGTCGTTGGCGGCAATCCTGACCCCCTCGCTGCTCTTCAGCAACAGCTCGCCGCCTTGACGCAGCAGCTTGCAGCACTACAGCCAGTAGCCGCCCAGACTGCCACCAGTGTGCTACCGTCGTTCGTCCCTCCAGGGCACGCCAGCCCAGTTGTGTCTGCTGCCACATACTACCTGGTACAGTAGCAGACTTAGCGCCAGCGGCAGACAGTAACCTCCGTCCTTGGCCCCACTCTGGGTGCCGGCCGCAGGCAGAAGGACTTTGAGACGCCGCCGCCGCCGCTTCAGGCCGGCGAGCAGTTCCGGAGCTGGGAGCTCAGCTTCCGGATCTGGGCACAAGGTGAGGGCCTGTGGGCATACTACACCCTCCCTTACGACTCCACCCAGGCCGACCAGTTGTATGACGTTAGTCGCGCCGTCCGTGCCCTTGTTCCAGTCGCCCCTCCAGCTTCCCGCCTGGCCCTAGAGCCTTTCCTCGGCGACTTCACTACTGGCGACACCCCAGACCCTGCAGCCGCATGGCACGTCCTCACCAGGCCCCATCGCCTATCCAGCGACGCTGAGATCAGCCGTCTGCTCCGGGAGTTTAACTCCCTGCACATGGGGGTGACCGAGACGGTCACTGCCTACTTACAGCGGGCGGAGGACATCCTTCGTCGTCTCGGCAAATCTGCTCCGCCCCCTCTGTCCGCGCTCCTCACCATCAAGCGCGGTGCCACCAGCGAGTACGCGGACATCTTCGTCCACTACCCCCAGGAAGTCCTCTCCACCATGGCGGCCCAGGGCACCCTCATGCCCTGGGCATACGAGCTCTTCCTCCGCATTGAGGAAGCTTCTAGGAGTCCCAGATCCATCGCACGGAGGCGGTTGCCTCCGCTGCCGTCGCCTCCCCTGTCGTTGCCTCCGTGGCCGTCGCCTCCCCCGCCTCAGCTACCTCATAGTCTTCGGGGAAGAAGAAGAAGAGCTGGAAAAAGAAAGGCAAGGGTTCGCCGCAACAGCAGCAGCAGCAGTCGTCGACCGGGTCCAGCGGTGGTAGCTCAGTCTGCCACAACTGTGGTCAGCCCGGCCACGGGTGGTACACGTGCCCTCTCCCGACGGACGAGGCGCGCGTCATTGCCACCATGCGTCGCCAGCGGGAGCGCCGCCTCGCCTCTGCCACCGTTGCTGCTGCTGGCCCTTACACTCCGACCTCGTCCAGCAGCTCTGCCACTCCGACAGCTCCGCCTGTCCCGCAGACAACCGCGCCGCAGTAGTACTACCCACAGCCGTCGGCGCCTCCGCTTCCTTCGCCAGTGCAGTCCTCCTACTACCCGGGCTCCAAGGCCGTCACTCCGCACTCCGTCTACACTCCCGCGCCGTCCTCCCGTGAGCGTCAGTTGGAGCAGTTCATCGCGCTCCAGCTTGGCCTGCCTCGCCCTCCTCCCCAGGGAAGTGCGAGTTGCGTCACCTCCTGCCCTCCAGCCCAGCCCTGCATGACTGAGACTGAGTTGTGGTCGTGTCCCCTTTCCTCGTCTATCTCGTCATCTCCCGTGGTCTCCTCCATCCCCCTCCTTGACAACATTGCGTGGCTTGACGATTGGCAGTCTCGTTTCGCGCCTCCTACCGCGTCCGCGTCCCTCGCTTGCTGCCATGTGACCGTTAGCGATCTAGCGAATCCTGTCCAGGACCCTGCTGAGACCTGGATCATTGAATCTGGGGCCACGCATCACATGACGGCCTCTCGTGAGGCCTTCAGTATGCTCGATCCTGTAGGCGATGTCTCCGGTGTCCGAACGGGTTCCGGACAAGTGTTGCCTGTCCATGGTGTTGGCGTCGTTCGTTTCCGTGGTCCTGCCGGTGACGTCTTTCTGACCGATGTCCTCTTCGTCCCTGGTCTCGAGCTCAACCTCCTGTCCGTGACTGCCCTTGACCGCATGAGCATGGATGTTGTGCACTCTCGTGGTGTTGGCACTGTGTCGTTGCGTCCGTCGGGTCTTGTCGTCCTGCACGCCACCGCCCGTGGCAACCTGTGGCATGTCCCTCGCCTCTCCTGTTCTCCTCCCATCTCCTCCCTGTCGGCCGCCACAGGCCATGTGTTTGTCACCAGTACGCCTTCTCCTCAGCACACCCGCCTCTTGCACCGCCGCCTTTGCCACGTCCACTCTGCCGCCGTAGAGAGCATGCTCCGTACCCAGCTGGCCAAGGGCCTTGACCCGGAGACTTTCCCTCTCCCATGCCCCACTGAGTGCATTGACTGCGCTCAGGGGAAGATGCACCGGTCCACGTACCCCTTGTCTTCCTCCCGTGCATCCGCCCCTCTCGACCTTGTCCACTCGGACGTCATGGGTCCTCTCCCCATCGAGTCCGTCGGAGAGCATGGCCGCTATGTCCTCACCCTTACGGACGACTATTCTCGCTACCGCTGGGTCTTCTACCTCCGGCAGAAGAGCGATGTCGCCCGAGCCATTCAGGACTGGCTTGTCCTCGCGGAGTGCGAGTGTGGCCGCTCTCTTCGCCGCTTTTGCTCCGATCGCGGTGGAGAGTACATGGGTGAGGCCACGACCTTTCTCGCTTCCCGCATGATCCACCATGAGACGTCTGCGCCCTACACACCCGCCAAGAATGGCGTATCCGAGCGGTGGAACCGTACCATGGCCGATGCCGTCCGCACCATGCGGGTCGAGTCAGGTCTCTCCGATGGCTTCTATTTTGAAGCCATGGCCTACATGACCTGGGTCTGGAACCGGATTCCCCACGGTCCTCTTCCCCGCCAGTCCACGCCATACTAGCACTAGTGCGGTCGGCGCGCTGACCTCCGCCCGGCTCGTGTCTGGGGCTGCGTGGCCATTGTGTGGCTGCCCGCCCCACAGCAGGGCGGCAAGCTCGCCCCCCGCGGATGCCCCTGCACCTTCCTCGGTGTGTCTTGTCAGTCTAAGGCCTGGCGCTTCTGGGACCCATCTCGACACTGCATCGTCGAGTCCCGCGATGCCCTCTTCTTCGAGGATTTGTTCCCCCGCGACCTCATCCGCTCCGGCTCGTTCGTGTCCCTCCCCTTGCGTGGGGGAGTGGTGAGTCCGTCCTCCATCCTGTCGCTTCCGGGTGACACATCACTCCGTCCCTCTGAGCCAGTAGCCCCTGTCGCGTCCTCTGGCCCTCCCGGGCCAACAGCCCCAGTCGCGTCCGCTGGCCCCTCCTGGCCAGCAGTCCCAGCCACGTCCGCTGGCCCCTCCGAGCCAGCTGCCCCCGTCCCGTCCGCTGGTCCCTCCGGACCTGCTGCCCCAGTCGCGTCCGCTGCCCCCTCCGGGCCAGCAACGCCTATCGTGTCCACTGGCCCCTCCGGGCCGGCAGCCCTTGTCGCGCCCGCTGGCCCCTCTAGGGCGGTAGCCCCAGTCGCGTCCGCTGGCCCCTCCGGCCCAGCAGCTCCTGTCCCATCCGCTGGCCCCTTCGGGCCGGCAGCCCCACTCGCGTCTACTGGCCCCTCCGGCCCAGCTAATCCTGTCACGTCCGCTGGCACCTCCGGGCCAGCAGCGCCTGTCGCATCTGCTGGCTCCTCCGGGCCGAAAGCCCCAGTCGCGTCCGCTGGCTCCTCCGAGCCAGTAGCCTCGTCCGCCTCCGTTGGCCCGCCGCACCCAGTACCATCTCCTGCCCGACTGCGCTACACACGTGGCCCATGCGGCAGCCTCCGACCTCGGCCGACAGTGAGCGCGCAGACCGTCGCACCGCGTCCCGTGGCGCCTCGAACCCCTGTGGCTCCACGTGTCTCCTCCACTCCCACGGTCGTGAGTGGGGACCATGGCACGAAGGCTCTCGGCCTGACCACTTTGGCCATCATCACAGACCTTCACCCGAGCTCTGTACTACGCTACGCCATGCTTCATCACGAGCATCGGCATGCTGTCGTGGCCGCACTCGCCCGCATCCCACCGGGAGCTCGTGATGCACACGCCCTCTCAAACCGGGCCACAGCACGCCCTGAGGACCCAGCCACCCTACGCGAGGCTCGAGCCTCTCCTGAGAATACACATTGGGATGCTTCCTGCGCCGAGGAGCTCGCTGCTATCCGGCAGCACCACGTGTATGACCTCGTCGACCTCCCTCCAGGTCGGAAGGCCATTGGTGCCAAGTGGGTCTTTCGGTGCAAGTGGAAGCCCGATGGGTCCTTGGACAAGTACAAGGCCTGCCTCACAGCAAAGGGGTTTGCTCAGGTCCCTGGGGTCGATTACGACCAGATCTTCGCCCCAGTCGGTCGGTTCTCCACTAGCCGGGCGCTCTTCATCCTAGTTGCCCAGCATGGGTGGGAGCTGCACCAGATGGACATGAGCAATGCGTTCCTCCATGGCTCACTGGAGGGTGAGGAGCTCTACATGGTGCAGCCCCCAGGCTTCGACGACGGCACTGGGAGAGTTTGGCGGCTGCGGAAGGCCCTCTATGGCCTGAAGCAGTCGCCTCAGTGTTGGAACCAGGAGATCAGCAGCACGCTTCTCCGTGGCGGCCTCGAGCGCAAGCCGCTGACCCCGCTCTGTTCGTCAGCCCGCGAGGTGAGACCTTCGCCGCAGTTCTAGTCTACGTCGACGATCTCCTCATTGCGTCGCCAGACACGGCCGCCATCCAGCGTGTCAAGGACTTGCTACACGCCGCCTACCAGATGAAAGATCTCGGGTCTACCCGAGTCTTCCTGGGCATGGAACTCGAGCATGATCGCTCCCAGGGCATCCTGCACGTCCACCAGGCTGCCTATGTGCAGACCCTGTCCACTCGCTTTGCCGAGGACCTGTCCCTCGTGCCTACCGCATCTTCACCCATGTCACCCGATGGCCAGGTGAAGCTGAAGAGTCCTGACCCAGCTGTTGTGGGGGAGCCAGTTGATGTGACCACGTATCTGCGTGTCATCGGGTCACTGATGTTCCTGGCGACGACGACGCGTCCAGACATCGCGTTCGCCGTCAACCTCCTCGCCCAGTTCTCTCAAGAGCCGCGTCACCTCCACTTCGAAGCCGCGATCCGAGTACTGCGCTATGTCGTCTCGACCCCTGGGCGAGGTCTCATGTTCCGCCGCCAGCCGTCCGTCGTCGCAGTGGGCTACACCGACAATGACTGGGCCGGCAGTCCAGACGGTAAGAGTCGCACGGGCTGGATCTTTCTGATCGGTGGCACAGCTGTGTCCTGGCGCAGTGGCAAGCAGGGGTGCATCGCACGCAGCACTGCTGAGGCTGAGTACATGGCCCTTGGCTCAGGCGTGTGTGAGTGTGTGGTTGCGTTGTCTGTTGTCCGAGTTGCGTTAGTCTGTCGCATCCATCACCCTGCATTGTGACAATGAGAGTGCCATTGCCATCACCGACAATGACGGCGTGCACCACACATGCACAAAGCACATCAATGTTGAGTATCACTATGTGCGTTCGTTGTTGCATGATGGCAGCATCAGCATCGTGTGGGTTGACACAGCACGACAGCTGGCCGACTTCCTGACCAAGGCACTGACACGGGACACGTTTAAGAAGGCTGTGAGCTCAGTCGGCGTGCGTTTGTGAGTTGCTCTCTCTGTCTCTGCCTGCGTCTCTGCGTGCCCTGGGGGAGTCTGGATGTTGACCGTGTCTCTACCCGCCCATGTGCACTACGCCTGTGAGTCATGGGGGAGTGTTGGTTTTTGCGCATCCCTCATTGTGCTCTGTTGTGTCCTCCCGGCTTGTGTACATCGGCGTGCAGATGACTGACAGCGAGACTCGACGCTGATGGAGCGTCATCCGGTGGAGCCGACGCACGCTGAGGTCTACTCGCAGTTCGCTGGAGCCTCCTCTCTCCGGCGACGTGCTCAGCTCCATCGGCAGGCCTCCTCGGCGGTCGTGCTGCC
>SZWC01001133.1:278582-309171 GCA_023375785.1 Penium margaritaceum
TATCCACTTCCGAGAGTCTTCCCCGACTCTCGTCCTCCTCAGCCTGCGGTCGCCCTCCCCACGGAGCGGCAACCCAAGGACTTTGAGACACCACCACCACGGTACATCACTGAGGACGGCTTCGACTGCTGGGAGATTCTCTTTCAGGTTTGGGCCACTTCAGAGGGCGTGTGGCCCTACTACCACAGCCAATATCAGTCTACAGACCCAGCACAGGTGCTGACAGCAGCCAGGGTGATGCGCGGTCTACTCTACGCCATGCCACCTGAGACCGTCGTCGACTTCCGTCCTTTCCTTGGCGAGCCTGGCGCAGGCAGCGGTGCCGATCCACGCGTAGGTTGGAATCTGGCCCTATCCCTGCTGCCGTAGAGACGCACGCCACCGAAGCTTCACACATTCGTGCCTTCCACTCTGTCCGTCAGGGGCCTGGAGAGCCTGCAGCCGATTACTAGCGACGCGCCATGCGCATCTACACGCGTCTTGGGACCTCCGGAGGCACACAGCTGTGGGCGCTCTGTACGATGATGCTCGGAGTTCGCCTTGAGTATACTGTCATCTTCACACGGTACAGCGACGCCATCCTTGAGCCTTTCTCAGCCACTCTGCAGCTTCCCCCTTGGGCGCATCAGCTTTTCCTCCAGGCAACTTCAGCCCGCGAGGCAGTCGTGGCCCATCAAGAGACTGCCCTTGCTGCAGCAGTCATCGCATCACCACCATCATCCCTCCTGCAGTCTCCTTCATCGTCCATCACGTCCTCGTCTTCCTCCTCCTCTTCGGCCCCACCCACACCCACTCAGACACAGGGTGTTGCAGCAGCAGCTCAGGGGAAGAAGAAGAAGGGGAAGCGGGGACCAGGTCAGCAGCAGTCAAAGAAGCAGTCGTCTTCCAGTGGTAGCAATGGACGTTCCGTTCACTACTACAACTGTGGCGGCGCCCATCGCTACACCCAGTGCCAGCAGCCGCTCGATTGGGCGCGGATTACTCGTGGGCTCCAAGCGGCACACGCTCTCCATTCCGGGTCCAGCACGTCAGCCTCGACTTCCTCGGGACGCGTGGCAGCCACGACTGTAGCTGTTCCTGCTTCCCCACCGGCAAGTAGTAGTGATCCAGACCCACGCGACCGCACCATCGTTGAGCTTCGCCACCTTCTGGCGCTCCGCTTTCAGGGAGGTGCGAGTGTGTTGTCACAACCGAGTGATTCACAGACTGTCGGTCCGTCTGTTCATGTGGCTCGGGATGATTCGTGTGGGAGGGCACGGTCAGCATGTGATGATGATGAGCCTGACTGTACAGATTGGATTCATGAGTCCCACCTTTGTGTCCTTCGTCGTTTCTCCCCACCTGCTGCTCAGCGTCGGTGTGAGGCCGAGTGTTCCATTGCCCGTTGTACAGTGACGCCCTCTAGTCGTGATGCCGATGGCACTTGGATGATCGATTCAGGTGCCACTCATCACATGATGTGTTGTCGTAGTGACTTCGTTGTTCTCGGCCCTGTTGCGTCTGTTCGTTCCGTTCACACCAGCTCTGGTCAGTCCTTGCCAGTCCAGGGTGTTGGGGTCGTGCGCTTTGATGGTCCGTCTGGCCCCTTGTATCTCTCCGAGGTGTTGTTTGTGCCTGACCTTGAGCTCAGTTTGCTTTCTGTACGTGCTTGCACACTGATGGGACTCTCTATGGAGCACACTGCCGAGTCCGCGACTGTGACTGCCATTGACACTCGCAGCATTGTTCTACGTGCCTCTGTTGTGGATGACCTGTACCGTGTTTCCCGGACTTCTGCTCCTTGCTCCCCTTCCCCTTCAGCTCGTGTTTTTGTCACTGGTGTTCTGTCTCCTGAGCACTAGCGATTACTTCATTGCCGTCTGTGTCATGTGGGCTCCAACACTGTGTCGAAGCTCATTCGGACACAGCCCGCTCTTGGTCTTGATGCGGCTTCTTTCAAGAAGCCGCCCAAGACCGACTATCTTTTCTGCGCCCAGGGTAAGATGCATCGCTGCACCTACCCTGACTAACGATCTCACGCACTTCGCCCTCTTGAGCTAGTCCATTCGGACCTTCTTGGTCATCTTCCTCTCGAGTCTATGTCCGATAGGGGTCGATACGTCCTGACTCTGACTGATGACTTCACCCGGATGCGTTGGGTCTACAGCCTGCGCCAGAAGAGTGACGCCGCTCTCGCGGTTCGCCTCTGGCTAGTGATGGCTGAGCGTCAGTCCCGCCACACACTGCACACTTTCCGATCGGATCGTGGTAGCAAGTTTCTAGGCGAGATGGATAGCTTCTTCGCTGAGCACGAGATTTTTCACCAGGTCTCCGCTCCTGCTACTCCTCAGTAGAATGGTGTTTCTGATCGTTGGAACCGCACCATGGAGGATGCGGTTTGCGCTATGCGGTCTGAGTGCGGTCTCCTAGAGTCCTTCGCTTCTGAGGGCTTTGCCTACATGACTTGGGTCTGGAACCGCCTCCGGCACGGTCCTCTTCCGGACCACGTCACACCGTATGAGCTCTGGTTTGGCCATCGTGCTGACCTTCGTCTCGCTCACGTCTGGGGGTCCTTGGCTTCCGTCTGGTACACCGAGGACCAGCAGGATTCCAAGGTCTCACCGCGGGGTCGCTTGTGTGCCTTCGTCGGTATCTCCCCACGATCGAAGGCCTGGAAATTTTGGGACCCTACCCGTCGTCGCATTGTTGAGTCACGTGACGCGCTCTTCTTTGAGTCCCTCACCTACCCGCCGGGTGGCGCCGTCAGATTGCTCCCGACACGGGGGAATTGTTCCAGTAGTTTAGACCCCATGACAGCGATAACGTGGACAGAGTCGCAACCGGAAAACCGACGGGCGACCCCATGATGGCACCGACGCACACGGTGACGGTGACAGACGAGGGAAGTCCCTTGCCTCCCAACCTTTCCTCCTTTCCTTGCTACTATTGTAGTGCCAGTAGCAAGACCTAAAACTCTAGTATTAGTGCATCCGCGGCTGTTGCAACAGCCACATCAACAGCCGCAACAGCCGCTTCGGCCGTAGCAGAGCCGTAGCATCCGAAGCAACAACTTCCACTAGAGAAGAGCCGCAGCCGTAAAAACAACAGTAGTGCAGCCATGACTGCTATAACAACTGAAGTAGCCACAATAGCCATGATAGCCGCTACAACCGTAGTAGGCGTAACAGTCGTGACAGTTGTAGCAGTAGTAGCAGCCGCGGCATCCACAGTAGCTATAGTAGCTGTAGTAGCCGCACAACCGCAGTAGCCGCGGATGCCCCGATGAACAGCGGCAATCGTACTAGTCGTAGTAGCCATAGCAGTCGCGGCAGCCGCAGCGGCTATAACAGCCGCAGCAGCCGCAACAGCCATAGTAGCCAAAGCAACTATAGCAACCATAACAATTGTAGCAGGCATAGCAACCGTAGCTGTAATAACCGTAGTAGTAGCGGCCGCAGCATCCATAGCAGCAACAACAACAGTGGAGCGGCCGCACGGACAACAACACCCCATTACTGAAATCAGCAATAGTGAACCATTGTTGACGTCAGCAGTATCAAACCAACATCACTATGGACGTCACTTCTCACTTCAGCAACAAGAACAAAGCAAAAAACAATAAAACAAAACAAAAACTAGGGCCATGAATGAAAGCCCAAGTGGGGAGGGATCCTCCTCTGTTGGAGGACCCACTAGTCCCCCCTTCCTACAGCAGTTACAACAGTAGTAACCGGTACAACAATAACAGCAGTCGCTACAATAGCGGCGGCCTTCATTACAGTGGTAGCAATAGTAGCAACCATTGCAGCAGATACAAATACAACAGTAGCAGTAGCTGCCACCGCCGCTACAACGACAGCAGTACCAATAGTAGCAATAGCAGCAATAGCAGCAGCAACAATAAGAACCCGCACGCTTTGTCGCCGGCCCCGCTGGCTTGCCGGGCCCATTATGGCTGCCATTTGCCAGCAGCTAACAGCGTTGACACAACAGCTTGTAGCACTACAGCCACCGGCAACACAAAGCCATGCCAGCGTCTAGTCGTTTTCCTTCATACTGGACATGCTAGTCTTGCTGTCTCTGCCATCACATACAACCTAGTACAACAGCAAACCCAACGCCAACGCCAGACTGTGTCTTCAGTCCTCGGTCCCACTCTAGGTGCCGGCCGCAAGCCAAAGGACTTTGAGTCCCCGCCCCCGTCGCTCCAAGCTGGCAACCAGTTCTGAACCTATGAGCTCAGCTTCTGCATCTGGACGCAGGGCGAGGGCCCCTAGCCATACTACATCATCCCATACGACTCCACCCAGTTCGACCAGTTGCATGATGTTGGTTGCACCGTGCGTGCCCTCTTTCCCGCTGCCCTCCAGTTGCACGCCTTGCCATCGAGCCCTTCCTCGGCGTCTTCACCACCAATATGACTCCAGACCCCACAATTGCGTGGCACGTCCTCACACGCATGCATCGCCTCTCCAACGAAGTCAACACCAGCCGCCTGCTGAAGGGGGAGACAGAGTCAGTCACCTCCTACTACCAGTGAGCAGAGGACATCCTCCGTCGCCTCAGAGTCACTCCCCCCACATGGGGGAGACGGAGCCAATCACCTCCTACTAGCAGCGGGCGGAGGAAATCCTCCGTTGCCTGGATAACGCTCCTCCACCCCTTCTCATCGCGCTCCTTACCATCAATCGCGGGGTCACCGACATCTTCGCCGATGTCTTCATGCACTACTCCCAAGACGTCCTCACCACGATGGCAGCCTAGGACACCCACATGCCCTATGCATACGAGCTGTTCCTCAAGATTGAGGAGGCTTCTTTGGAGTCGCGCATCCAGCGCATTGAGGCCCTCGCCTCCCTTGGCGTCGCCTCCATGGCTTTCGTTGCTCTTGCCACAGTTGTGTCCACTAGCTCATCGTTGTCAAGGAAGAAGAAGCGCAAGGGAAAGAAGGGCAAGGGCTCGTAGTAGCAACCTATCAGGTCCATTAGTAGTGCCTCGGTCTGCCACAACTGTGGCCACCCTGAGCACGGGTGGTACACGTGCCCACTCGTGATGGACGAGACCCACGTCATCGCCACCATGCATCGCCAATGTGAGTGCCGTCTCGTCGCTGCTTCCATAGATGTCGTCGGCCCTGATGCCTTCACCTTATCCAGCAGCTCTACTCCTCCGACATGCATACCAGTCCCGCCGTCACCGGCCCTACAGGAGCACCATCCGCAGCCATTGGCGCCTCCCCTTCCGTTGCTGGCACTACCCTCCTCCCTTCCGGACTATCATACCATATTCGGTCTATACCTCCGGGCCGTGCACACGTGAGTGTTGGTTAGAGCAATTCATCGTGCTTCAAGTTGACCTGCCTCGCCCTCCCCCAGAGGGAAGTGCAAGTTGCGTCACCTCATGTTCACCTGTCGTGCCATGCATGACTGAGTTTGAGCTTTGATCCTGTCTTGGTTCCTCGTCCATCTTTTCCTCTCAGGTGTCCTCCTCTATTTCCCCTCTCTGTGACTACGTTGCATGGCTTGATGATTGGAACTATCGGTTTGCGCCCCCGTCCACGGCGTCCGCGTCTCTTGCCTGCTGCCTTGTGACTGTTAGCAACCCGGCGACACCCTTCTAGGACCATGCCGAGACCTGGATCATTGGCTTACGGGTCATGTATCACATGAAGGCCTCTTGTGAGGCCTTCAATGTGCTTGGTCCAGTTGGTGATGTGTCCATTGTCAAGACAAGCTCTGGACAAGTGTTACCTGTCCACTCCATAGGCGTCCTTCGTTTCCTCTGGGGATGTCTTTGTGACCGTTGTCTTCTTCTTCTTCGGTCCTGGGCTTAGCCTCCTATCTGTCGTTGTCCTTGACTGCATCAGCATGGACGTACTGCACTTGTGTGTCATTGGCATTGTGTCCTTGCGTCCGTCTGGTTGTGTCGTCCTGCACGCCACCGTTTAAGGCAACCTGTGGCACGTGCCTTGTCTGTCCTTCCTTCTCTCTGTCCCCTCTCCATTGGCCGACACATGCCATGTGTTTGTCACCAGCACGCTCTCTTTGCTGCACACACGACTCCTTCATTGCCACCTCTACCACGTCCAATCTATTGTCATCGATAGCATGCTCCGCACCGAGCTGGCCAAGGGCCTTGACCCAACCTCCTTTCCCTTGGTGTGTCCCACTGAGTATGTTGATCGCGCTGAAGGAAAGATGCATCGCTCCACTTATCCTCTATCCTCCTCTTATACGTCCACCCCTTTGGACCTGGTCCACTCTGGTATCATGAATCCCCTTCCCACGGCGTTTTTCGAGGAACATGGACGCTATGTCCTTACCCTCACCGATGACTACTCTTGCTACCGCTGGGTCTTCTGCCCTCGCCAGAAGAGCGATGTCGCTTGCACCATTTGGGATTGGCTTGTCCATGCCGAGCGCGAGTGGGGTCGCCCTCTTTGCCGCATCCGCTCTGATCATGGGAGCAAGTTCATGGGGGAGACCACGACCTCCTTTGCCTCCCATAGCATCCATCACTAGATGTCGGTGCCTTACATGCCAGCCTCGAACGGTGTCTCCGAGCGGTGGAACCGCATCATGACCGATGCCATCCCCACCATGTATGTCATGTCTGGTCTCTCCAATGGCTTCTACTTCAAAGCCATGACCTACATGACGTGGGTCTGCAATCGGATTCCCAACGGACCCCTTCTCCGCGAGTCCACGTCATACGAGCACTGATGTGGTGAGTGGGTTGACCTCCACCCGGCCCACGTCTGGGGCTGCGTAGCCATTGTGTTGTTGTCCGCCTCGCAGCAGGGCTGCAAGCTCGTCCCCCCCACGGGCGTCCTTGTACCTTCCTTGGTGTCTTGCATCAATCCAAAGCCTAGCACTACATCATCGAGTGACGAGGTGCTCTCCTCTTTGAAAATGTTGTTCCCTCGTGACCTCGTTTGCCCTGGCTCGTCGATGTCCCTCCTGTCACGTGGGAGAGTGGTGATTCCGACGTCCGTCCTTCCACTTCCGGGTCGCACATCGCCTACACCGGCAGGTCCCTCCAAGCCAGTAACCCCATCTGCGTCTGCTCATCCCTCTAGGCCGGCAACCTCGGTAGCGTGCGCTGGTCCCTCCGGGTTGGTAGCCCCGGTCTCGTCCACAAGTTCCGTCTAGCCGGTGGCCCCAGTCGCGTCCACTGGTCCTTTGGGCCGGCGGCCCCGGTCTTGTCCGCTGGCCCCTCCGGGCTGGCAGCCTTGGTCGCGTTCGCTGGTCCCTCCGAACCCGCAGCCCCGTCCGCGTCCACTGGTCCATTCAGGTCGGCAGCTTTGTTCGCGTCCACTGGTCCCTCCAGGCCGGCAGTCCGTTCGCGTCCGCTGGTCCCTCCCGGCCGATAGCCGCGTCCGCGTCCACTAGTCCCTCCGGGCCAGTAGCCTTGTCTGCATCCACTAGCCTGTCTCACTCGCTCCTGGCTGTCCCCTCTCCCGATCTATCGTGCTACACATGTGGCCCGGACGGCAGCCTCTGCCCCCTCAACAGAGCTGCCCCCTCAACGAAGTACCACCTAAATAATGTCTTTTTTGAGTGGGGAATAAATAATTCATCAAATTTCCAAAACATGTAGAAACAAGGCAATGCGTGATCACCTCCGAGGACCTCTTCCGGTCACGACGCATAAACCTTGTTTTCGTATCAAATGTGTCAGTCAAACTTGGTCTGCCGCGTCAGGCAAGTCGCGTCAAACTTATGCGTGCTCAAACACCGGTCATCGACAGTGTTCGAAACAGGTCGTCGTCAAATTTAAGGATTCACCCTTTTCCTTCAACGAATCTCAAGGTGCCGCCCACATAATTGTTTCCTCAAAACCCATGCTCGAAAATAAAGATTCCTTAAATGATGGATTTTCCAAAAACAAATATCAAGATCAGTACGGTACCAACTTCCACAGTCGTGAGTGGGGACCCAAGCACCAAGGCCCTTGGCCTTATCGCATCGGCTTGCATTGTAGACCTCTACCCGGGCATTATACTATGCTATGCCATTCTCCATCAGGAGCATCGACAGGCCGTCATGGCCACACTCGCACGCATCTCACCTGGAGCTCAAAACGCGTAGGCCCTCACAGCCCACTCGACGGCATGTCTGGATGATCCAACCACCCTTCACAAGGCTCGTGCCTCCCACGAGGCCACTCAGTGGGATGCTGTGTATGCCAAAGATCTCGCTGCTATCCGGCAGCATCACATCTACGATCTCGTTGACCTCCCTCCCTACCGGAAGGCCATTGGTACCAAGTGGGCCTTCCGGTGAAATTGGAAGCCCAACAGGTCCTTGGACAAGTACAAGACCCGCCTCACATCCAAGGGGTTTTTTCAGGTCCTTGGGGTTGACTGTGACCAGATCTTCGTCCCGGTTGAACGTTTCTCCACTAGCCGAGGGCTCTTCGGCCTAGTTGCCTAGCACGGATGGAAGCTACATCAGATGGACGTGAGCAACGTATTTCTCTATGGCTTGTTGGAGGGCGAGGAGCTGTACATGGTGCAGTCCCCATGATTTGACGATGGTACTAGCAAGGTTTGGCGGTTGTGGAAGGCCCTCTATGGCTTGAAGTAGTCGCCACATTACTGGACCCAGGAGATCAGTCGCGCGCTTCTCAGTGATGGCCTCCTTCGTAATATTACATACCCTGCATTGTTCATCAGCCCACGAGGTCAAACCTTCGTCGCTGTCTTAGTCTACGTCAATGACCTCCTCATTGTGTCGTCGAACGTAGCTACCATTTAGCGCATAAAGGACCTGCTGTATACCGCCTACCAGATGAAGGACCTCGGGTCTACTAGAGTTTTCCTGGGCCTAGAGCTCAAGCATGATCATTTCCAGGATGTCCTACACGTCCACCTCGCCGCCTACGTCAAGATCCTGTCCGCTTGCTTTGCTGAGGACCTGTCCCTCGTGCCGAGCACATCCTCACCCATGTCACCCAATAGCCAGGCAAAGCTGAAGATCCCTGACCCAGCCATGGTGGGGGGGTCACTTGACGTGACCATGTATTTGTGCATCATCGGTTCATTGATGTTCCTGGCAACGACAGCGCACCCAGGCATTGCATTCGCCGTCAATCTCCTGGCTCATTTCTCCAAGGAGTCGCGTCACCTCCATTTCAAGGTCGCAATCAGAGTACTACACCATGTCGTTCCGACTCCACGGTGAGGCCTCATGTTTAGCCAACAGCCGTTTGTTGTTGTAGTGGGCTACATCCATGGTGACTGGGTCAGTAGTCCGGACGGTAAGAGTCCCACTGGCTGGATCTTTCTCATTGGCGACACGGCTGTGTCCTGGCGCAGTGATACGTAAGGCTGCATTACACATAGTATTGCTGAGGCTGAGTACGTGGCCCTTGTCTCTAGCGCATGTGAGAGTGTGTGATTGCGTTGCCTGTTTTTTTAGTTGTGTCAGTCCGGCGCGTCCATCACATTGCAGTGTAACAATGAGAGTGCCATGGCCATCACCGACCATGACGGCATGCATCACACCCGCACAAAGCACACCAATGTCAAGTATCACTATGTGCATTTATTGTTGCATGACGGCGGCATCAGCATCGTGTGGGTTGAGACAGCACGGCAGTTGGCTGACTTCTTGACCAAGGCACTGAAGCGCAACTCGTTCAAGAAGGTTGTGAGTACAGTTGGTGTGTGTCCGTGAGCTTCCCCCCTTGCCTCTGCCTACATACCTGTCTGCTTGTCCTGGGAGAGTCTGCCAGTGTGTTGGGTGTGTCGCTGCCGGCTCATGTGCACTACTCCTGTGAGTCATGGGGGAGTGTTGGTTTATATGCACCTCTCATTGTGCTCTGTTGTGGCCTCTTGGCTTGTGTACATCGGTGTGCAAATGACTAACGGCGAGAAAGGACACTATTGGAGCGTCATTCGGTGAAGGCGACGCACGTTCAGGTCTGCACGCATCTTGCTGGAGCCTCTTCTCTCAAGAGTGTGACATGCTTAGCTCCATCGGTGGACCTCCACAGCGGTCACGCTGCTGGTGGTCACTGCCTCCACAGATGCTACCCACGCACGTCCTGTGCCAGATCTGACCGCACCACTATACTCGTAGCGTCACGTTTTGTCTAAGGTCCGAGTGTCAGATTTTTCCCACACAGTTGTGGTTTGAGTGATTCTGGCCTAGGCGCTACCTGGGTTTGGGCAGTCAGAAATCCTTGCTCCTATTTTTCCATGATGATTCTGACCACACGACTACGTTCGTAGCTTGCGTATTTTGGTATGGTCCTGTTTTTAGGGAAAACAGACGACGCCCAAGTTTGGGGCTATTGGCTGCCTGGCATGGCTCACCGAGAAAGCTCAGCCTGCCAGAAAATAAATGATTTCCTGATTGGTTGGTGACCTGAGTAACAAGCTCTATAGAGTTGAGCTAGGCCTAGTTCTGTGAGGGGTCTCTCAGTCCCATTCATTCTCAGTTGCTAACCACTCATTCTCAGCTATGTCTGCCTTTTTGGTGCTAACTCCTCGGCGCGCACTTTTCCTCTCACAAGTCTCAAAGTAGCTAGAGGTAGCAGTGGTGCAAAGCAACGAGCATGGGGTCATGCCTACTCCAGCCATGTTGTAGCCCCAACCAACAACTGTAGACTAGTTTCTAGCTAGAGCTAGATCAACGGCTCATGCGACCTCTCTCACATCATCGAAAACAGGTGTACAACCTCTTGAGCGGATTAATCCGGCATGGCACAACTCCCTCGTGCCACCAAAAACATGGAACAACTTTGTGCAAGTACACTCGGCGTTTGTTCGTAAAATCATGACCAAGAGTGTCCTCGCCCACGATGAACTCTGGTTCTATTACAACAACAGCCTCGAGCAAAATATTCGATGAGCCATTGCTATTTTTGGCATCCAAGAATATCTTACACGAATGATCACAGCAACCGACTACATCAACGGCGCCGAATACAACGCTCGGATGCATGAATCGAACGGCTGGCGATCCCAGGACCACAAGTCTTATTGTGGTAGAGGGAAGTCGCAGTGGACGGAAACTTTGTCTCTGATGGAAATCAACGTCATCGATCAACACATAAACGACTCTGCTAGACTTGTAGAAAAACCGGGTCATGTCTTACGCGGCTGGTGAAAGCG
Source organism: Penium margaritaceum (assembly GCA_023375785.1). Taxonomy (NCBI): domain Eukaryota; kingdom Viridiplantae; phylum Streptophyta; class Zygnematophyceae; order Desmidiales; family Peniaceae; genus Penium; species Penium margaritaceum. The sequence goes on from SZWC01001133.1 coordinate 289,684, forward strand.
GCATGAACAAGCCAAAAAAAGGAGGAAGTCACAGAAAAAAGAGCAAAGAGTCCGGAAACAACAAAGGACAGGAGTGCACGGCAAGGCTCCTGTCTGGTTGAAAAACGCTCCACCGACCAATCACCCATCTAAGTGGCTTACATCGACTAAGGGGTCATGAGATCGCAAAGTTTGACGAGGGGTACTAGGATGACCAACCGGCGATGCTACTACGAGTGCAACGGAGGGGATGTATGAGTCGTAAAATGGTGTCGACAATGCTATATATAGGAGCTTCTGACAGTTTGGTGGCAAGGACATGGTTCAGAAGTTGGCTCTACAGACCAAACCGTCGACGGGCGACGAGATATTTGTCGACTTCGTGAACCAATCTGGCTACAAGTCGATGATATGCACAAAAAAGAGCTATGGAGGAGTTTCCCAATGAGGGACCAGATAATAATCATGGAGCGGGAATTCCTATACCAGTACAATCCATAGGTTGACCGGATCAGCGGTGAAGTATACATCAGCATTAACAGTAGAAAGTGACACCTTCCTTTGGTTGAGCAACCTACGACGCAACGGCAGTTACTGGAAGTAGTCGAGGAAGTCACGGAAACCACAAAAACCCAACCGAACTCTCTAGACGCGACCACAAAATGTCTGAAGCGCGGCGCTGACGCATGGCTAATCCACATGGAAGCAAGGGATGCGGGAGAAATTACAATAGCAGAAGTAACATTCACGAAACGTTTGCATGCGTATCGAAGGCATTTTCAAAACTCATGGAGTATGGAAGGGTTTTTCCCGAAAACTACCCTGAGAGTTACCATCGCAACAAAACATCGACCATCAGGATGACTTGACGATAGGCAGCAGATCGACGGTGAAGGGAACCTATTGGATGAACAATCACAAGCTAACTAGACCAGATGTTTTGTTAGGGGTTCATCCGGCCCTCCACGTCACCCTATGCGACACTAGTGTTTTCTTTAATAAAGGAATAAAGGCAAGACACAGATGTGCGTGGACTATCGGACGTTGAACTACATCACCATCAAGAACCGCTACCCCTCCCGCAAGTAGATGAACTTTTGGAATACCTTTGTGGGCCCCAAATCTTTAGCCAAACGGACATATGCAGCAACTATCATCAGATCTGCCTGGCTGGTGAGGATGTCAAGATGACCGTGTTTTGTACCATAAATGTGTAGTTCGAGTTAACGGCCATGTTATTTGGACTCACAAATGCGCCCACAACATCTATGGCAGCAACGAACATCTCTCGTCCCTACCTAGACGACTTTGTCATCATGTATCCTAATGAAATCCTAGTGTACGTCCACAATAGACATCTCCAAAAAGTTCTTGAAGTTTTACAAAGAGAGGAATGTTTTGGAATTTTTTGAAATGTGACTTCGGTCGCTGTTCAATCGTGTTTTGGGGCTACATCATCAGTGGTAGACTGATCACCATGGAGTAGAAGACATTAGAGGCAGTCGGTGATTTGCGGACGTCCACAAATGTTTGAGACGTCTAAGTATTTTTGGATTCTTAACCTATTACCGTCGATTTGTAAAAGACTATACCAAGGTGTCAGCACCTCTCTCCGATCACACCTGGAAAACCACCGAGTGAAATTGAGGGGATGGTGAACAAGAAGCATTCAACTCCGTGATAAAAGCTCTAACTCTGGTGCAGTCTTACAATTGGCCAATCCAACGGTGGACTACATCATGGCCACCGACGTGTCCGATTGTGCCATCAAAGCCGTTGTCCTCCAAGGCAACGGCGGTGGAGACCAACCGGTAGCGTACATGTCGCAAAAACTTTGTAGGCCGGAACTCAACTATGCGGTACACAAGAACAGGATGCTCGCAGTTGTGCATGCATTCAAGATATGACGGTGCTATTTGGAATACCAGTGATGCATTGTTTGCACCGACCATCACGCCCTCAAACATCTCAAGACCAAGCCAAATCTGAGCCATCAACAAACTTGATAGATGGATTTACTCGAGTCCAACTTTGACGACCGACCTCAAAGAACAAATCCGGCGGATGCTCTTAGTTGATGACCGGATATGATGGCCGAGACTGGCACGTTGCCCGTTGAACGAAACCCATACCTTGTAAGGTTGTGCGCGTAAGGTTGCGAGGAGTTGGGCAGGTGTGACAAAGCCAAGTTCTGATTCGACGACACCTACTGGCAACGTCATTCACTCACAAGGCATCGTAGTTCCTCGTATGGTGGAATGTCATTCCCCCATATGAGGAACTACGAGGGATGCCACTGGAGGAGTTTCATGACACTGGTCCAGGTGGACACTTTGGCGAGGAAAAGATGCTCGAGAAACTAGCAAATTACTATGGGTAGAAGAATATGCAGGCTAACTTGGTGGCCTTCTACAAATCGTGCGACACCTGCCATAGACAAAATCTCACTTCACACGGTCACGTGATCTACTTTAACCACTACCGATCTGATGGATATGTGGATTGACACCTGCATTGACTTCATGATAGGTCCGTGTGCCACTCCTGAGGGGTATGATGCCATCCTCATCATGGTGGAAAGGTCTTCTAACGTGTCACTTTTCATTCGACAACCACCGTCGTCACTACAAAAGGAATTACACCATTCTTTCTAATTCAGATCGTGCCGCTGCACAGAATGCCGCGTACCATCATGAGCGACAGAGACTGGCCTCTCAATATCTATTTTGGGCATGAATTGATGGCGTGTTACGGCAGTCGGATCCAACTATTAATGAAGTTCCATCCTCAAATTAACGGGCAAACCAAATGTACCAATAAAATGCTCAAACAACTCCTACGCACATTATGCAAGCCACACGCTACGGATTTGGCAGCAAACCTGCCAGTTGTTGAACTCGCGTTCAACTCCGCCACTTCCACCATGATCGGTAAAACATCTTTTGATTTGGTGTACAACAAAATTCCCGCCATTCTTCTACCTATGATGGTCAATGTGGTGGACATCGCATGCGCCTCCATCCTGTGCATCATCACACAATTATCAATAAATGACAAATGAATGTGATTATGATCACATTGTCATGATATGAACTTCATTATGACACATATTTGAACTCCAATGTAAATATTCTGTGGTAGTTCAACCGCATATATTTCTAGAACGTATCATATTCTCAGAGGGGTCCCTCGTCCGATACGTTCAAAAATAGCCCTTGAAGACAGGCTTGTCGACGGGTATCTCTGGGAGATTTTGACTTCAAACATCACTACCATGACCAAGGCGGGCGGACATTTCATTTTGATCCAAAAGACCCTAGTTGAAGGAGGGATTTTACAAAGAGTACTATCATTATACACAAAACGTGGAATAAACAAAACTATACACGTGATCAGTCCCCTTTTCTATTGGACCAAAAGTAAGACTTGTAGGTTCATCGTGACGAACTTGGCATTTGGGGCAGTGGTCATTGCGAACACAAATTTGTTGTGGTGTGATGGCATAAGATTCCCCCACGTGTCCAGGTGAGGCATAAGGCTACCTCAAACCCAAAAGATTAAGCAATCAAAACCAGCCACATGGGTCCTAATTAAAAAAACAAACAGCAATAGTGTTGAGGTTTCCACCGTAGTGAAATGTGCCCATATAAGAGGTGCAAGAGCTTGTTCTCTTTAATTTTCTTGGCCTTTTACTTTTCACTGTGCCTTTTCTTGTTTGTGTGCCAACCCTAGCATTGTTTTCTAGGTAGTCAATGGCCCTAGTGCCCTTCATTTCTCAACAGGTCAAGACATCACAGTATTTGGTTTCACAGCCTAGTGTTTTTGCACACATACAAAGAAAAGATTCCCAGAGGTTTTCTATCTGTGCGCATGCCTTCCGGTGTAAGGCAGACGTAAGGAGATTCATGGCCGAGCTTAGAAATACCCTCGTTAATATGTGTAAACACTTGTAGAGAGGAATGAAAATCAACTAATATACGCCATACACAGTTGCTACCACCATGACCGCATGTAGCACACCAATGCTGGTCACTTGTCTCAAATGTCCACAAAGTTACGAATATGGGATTAACTTCATGTACACTCATAAGAACAAGGTGTCTTCCAAAACTAAATATCCCAAAACTTAACTTGGATATGATGGGGACATATGACCAAAGGTTTGGCATCAGTTATTAGGTAAACAATTCGAAGACCATGCAAACGAGGTAAATAACACAGTGCCCACGGGACAAACGTTGTCATACTAATACGTATTCAAGTGAAAAAAGCAACACGTGTTTTCAACATGGCTTGTATCTGCCGCTTGCATACACTACTACTTGACCACCACCAGTAGTGCGCATGATCATGGACACGAAGATTGAGGTCACCGTAAGCCGTGGAAACGAACACAAGGATACGACATAGTGGAAAACAATGTCTACACATGCAGAAACTGTTCGGAGTAAAGCCAACATACAATGCCATGTAAGGCACCGCATGGCTTGGCCTAGCATATGCAAACATGTGTTCAAAGTAGGTTACCAACCATTTCCATATGCAAAGGTGATTCCCACATAATGCAAGGAAATTTTCACCTTTCATGTCCCAAGTGACTTTGCAAGGAAGTCAGTCCCATGCGCATTAGTACTCACCCTCGTGACCAATATCAAATATTGCTTCATCAACTCACACACAAAGTGATGCTATCAAACTATGAATTATGGTTCTCATCAATGGCGATGTGACTCCAGCTGCTACAGTGGAGACTGTGGTATGTTGTGATTTATATAAACCACAAAACAAATACATAACTACATAGGCTGAGTAGTTATCCACCACGAGGTGCATACCTAGCCTTGAATGAATCATTATCGTTGTATAATTGTTTGCGGCTATGGCATTACATAATTGTCTTCCCAAGAAAGAAAATGTACTCCTGTTTTACTCCTCCCATTTGGAATTGTGAAGAAAGGTTCTCCAAGTCATGCATTTTGTCCTTGTTATGGCTCGCATTATGGTTTCCACAATCTGGTGGAAAATTTTCGCCCTTAAAGTCACTTTTGGAAAATAGTAATCAACAACCATGTAAAAGGAGACTGAAGAATTATGAGTCACATAAACTTGATTTCTTTTCATTCATGTCTCCCTTGTTACTGGTCCGAAACAAAGGGGGGCATTGCCAGCATGTTGTGTTTTATACGAGTTTGTGGGTTTGATTCTCAAACTTTGTGCGGTACTCTTTATATGCGAGGAAATCAAAACACAGTGTCACTGGCGTACTTGGAATGTTTCTCCCAATGTTCGATTCCTTTAACTGGGGATAATTTAGGCATATAGGAGGGAGAGCATATGGCAACATGCAACCTCCACTCCGCTTGCTTAGTGCAAAGGGATCTCCCGTTTGTTGCCGTTGTATCATCCCTCTTCAAATCCAAATTTATCACTCTCCTCTTCTCTTGCTATATTTCTCCCCAATCATATGGAGTTGTTGCTGGACCCCCAGCCCACTAATAGACAAGCTAACTAACGATGCATAAGAGGATGGAGGCTTGCCTGCCTTTGACAGCAAGAAAGAAGGGTGAACTAATAATCCCATGCTTAACTCCTCCCAACTTCCAAATAATTATATCATTTCCTAAAGTACAAGGTTGTGTGGCAGTGAATCATGAACATTGTGAAAGAAGCATGAGGAGTTACAGTCATTGTCCCAGGAATGAAAACATGCATGATAGCTTGACATGAACTGCACCCTATAGGTGTAGTTCATGTCAAGGTGGGGATGGCCAACGACTTCCCCGCTCAAGACAGAGCATCAATGCAACATCTACATTAGACCTCCTCAACCTCCAATATTGTGTCCATCCATGTTGCCACGCTTGGGACTATTGTCCACCAATTCCATGTTTGAACGATGTCTCATATAAACCAATAATCAATGTAAGCTACTAGCTTGGTCCAACACTTGTTGAACACTTCATTGGGTAACTGAGATGTGTGCTTAGGTCCATGATAGGCTTAATGACTGATGTACTCCGTGATAACCTACAATAGTAGTATAAGTTCTTCATCTTTGGAATAGGAGGAAGACCTTGGATTGACTGCCTAAAGTGAGGAATGCCAAGGGCGGTTGGAAAGGGTCCTTCTTGCGCACAGAGCCAACAAGTTTGTATTATGAAAACCAATTGTGTTCATACCTGGTGGAAAAAATAAGAAGGATGTCAAGAGCATAAGTTGTGGAGGGATGGGAAACAATCAACCCACTCCGACGTAGATATTATCGCACTTTGCATCACCAACCAGCAATGTTTTGTATTTATTAATGGCTTTTCATTGATTTTAGAAGCAGCTTATCAACGACCTGTGTTGACGCATCACCTCCGTGAAGAGGGCATGTGAGTCTCTCAAAATTTTAACATTTACCTTCCCGAAAAAGGGATATACACGCTTGGACACAAGCTTCAGCAGACGGGACCTGGTCATCCCTGCCTCCACAAATAACCAGTCAAGAAGGAAATACCAGGTATTGACCAGTATTTGAACGAAATAAAATAGTTTGAACTATGTGAATTGGTTTAGATTTTCTCACTCAAAATTAAGCCAGTGGTAGGGTTTCATTACAGTCTTCCATCAAGAGGTCCGAGTACATACATGGCATGTTTCATAAAAATCATTTCATAGGCTTTGTTTGCTCATTGGCTTGAGGGTAAAATGGTGTTGACATCCCATAATCCCTTCTGAAGTCGTCATTTGTCTTTCTCAATAGCTGCTAGTTAAGCTTCTATCTTGGCGAAGGGTGATATGCGATGGAAAATCATGGTTTTGCTACAGCAGCCTTAAGAAGAAAGAAACAAACGGTCTCCTTTATCAGTCTCCTTTGGTGATTTGAGGGGTGATATGCATTAATTCTTTAGAAGATCCACATCCATTAGAATTTCATTGTGGTAGTACCTCATGTCCAAATGATTGGTGATGAACCCCATGCTGAAACACTCTTTGGGAATTCCACGGAATGGAGAGTCATTGGAGGAGCCCATCATTATTTTCTTACTATCCGGATTGCATGTCATGCAATACTTGTGACCGTTGACACTCGGATTTGCCACCAAAGGTAATCCAATAATGTTTGTCTCATCTCGTGTAGTCCCATGGCCTGCCATTGGTAGGTCATGGAACCGAGATATTTTCTCTGCCAAAAGATCTCCTAAGTTTGATAATTGACTTGTTCTCGGTACACGTAGGTATTACAATCTCCACGATCCATAAGTCCTAGGACATTGAGAGGAGGGAAACCAAAATCATTCGTAGCATCACACCTAGGTCAAGTTTACATTGTCATTATAGTGGATCTTCTCTTTATGTGGTTGTCCCAGAGGTGTGATAGGGTCATGTGCTTGCGTTACAAGTGTTACAATGGCCATGAAATACCCACGGTGGTTGATTCAACATCCACCTGCTGTTTTCTTAAAGTATCGGCCATGTTGATGCACCTTGGCTTGTACTCCTATGTGACAAGAATCAATATAGGCATGTCCTCCGATTTGCCTAATGCCTTAAAAGATTTGTATAGATTTAGAACATACCAAATAGTTGTTGTTGGCCACAATGGTTACACCCCCGTCATCACCCTCTAGTTAATAGTACTACATCTTGAATGCTTCTACCACAGTGATTAATGCTTCCCCATAAGTAACATGTTGTGTTTAAACAGAACCAGCTTTCGGGTATCATACGCGACTTCGTTTCCACTACCCTCGAGGGCTTATTTGGATCCTACTACCATCGCAATTCACCATACTCCCAACTTTACGATATACCGGGAAGATCTAACACAAGAGCTCTATACAACGATATTCCAAATAGGGAAAAATTGCATTACAGAGAGGTACCCATCACTAATGTTTGTTCTTCCATGTGCACAGAGGCTCTACCCGGGTCGAATACTTTTGCATGAACAAGTGGAAGTAGGCCGAGACAAACATCCAGCCTGTCGGGCATTATTATTCATGGCCACGCCGTTGTGGCATGGTACTTATATGTGACAAAGAATAGGGTTCAGTCACGATGTACCCAGTTTTCGGAAATATATAACTGATGTACCAATGTCGCAAAAAAAAATGCATATGACAAAGCCGCATAAAAAATAACGCATATGCCAATGTCCCACAGAAAATAACGCATATGACAATGGCGTACATTAAATAACGCATATGCCAACGTTACACAGAAAATACCCAAGGAACCCATAGCCGCTAAAAAAAATGTCATGTTCCCGCCACATACCATGTAGCGTTGATGCATGACATGGTTTTTGTCATTCACTATGTCTCAGACGAATGCACCATTGCACTTTTTTCCATGTCAGGTCCAAAACATATGCTGTGACCCAGCATGAAAAAGGGGTGGGCGGCTGGTTGATTTTTTTGCGGAGGCTGGACGGATGGTTGCTTTTGTAACGCAAGGTGGGCGGATGGTTGCTTTTCTTCCGAACCACGGGTGGATCGTTGCTTTTCTTCCGAACGACGGGCGGATGAGAGTCACACTTTGTGTCTTATGGGTATCTGGGCTATTTCACCCCAAAGAATAATCCTTCCTTGTCAACTCCATGACTTTCATATGGAGGATTGCACTTTCTTGCATTTTCATGTAGATGGCTTTATCACAGGATTTTGTGAGCTTCGTGTGATTCATTGGATGGTCTTTCGTTTATCTTGATAAAATAAAGATGTTTTTTTCTCGGGCAGATGTAAGCTTGACGAGTTGTCTAGCAAACATTGTCCTTGAAACATTGCTAGGAGATTGTTGTACCTAAACAAAAAATTGATGGTGATTATCTCCCATGTACACTCGGAATGTCTTTCTGGACATGTCATCCTCGAATGTGTTATTTCTTTGGCATCCCTCAGACAACTACAAGGAAGGTATCCTCCTGATATCCAGTTTTACCCTAGTTACTTGTATAATGGTTGAAATATGATACAACTATTTGTTCAACAAATGTGACGGAACCCATAAAAACATTTCATGAATCTTTCTCACATAGAAAATGTTAATCTCTCCCTTTCATGCTCTGTGATCCCTGGTTGTTTGGTCATGGTTATTTGGCCACTGACATGTTAGCTCGGGCAATATCTATGTTTTTTTGTTTTCATTAGAATTTTTCTACTACCTCTTGTAGTACAAGACATGGCATGGTCGTTAGTGTTGTGAGCATAATGGGACCTGGTTTTTTTGCTTCATTGGTAGGAACTTAAGGGGATGATTGAAAAACTGCACATTGAGTGGAGCAAGTCACAACCTCATCATCTTCCTTCACTCCCTCTTCATCAAACATGACATGGCCACAAACACTACTACCATGGCATTTTAGTCGGCCTGAAAGACCTTGTCAAGGCCAGCCTTTGACTACCCATTGTGAATGATGTCATTTCTTGCAGTGATGTACTGCCATGCCATCATGAGCCATTTGCATGCTTGCTCTTTCACGACATTCGTGCCCAGATTTATATTGTCTATCTCCTTTGCCCTCTCTCCTACCAACGTGGCAATGTAGTCCTCTATGGTGTCCTTCAGTGGATTGACGATGTCGATGTCAGCTCGCCATGCTTTGGGAGTACGTTGAGTAGGGATGTAGACGGGACGCATGTAGGGGTAGTTGGCTTCAGGCCAATCATGGAAGGTGGATCTACACTGAGTGTGTCATGCATCCATGACAAGAAGAATGTGGATGGCACCTTCATGGAAACCATCCACTATGTACTTCACACATTCATAGGGTTGTGCGACACCTCACACCCACTGCATAGTGGTCTCAGCATTAACCCATTGGTTGTGTGTGAAACTAAGCTGCCAACCAGCATCAAATAGCTCATGTGCATGTAGGCCAGTGGGCATAAAATGCTTAGAATTCTTACAAGAATTTGTTGCATGGACAGAACATCACCATCAGTAGACGCTGTTAGGAGGACAGTGAATTCCCTATTGTCATGTAAGCCGATGATGGAGACGTCATGGATCTCCTTTAAAGCATAAGTGTGGATTGGAGGAGGAACAAGCTAGATTTTTTCATGGTCAGAATTCAGTACAGAGACGAGTACAGCGTTGTGTTAATATGCAAAGATCACAGTACAGCTGAGGAAATTCTCCATTGGATAAATGATTTTTTTAAGAGACAAGACCGTAGATTAGTATGGTAGTTTTCGAGCATACAACATAATTGTGATGTATGGACAAACAGACACAACCTAATTACGATGCACTCTTGGACGTTGGATAGGCTGAGGGCATAGCCGGATAGCAAGACGGGACCAATGGTGATTAACCTGCAAACCCCCAAGCTAAGAAGGCTGGCGGACATACGCGTGGCCATAATAATTATTGCTGCGGCTTCCCGATGTTGTCGCTTTTGTGGTTATGCTTGTCGGTTGCAAGAAATACCGGGAAAGGGATGATCCATAAATAATACGAGAGTAATACAACCTTGCCTTCCACGAGGGGTTGTGCCACGACTACATGGAGCCAAGCCAATTTAGGACGGATTTTCCTAAGGTAGCTTGTGGAAGACGGGAGGAAATAGCACTAAATGCAAATGATGTAGCATGCATGGAGTTTGTAGTAGGTGGTTATTGGTCACGTTGTGGACATGGCCGTGGCCATCGTAATGGTCATGCCGTTGGCGCTATATTTTCACCCCAAACTGATGGAAGTGGGGACCACGCAGGGATTAAATGCTCCTTAGTTTTTTAGACATTTCATACCAGATCATGAATCTGTCATTCTAAATACTCTATGGCTTGTAGTCATGTTTTCTTTACAAAACCCTCAACCTATTCATACTCAAATGGACAAACTATCACAATGGTGTTGTCTGACAAAAGGAAAGTTATGTAAGTGGCCCTAAAATTTGCTACAAATGGGTGAGAAGAAGAGAGAAAAAAAAGCACGAAAGAGCAAAACTTGGAGGCTGAAATGGAAATAGACAATGAACCACACTTCGTTAGCGCGTCATGATCTCCTCTTGAAACCATGTTATGAAATGAGTTTCTTCTATTCATACTCTATTTTCAACATCACGAATGGGTAGGATGTGGCTGATGGGGAAAAAGTGGAATGTCTTGTGTTTGGTGGATTCATGTTACTTGGTTGTTTCCCTCATCAAATTTTACTATCCCTCTACACATACTGGCCACCATTGCTTGCTACACTGTACTTCTCCAGATGGGAAACATTATCTAACTTGTGTAGCTGTGGGAACACCAACCAACATGAAAATATTGTGTTGTGCCATGATCGAGGAAGGCACTTATGATGATGAGTGTATTCACATTGCCTTCGTTCAATAAAATAGATCAGTCCATGTTGATGGACTAGAAAGTACTTGCAGATTACACACAAAGCCATCATATGCGGATACGATTGGGAAACTCACTAGAGATATGAGATACGACATATCGACCCCGTTAATACCACAAGTACATTTACTCAGAAGAGCGGAGGCAATGTGGCGATGCAAGTTAAGGGACACGTTGCAAGTGGTAGTGCAACTATTCTGACTAAGACAAGAAGCAATGACTCCCTTTTTGGTTGGATTTTGCACGATAGGTGGGTTTCAAAAGTGAATTATTGGGTGGCACAGTTGTTCTTGGCTATAACATCACGATGTCAAATCAATTCAAATAAAGAAAAGATCCACACTCAATGCTGCATGTAAATATCTGCTTTGAAGGTGAAAATATTGCTTGATACGTTTGATTATGTAATTAATATCATGACTTTACAAGTCATATCGTTTTTGCACTATGGATCAAAGCACCTAATTCTCCCAAAGGGACATCTTTGTTTTATCCTCGTAGTGAGCATTTGACATCACCAACTCGACACAGTCCTAGCCACCTTACTTGTAATACAAATCACGAGACATAGTCAATGAGTTTATCTATGCTTCTTAGATGGATTTGATAAAGTACAACATTTGGCAAAGGAAAACATGACACTTGAGACGAGGAATCTGCTGTTGAGTTATTTTCTTATGTTTGAGAAAAGCCCACCAGCTGGATTCTCATAAGAGTGACATATGGGTCACATGATTTCGATGTGTCCAAAAGCTCTACCTCCGTTGGGACCTATGTGCCACCTCACAAAGGTAAGAGGCCAGACACCAGATTTAGGGAGTATGTTACACAAAGGGTGGATTGGGCCATGTAGCTGCCATACGGTACACATAAAATCCATGTGAATAACAGGATGAGGTTCTGGATTTTCTCCAGTGTTCTGTGAATTACCAGGCGCTAGAAGAGAATTGGATCCACCACTTTCTTGCCATGGTTTGTGGACCTACTTGGTCAAATCGGAGGGGGGCATATTGTCCCACTTGTTTTTAGAGATGACATTTGAGATTCTTCTTAATCACGTGTTCTTCACGCTTGACTTTGTTTTTCATAATGGAAGTATTTTGGTGGTCCTAATTTGTCGAGTTCATGGAAATTTTGGCACTTGAACATTGGCAACATGGCTGTTTCAATTTCTCCAATGACCCTTAACTTTGACAATTGATGCAGTGTGCAAGACAACGACTACCGGTAATGGATTTGACGGGTATGCACCGGTGTACAATATTTTTAGGTAGTAAGGACATAATTCAGTGCATACTACTAGTTGAACATAAAGCTACACCAATCCAGGCAGTCTAGCGCCTGTCTTCTCCTGTGTTGATTTCCGATTTACCCGCCAAGAAACTTCGGCCATTGATGGAGCACTTTCTTTGGGGGGTCTCTTACGAGGAGCGTGCAGAACATCTCCAAATCTAGGTTGGATGACCCATCGCTCCTTGTCCACAGCGACATGTCATCCCATTGGACGCACGTGAAACTCACTTTTGATGACTCCAAAACCTCGTGTGCAACCAGCAATCCTAAGCCCAAGGGAAGTCTTCTTTACTTTGACATCCAACAACAAACCATCGTTATCTTTATCGCCGTTTTCATTCTTGTGGGGATTGTCACATTCCCTACACCTAAGTGCCATCGGCATGACCGAGAATCACGAGCCCCAGCCAAACTGTGATCCCAATGCAGTTGTCATGGAGGAGCCACACTCGAGGAGGCACTGTGTCCCTCCTGTCTTCAAACTCATGCGGTGGGGATCCCTTCGCATCCAAGAGTCCAAACATCCTCACCCCATTAATAGCAATGGCAACGGCACTCATTGCAACAATTGTGAAAGTGAAAACAACAACATCATGCCATCTACTAGTAAGGCCTCGAACGACTGAACCGACACCAAGTGTGTGGCCATTGTTCTAGTAAGCCCTTGCAAAAACCTCCAGGGATGCTAGCAGTTGTGGAAAATGTTACTGTGGACATTACAGTGAACGGTCTGGCAGTGGACATTTTCCTTCCATCTCGGACAGAAAAGCATCTTTCTCGTTTGTTTTGCATCTTGGACGGCCTGTGTGTTTTTTAACAAGTCGCTCCCAGCACTGTTGTCGGCTGGTTCTATCCCAACAGAAAAGATCTAAAGGAGTATTCCACGAATGTGGCTATACATCCCACAAGCCAAATACTACAATCAAGAACTTAAAATGAATGTCTGTGGCCACAGGGACGATAATTTGTTCATCTCGTCATGCCTTGAAGCCATTAATACACCCTACATGGTTTTATCCAGCCAGGCTTGCCCAATTATGTTCAAATTCTGGCTTTTATGCTTTTCTTGATGCATCAATCACATATTGGTACATTGATGATTCCAATCAGCTTATGAGATTTTATGTTCTGTTCCGAACCACGACAGATTGTTGGTATGCGCACAACAAAAAGATTGCTTGAACCTTTGCAGCCTGAAACAAGTAGGTGACCTGTCTGATATGTGTGGCCAATTAACGGCCGCATCGTTATGACATGTCCGCAACTCGTGCGTAATGCAATGAATGTTTTGGCGTAGTCGCTAACGGAGGTGTTGCCAATCCCAAACACCAACCACACCTCAAGTATACATTGCTTGTAGGTAACAAGCCAGGCCTTTACCATTGTAAAAAGCCACATGTTTTGTAGAAGACGCAAATGTGCCATCCACATTTTGTAGTAACCAATATCAATGTACAAAAATCTTATATACGAAAGGAATAGAATTCAAGATCACTACAACACACCTTAAAAGGCTATGCATGCAATTCCTCAATGGAGTCCACTCGCAAGCAAATACATAATATGGAAAGTGTATAAGGTTAGGAGAGAACCTGACCACCTCTCTCCTATCCCCTTTGGGAGTTTCCATTCTATTGTGTTTTCTTTGTTTTCATGCAGTAAGAGGAACTTGACAACATAATGAAAAAAAGAAAAGTCATTTTCTTCTCAATTCTCTCTTGTATGTGTCAGGGTGTACCAAGAGGTTCAAAGTAGGAATGGGGATAAAGGAGTTCCAACAGTGGAGAAGGAGGACGGAGGGGAGGGAAACGAAGGTTAGACACATGGGTACCAAGATGGAAGATGAGATGTTGAGAGGGTGAGTATTAGGGAAGGCATAGCATCCCGATGAGGAAAGTGTAATGTACATATAAATATATTCATATGTGTATATATGTACGTAACAAGATAGAGAGGGAGAGTGAGATAGAGAGAGAGGGGGAGGGAGGGGGGGAGGGAGAGAGAAATATAAATAGAGAGAAGGGAGAGATACATATACATGTGCACAAATATACATATAGAAAGAGAGAGAGAGAGAGAGAGAGAGAGAGAGAGAGAGAGAGAGATAGAGAGAGAGAGAGGGAGGGGAGGGGGAGAGAGAGAGGGAGAGAGAGAGAGAGAGAGGGGGAGGGAGATAGAGAGAGAGGGAGTTGGTTCACATCATTGCATCCATCTGTTTCCTCGTCATACTATTAAAGTAGGTGTCTCAAGCCACTTTACTCGTATGGGAAGGAAGATAGCGACAAGAAAAAGCAAACGCGAGAGAGAGAGAGAGAGGGAGAGAGAGGGAGAGGGAGGGAGAGAGAGAGAGAGAGAGAGAGAGAGAGAGCTGGATAGAAAGGAGGTGGGAGCCGTAAGGAGGAGCACTTATCCCCATATCCACTCATTCAGCCTCACATAACAATCGTGTCTGGTGTCTATAATCTCGCCACAAGACAATATTCCAAATCTCGACAACACCACCCTCGCCATACCACCAAGGCAAGTATCTTGGGCCATTGCTCCCACTAAAAGTAAGGAAGACACTAAAAACATCTCATTCTTGCATACTAGGAGTACGTCAAAGGAGATGAAGGCCTGTTTCTCGGAAAAAAAATGTGTTGCTCACAGTATAGGGTCTTACTGAGAATGTTAACCACTTGTTGAGCTGAGACATACTCCGTGGCAAAATCACCTCGGTCACAATGTATTGCACGCAATAGCATTATCAGATGACGTGCGTGGTCCTCTCATGACGAGGATATATGGGCAATGTAATGGCTCCCTGGTTGTCATAAAGTGTTAAAAAATGATTATCCTTGCCATGTCTATACTGAATAGGTCCACCGATCGTCTAACTATATCTTCGTAAAAAACAAATTTGACGGCATGTTTGGATTCCTTTGAATTTCTGGGGAAAGAACAAAATAATAATAAAGAATATAGCCCCGTCCAATGTTTGAATGGTAGGCATGTTGAATTTAGGTATCCGTCATTAGACACGGGGTGATTCCACTACCGGTGGTCCAAGTTAGACCACAGTGGGCTCCAAAGTCGCGAATTCCACAAAGGAAGATACGTGGGAGGTCTCCTTGAACAAAGAAACCCTCCTCCTTGCTTGAGGGAGAATAAGGGTGCTCTGGCAGGTCACGGTCAAAGTGCCTCCCGTTGCCTCTGTATGTAGCATGGTGGACGGCTCCACCATGGGGTACTTCGACAGCCACAACAAGGAATCTACAGTTATGCTTTGGGCGTGCTTGGATGCGTTGGAAGGCCGTGATCATAGGCTATAATAATACGATATAATGCAACTAATATCAACTATGACATGTAACAAATTCCACTTCTATCGCGTGATTCTTCGTGCAACTCATATCTGTCCACTCTACAATGTGATCCTTGGAATTCACACTCTCCCACCTTGGTGTACTTTGGCTACCAAACCAGCATCAGCATGCTCCACAACAGGCCAGACATCGTTGGGGGTGCTTCCACACCCACTGGGGCCATACGCCAGGGAAATGATCATGACAAAGGGTTACCAGCTCAGTTATCCTAGGATGACCCTCACCGTCTACATGCATGATTTTGCCACAAGCCGTGGCAAACGCGAAAAAGCAAGAGAGTACGTGTGATTTCCCCTTCAAGTTTGATGGGATGGAGTTTCCTGAGTGGAAGTGGAAGATTAACCTCCAAGGGAGTACTTGAGCTGGTCAACGGTGAAGGGAAGTCTCTTGGTGACGTCCACAAAGGCCGAGATGGAAGTGTACAAGAAGCGCAACAACAAGATGCTTGCCATGATCACGTCGGCGTTGTGTCTGGCAAAGCTTGCAGACATCCTAGGTCATACATGGGCATCAAAGGCATCGGAGAAGATCTGCATCACACACAACTCGCCTACAATGTAGCAATGTGAATCAGCGTGCGAAGAGGTGGTGCGGCTGACTTGCAACCGGTGGACCAAAACCACATTGGCAGAGCAAGGGACATTGTCCGTACCACCAGCACTGGTCTTCCCCTCTCACATAGGAGAGGGATGTCGAATAGAGGAAGTGGCATATGCGCGTCACGTCAAGAAGGGAGAGTGGCATTCACTAGAGAATGGGTCACAGAAGAGGAGCTGTATATATGTCCATCGAGTTGGCTGAAGGGTAGCAAACAAAGGACAAAAGGTCCGATTCCATACGCTCCACAAAGGGGGGCATGTGCGTATCGGCATTGTATACACGTGCTTCTCACTCAAAATCTGTCATCGAAGCAAATTTATCGATTAATAAAAATCATCTGTTTTCCCCAAATCCACAAATCGTCCTTTTTCCCGCATCCCATCCCTGAGTATCACCTATGTCCCGCTCGACGAAGCAGTGGCATGCCAAACAATGTCGACATGCTGCATTTTGAAAAACGAGAGGTTTACACTTGTTTTTTTTTTCATAACTCAAAATTCCCCAGAGTCGAAGGGGCGAATGAAGTTATTTTTGCGAGGCACGAACAAACGGGTTTTATTGGTATGTGGTAGGGGCGATTGGGGTTCCTATTTTATAGGCGATGGGGAATGAGAATTATTTTCCGAAAGGATAAAGGAAGAATTGACCAGATAACCCTGGTTTGGGCCTTGTCTGTAGCATATGCATCAGGTCCGTCTGGAGGAAGAGTATTTAAGGCTACCTGGTTTCCTAGCCTACCGGAAGCTCCGCCCTGGTAGCGGTGGTCGGCACCGTACGCCGACCTGAACGGTTGGGCGGTCGTTTTCACGCCCGGGCTCGATTGGCCGTCTCACCTTTCTAGAGTTTCGTTTCTTCCCGCGGATGGCTCCGACTGTCTTATCTCCCCTCTAGTTCGATCGGAGGTCCTGTTCTCGATACCATTTTCGATGCTAATGAGTTGATGACAACTCCACGAGAGAATAAAGCATATTTGAAAAGTTTCAGAACAGCGCGCCCGTTGTAATCGCACCGTTGTTGCTGCCTACAGCTGGAGGCTCTTATGTTACATTGGAGTATGTCTTAGGTCAGATTAGCCGGCCAGATCAATCTATCAGTCATCGCTGACCGTCACGTATTTGGAAAACTAGCTTCTGGATCTGTCTCTTGTTATACATACCTGCCGTCGTCGTCGTAGCCAGTCATGGCGACTGGTCATGTCGTCGCCGCGGAGAAGTTTGCCCAAGGATAAAACTAGGAGAATTTTGTGAGAGCTGGCTATTTCAACCCCCCTCTAGATGCGGACTGCCTGCCGTCGGAAGTCGTTCCTAGATGATGCCACAACATTTTGTGGATGTTCGGAGGGGCCTGTCTTGGGATCGCCCTCCTATCGGATGCCCGTGTGGGAGGGAAAACACCCGTGCTGACACTTGTCAATTTCACGCATGGGGCAACGGGGAGCGAAACCGGCGGATGGAGTAATAGATGATTTTGTCGGTTCCTCACACATCTCACCACCGGTGATATGTGTCCAAAAAATACCTGAGCACAATACAGTGACGAATCAGGAACATCCCACGCTCGTCGCCGGCCAATGAGGACGGCGGCCTATTCCGCACGATGCTTGCTCGATGCATCTAGCGGGTGCGTCATTTATGGGTACTGTTTCTTTGAACCTGTTGGGAAAACAAAAAGGTCTCCATCGATTAGCGTCTCTGTCTACTCGGTCGCTAGAACAGTACATGCGAGCTGGTTTCCAACGACAGCAGGTCCTCCCATATGTGCGGCTTGAAAATAGGCATGAACTAGACATGAAAGTCCGATGTCGACATTTATTATCTACTGGAAACCGAAACAGGCACCTACCATCGTTGCGATTCCGACCCGTCCGTTCGCGTCTATGCGACTCGCAAACCAAGCAGTCCGCATATAGTTGCCCATAAAACTATGCGGACTGCCTGATTTGACCCTACCTTTGAAGCGGAGTGACGCCCGCGTTTTGTCATGTCTCCCCGATGTTGCCTTGGGTCCTCGTTGGGCGGAAACGCTCAAGATCGAAGCGCCTCGCTCTCGAATGCCTGTTTTCGGCCTGTGAATGGCGATGGTGGCAGCCACCGACCACAGCGACCAAATAAGTTAAGTATCGAGGCAAATATTCGCTACGAACGCGAACTACACAAGCGCGATCTATGCACTTTCGATGAAAAAAATTCGGATACGAACGACTAGAAAGCAATAAAAAGAGTGGCGCGCCAATGACATGTCGCCGACCAACCAGATCGGACCGCATGGAACGTCATAACAAAATGGAAAACCTTTTGTCATCGCAGTTGGCGTGAACCGATAGCGTCCAATGACCGATTTCAACGACACCCAGCCTCATCCATATTTGCCCTTTCCGAAATCAGGGGCATATGGTTTTCTCGTGTTGGAACTCCAGTGCGCTCTCTTGGAGTCGCGTAGATGGACGCTGTCGCACGCCCATGCGACCTTCTGAATATTAGTCCGGTTCATTCCAGTTTTATCGGACAGATGCATCTCCTACTAAGTCCGGCACTTTCAAGATTAGCCGTCGTCGTCCTGATGGGCGGCAAAACGTGTCCAGATGCGGTCCATGCGACTCTGAAAAAACAGACCCTAAAACCACACCACCATGCCCACCGGCAGCAGCGATTACGTGGGCATCATCCCCACCTTGTCACCCACACGACTTGCGAGCAGGCGGTGTTGAAAAGGCGGTGTTGAATACGACCGTGTTCAGCGAGAAACGCTATGCAGAGATGTGCCACTTCATGGTGCATGCGGAGGGGCGCAGGGTGCGGCACCCTGGTTGAGTGAACTCCTCGGCTTAGACGTCTTTGTGCGGCGACAGTTTGGTGAAATCCATTCGCTTGACATTACCCAGCCTCCCCACCCCCCGCTCCCCACCACCAGCCCCCCCC
>SZWC01001134.1:7120-18464 GCA_023375785.1 Penium margaritaceum
TGTGGTGCATCAATGTTGTTGGCTTGGGTGGAACACCAGCTTGAACTTCCCATCCAGTTGTAGTAGAGCTGGCGGTGCTCTTCCGTCCAGTCTGGCTGTTTGCTGTAGGACTTGCCAGGGTTCTGGTCCAGCCACTCGTCGGTAGCACAATGATCACAGACATGCGGCACATGGTTGCGGCGACCGCACTTGCTCCCTTTGAGAGGCCCGTGGCGGATGGTTTAGGAGCATGCGGGGAAGCGGTTGATCATGTGGTTGTCAGCGGTGGCAGCCATTGTCTTGAAGGAGTTGGTGGCGATAGTGGTTTCGCGCACTTGCTTGGAAACATAGTCTTGTGCTGCTGCAATGAGTTTGGGGCTGATGACGGTGATGGTCAGTTGATGGACAGGCAGCTGCAGCAGGATCTGACGAATGATGTCATATTAAACATGGAGGCCGGAGATGATGCCGGTGCAGACGACAGCAGGCCGGAGGTCAATCTTCCTTTCCTTGAGATTGCGAGCAATGGTGGTGACGGCTGCAATGTAACTGCCCATGTTGGTGTGGGCGGCGAAGGGCACCGCAAAGAGAGACATGATCTTGATGCCGTAGGTAGTAGAGTTGTTGTTGCCGAAGCGGTCTTCAAGGGCTTTCCACACTTCTTGGGTCTTGGAGCCGAGAGTCTGGATGTCTTCATGCAGCTCAGGAGAGGAGGTGGCACCGCCCTCGTGATGATCATGAGGGCGGTGCTATTGGCGACTTCCCAGGAGGCGTGACTGATGGTGGATGCATGAACGGCAGGAGCAGAGGGCGAGGGAGCATTATGAGTGGGATTGGACACGGAACGACCAGAGGGCTCTCCCCCGGGACGGCTGCTTTGGTGGCAGTTGAGGCAAAGGATGTCAGTGTTGGTGAGCAGATGACTGAGGATGACTCCTTCAACCATTTGAGTACCAAAGAAGAGAGATACCGAGTAGCTCCACAGATTGTAGTTGCTGGTCCCATCCGGCTTCATAGTGAGCTCGGGGAGGCTAGACAGGGTGAGGGCAGAGGCCATTATGCAGCTGCCATGGAGGAGGTGGCAAACTGAGGGTGCGGAGAGGCGATTCGGGACGTTGGCGCGAGACGGTGACAATAAACAATGACGCTGTGGATGAGGATGAGAAAGATGGGAAACTGAAATGGAGGAAGATTGGGCACAGTAACAAAACCTCAAGCGCGGAAGAGGCAAAGATTACGGCAGTGATGCGAGACACTGCTTCGGAGGAGGATGAATGGGCGCAGGGGCAGACCACAAGCGCAGCAGGCGGAAGTGGCGGAGGAGCGAAAGCTGCTGCTGATGAGGGAGAATGGACGCAAGGGCAAAACCACGTACCCGAAAGCACCAAGAGGAAGTGGAATGGTGCTGCCACTACACCTTAGTCTGAGGACGCGTTGCCACCGCAGTCTTCTGGCAACCACAATTCTTCAAGGGGGAGGATTGTGATGAAAGCAGAAGTGGGTGCGGCCATCAACGGCGGGTACAAAAGCGCCAGGTGTGTTACTTGAGCTCTGATACCATGTCAGACGTTTGCTGGTGCTGCCGTTAAGTGGACGCAGTCACAAGGACGAGCATTTCAATGGAGGAGAGAAGCACAAGCAGAAGTAAAACGGTAATTGCGACAAGAAGCAGAATGGAGGCAGAAGCGGAAGACAACAACGAGAATGGAGTGTGGGTGTAGCACTGAAGGAGCGAGCACACTGGTATTGCTGAGAAGAGTGGACGTAGCACATTGGAGAGAAGAGTGGAAACTTCCTCGAAGGTGTGGGCGTTGCTGATGTATTGGTGACGTTAGCAATGAAGGACTGGGCGCAGTGTGAGAGCACGGGCGCTAGGAGGTACATGAAGGCAAAGGAACTGGAGGCGGCCCAGAGGGTGAGCCTGAAGAGGAATCCAATGGTTTGATTATAGACTATAATGCAAGCAATACAAATAGGAAAGGTCTAACATAGCGCGCTTCATCGAGAGGGCATTGAAGGGAGGTGGGTGCTCGGGCAAGTGAGAAGGGGAGAGCGCCTCGAGTCCACGATTCGGCTTTGCTAGCTGTACGCATAGGGAAATGACGCGCGCAGGCACGATCTTCGCAGGTGTCTTTTTCCTGGACCGTTGTTGCACTGTGTGTTTTTAACCATTGTGTTCCTGACTGGTGCATTCTTTACATGTGTGTTTCTGACCACTGTGTTTCTGACCACTGCGTTTCTGACCAGTGTGTTTCTGACCAGTGTGTTTCTGACCAGTGTGCTTCTGACCACTGTGTTTCTGACCACTGTGTTTGTGACCAGTGTGTTTCTGACCACTGTGTTTCTGGCCAGTGTGTTTCTGACCACAATGTTTCTGGCCAGTGTTTTTCTGACCAGTGTGTTTCTGACCACTGTGTTTCTGACCACTGTGTTTGTGACCAGTGTGTTTCTGACCACTGTGTTTCTGGCCAGTGTGTTTCTGACCACAATGTTTCTGGCCAGTGTTTTTCTGACCAGTGTGTTTCTGACCGCTTTGTTTCTGACCACTGTGTTTCTGACCAGTGTGTTTCTGACCAGTGTGTTTCTGACCACTGGGTTTCTGGCCACTGTGTTTCTGACCACTGTGTTTCTGACCACTGTGTCTCTGACCACTGTGTTTCTGACCAGTGTGTTTCTGACCACTGTGTTTCTGACCATCGTGTTTCTCACCACTGTGTTTCTGACCAGTGTGTTTCTGACCAGTGTGTTTCTGACAACTGTGTTTCTCACCAGTGTGTTTCTGACCACTGTGTTTCTGACCAGTGTGTTTCTCATCAGTGTGTTTTTGACCAGTGTGTTTCTGATCAGTGTGTTTCTGACCAATGTGTTTCTGACCACTGTGTTTCTGACCTCTGTGTTTCTGACCAGTGTGTAACTGACCACTGTGTTTCTGACCAGTGTGTTTCTGACCAGTGTGTTTCTGACCACTGTGTTTCTGACCACTGTGTTTCTGGCCACTATGTTTATGACCACTGTGTTTCTGACCAATGCGTTCCTGACCACTGTGTTTCGGACCACTGTGTTTGTGACCAGTATGTTACTGACCAGTGTGTTTCTGACCAGTGTGTTTCTGATAACTGTGTTTCTGACCACTGTGTTTCTGAACACTGTGTTTCTAACCACTATGTTTCTGACCACTGTGTTTCTGACCACTGTGTTTCAGACCAGTGTGTTTCAGACCACTGTGTTTCTGACTACTGTGTTTCTGACCACTGTGTTTTTGACCACTGTGTTTCTGGCTACTGTGTTTCTAACCACTCTAACCAGTGTGTTTCTGACCACTGTGTTTCTGACCACTGTGTCTCTGACCACTGTGTTTCTGACCAGTGTGTTTCTGACCACTGTGTTTCTGACCATCGTGTTTCTCACCACTGTGTTTCTGACCAGTGTGTTTTTGACCAGTGTGTTTCTGACAACTGTGTTTCTCACCAGTGTGTTTCTGACCACTGTGTTTCTGACCAGCGTGTTTCTCATCAGTGTGTTTTTGACCAGTGTGTTTCTGATCAGTGTGTTTGTGACCAATGTGTTTCTGACCACTGTGTTTCTGACCTCTGTGTTTCTGACCAGTGTGTAACTGACCACTGTGTTTCTGACCAGTGTGTTTCTGACCAGTGTGTTTCTGACCACTGTGTTTCTGACCTCTGTGTTTCTGACCAGTGTGTAACTGACCACTGTGTTTCTGACCAGTGTGTTTCTGACCAGTGTGTTTCTGACCACTGTGTTTCTGACCACTGTGTTTCTGGCCACTATGTTTATGACCACTGTGTTTCTGACCAATGCGTTCCTGACCACTGTGTTTCGGACCACTGTGTTTGTGACCAGTGTGTTTCTGACCAGTGTGTTTCTGACCAGTGTGTTTCTGATAGCTGTGTTTCTGACCACTGTGTTTCTGAACACTGTGTTTCTAACCACTATGTTTCTGACCACTGTGTTTCTGACCAATGTGTTTCAGACCAGTGTGTTTCATACCACTGTGTTTCTGACTACTGTGTTTCTGACCACTGTGTTTTTGACCACTGTGTTTCTGGCTACTGTGTTTCTAACCACTCTGACCAGTGTGTTTCTGACCACTGTGTTTCTGACCACTGTGTTCCTGACCACTGTGTTTCTCACCAGTGTGTCTCGGACCAGTGTGTTCCTGACCACTGTGTTTCAGACCACTGTGTTTCTGACCAGCCAGTTTCTGACCACTGTGTTTCTGACCAGTATCGTTCTGACCAGTGTGTTTCTGACCACTGTGTTTCAGACCACTGTGTTTCTGACCAGCCAGTTTCTGACCACTGTGTTTCTGACCAGTATCGTTCTGACCAGTGTGTTTCTGACCACTGTGTTTATGACCAGTGTGTTTCTGACCAGTGTGTTTCTGACCAGTGTATTTCTGACCACTGTGTTTCTGACCACTGTGTGTCTCACCACTCTGTTTCTGACCACTCTGTTTCTGACCACTGCGTTTTTTATCAATGTGTTTCTGACCAGTGTGTCTGTCACCACTGTCTTTCTTGTTGGAATATTCTCACAATGTCACAAGTCTGACCCTTCTGAGGAAAGGATTACAGAAGTACCATCTCCCAATGCGGCAAGGGCATATGAGAAATATACAGTACAAGGATCTCTCGGTAGCCGGAACACCTCCATGACATTGCAGCAGAAGAGCTGCCGGTCTGATCAATCAACCACCGACCAACCATCAACGCTCGACCGCACGATGGAAAATAAACAGGACAGCACAATGAAGATCCACGAGACTCCGCGGCTTAGTCCTCGCTACGCGCCAACAAGCAGACGCTTTGTGCTTGGGTCCACGATCGAGCAGCAGAGAAAGACCGGTCCACCATCTTGGGCCAACGTGCACCCGAGAAGATCGGAAGCCGTCCTGGACGTGCGGAGTCGCAAAGGGCCTCCGCACATTACCACCATAGCAGATGCAGACAAGCAATTGCAAAAGCATCAGAGCTATCACCCACCGTAGTTAACTCAGCTTAGTACTCAAGCAGTACCCCCTCTGTCCTTTGTTTTGCACCTGTTCAATCTATCAATGATCCAGTTCATTTCGCCCGCCTCAGTGGCTGCGGCCTCACTTCCATTGCCTTCTTTCCTTGCCCGCCATCATGGCTGCGGCATTGCCTGCTCCCTATCCATTATTCGCCCGCCATCTTGGCTGCGGCCCTGCCTCAACCTGTTTTGGTTTCTCTCCTCCCGCCCCTGCTAACCAAGCACTGCGCTTAAGACGTCAGCGGCCTTGCGACACCTAGGTGCTACGGCATCAAGTCCGCGCCTCGGTACTGCGACCAGACTGAGCTCTTGATTTGGCTCAAGTCTTCTGCACTGCCTCTATCTACTTGATGCGATTTGTCGCTCACGCTCCTCAGCGCCTCATGCTCCTTTGCCTGATCCGTGAGGTCAGCATTTTGTCAGCACCCCGCAGCTTCGCCCACGCTTCTGCCTCAACCTCATTTGCACACCTCGAGTATCCTCTTGTCATTGCATTTTACTGGCATTTTTGACTACTGTATTTCTGAACAGTGTGTTTATGACCACTGTATTTCTGACCACTGTGTTTCTGACCACTGTAATTCTGACCACTGTGTTTCTGACCACTGTGTTTTTGACCACTGTGTTTCTGACCACTCTATTTCTGACCACTGTGTTTCTGACCACTGTGTTTCTGACCAGTGTGCCTCTGAACAGTGTGTTTCTGACCGCTGTGTTTCTGACCACTGTGTTCCTGACCACTGTGTTTCTGACCACTGTGTTTCTGACCACTGTGTTTCTGACCAGTGTGCCTCTGAACAGTGTGTTTCTGACCGCTGTGTTTCTGACCACTGTGTTCCTGACCACTGTGTTTCTGACCACTGTGTATCTGACCACTGTGTTTCTGACCACTGTGTTTCTGACAACCGTGTTTCTGACCAGCGTGTTTCTGACCATTGTGTTTCTAACCTGTGTGTTTCTGACCAGTGTGTTTCTGACCGCCGTGTTTCTGACAACTGGGATTCTGACCGGTGTGCTTCTGACCACTGTGTTTCTGACCATTGTGTTTCTGAACACTGTGTTTCTGACCAGTGTGTTTCTGACCAGTGTGTTTCTGACCACTGTGTTTCTGACCAGTGTGTTTCTGACCAGTGTGTTTCTGACCACTGTGTTTCTGACCAGTGTGTTTCTGACCAGTGTGTTTCTGACCACTGTGCTTCTGACCACTGTGCTTCTGACCAGAGTGTTTCTGACTACTGTGTGTCTGGTCACTGTGTTTCTGACGAGTGTGCTTCTGACCAGTGTGTTTCTGACCACTGTGTTTCTGACCACTGTGTTTCTGACCACTGTGTTTCTAACGAGTCTGTTTCTGACCAGTGTATTTCTGGCCAGTGTGTTTCTCACTACTGTGTTTCTGACCCCTGTGTTTCTGACCAGTGTGTTTCTGATCACTGTTTTCCTGACCACTGTGTTTCTGACCAGTGTCTTTCTGACCAGTGTGAATCAAACCATTGTGTTTCTGACCACCGTGTTTCTGACAACTGTGTTTCTGACCAATGTATTTCTGACCAGTGTATTTCTGACCACTGTGTTTTTGACCACTGTGTGCATGACCAGTGTGAAGCTGACCACTGTGTTTCTCACCAGTGTGTTTCTGACCAATGTGTTTCTGACCAGTGTGTTTCTGACCACCGTGATTCTGACCACTATGTTTCTGACAAGTGTGTTTCTGACCAGTGTGCTTCTAACGAATGTGCTTCTGACCATTGTGTTTCTGACCACTGTGTTTCTGGCCACTGTGTTTCTGACCACTGCGTTTCTGACCACTGTGTTTCTTTCCAGTGTGTTTCTGACCACTGTGTTTCTGTCCACTGTGTTTCTGTCCACTGTGTTTCTGACCGCTTTGTTTCTGACTAGTGTGTTTCTGACGAGGTGTTTCTGACCAGTCTTTCTGACCACTGTGTTTCTGACCGGTGTGTTCCTAAGCACTATGTTTCTGACTAGTGTGTTCCTAAGCACTATGTTTCTGACTAGTGTGTTCCTAAGCACTATGTTTCTGACTAGTGTGTTCCTAAGCACTATGTTTCTGACTAGTGTGTTCCTAAGCACTATGTTTCTGACTAGTGTGTTCCTAAGCACTATGTTTCTGACTAGTGTGTTCCTAAGCACTATGTTTCTGACTAGTGTGTTCCTAAGCACTATGTTTCTGACTAGTGTGTTCCTAAGCACTATGTTTCTGACTAGTGTGTTCCTAAGCACTATGTTTCTGACTAGTGTGTTCCTAAGCACTATGTTTCTGACTAGTGTGTTCCTAAGCACTATGTTTCTGACTAGTGTGTTCCTAAGCACTATGTTTCTGACTAGTGTGTTCCTAAGCACTATGTTTCTGACTAGTGTGTTCCTAAGCACTATGTTTCTGACTAGTGTGTTCCTAAGCACTATGTTTCTGACTAGTGTGTTCCTAAGCACTATGTTTCTGACTAGTGTGTTCCTAAGCACTATGTTTCTGACTAGTGTGTTCCTAAGCACTATGTTTCTGACTAGTGTGTTCCTAAGCACTATGTTTCTGACTAGTGTGTTCCTAAGCACTATGTTTCTGACTAGTGTGTTCCTAAGCACTATGTTTCTGACTAGTGTGTTCCTAAGCACTATGTTTCTGACTAGTGTGTTCCTAAGCACTATGTTTCTGACTAGTGTGTTCCTAAGCACTATGTTTCTGACTAGTGTGTTCCTAAGCACTATGTTTCTGACTAGTGTGTTCCTAAGCACTATGTTTCTGACTAGTGTGTTCCTAAGCACTATGTTTCTGACTAGTGTGTTCCTAAGCACTATGTTTCTGACTAGTGTGTTCCTAAGCACTATGTTTCTGACTAGTGTGTTCCTAAGCACTATGTTTCTGACTAGTGTGTTCCTAAGCACTATGTTTCTGACTAGTGTGTTCCTAAGCACTATGTTTCTGACTAGTGTGTTCCTAAGCACTATGTTTCTGACTAGTGTGTTCCTAAGCACTATGTTTCTGACTAGTGTGTTCCTAAGCACTATGTTTCTGACTAGTGTGTTCCTAAGCACTATGTTTCTGACTAGTGTGTTCCTAAGCACTATGTTTCTGACTAGTGTGTTCCTAAGCACTATGTTTCTGACTAGTGTGTTCCTAAGCACTATGTTTCTGACCAGTGTGTTTCTGACCAGTGTGTTTCTGACCACTGTGCTTCTGACCAGTGTGTTTCTGACAAGTGTGTTTCTGACCACTGTGTTTATGACCAGTGTGTTTCTGAACATTGTGTTTCTGACCAGTGTGTTTCTGACCACCGTGTTTCTGACCGGTGTGTTCCTAAGCACTATGTTTCTGACTAGTGTTTTCCTAAGCACTATGTTTCTGACCAGTGTGTTTGTGACCACTGTGTTTCTGACCAGAGTGCTTCTGACCACTGTTTGTACGACCACTGTGTTTCTGACCACAATGTTTCTTACCACTGTGTTTCTGACCAGTGTGTTTCTGACCACTGTGTTTCTGACCAGTGTGTTTTTGGCCACTGTGCTTCTGACCAGTGTGTTTCTGACCACTGTGTGTCTGATCACTGTGTTTCTGACCGGAAAAAAGGGACCCGTTGAAACACAGGATTGGCGGATCTGGCAGACCGCTTACATCTTGCTCCGCGCCACAACCAAGGAGCAACAGAAAGCGGAGGTGGACAAGGTGTACAAAATCTTGGGCGCCCAGATGGGGGTGGAATACGACCGGTGGAAGAAGGATGACCTCGCCCGCCTCTGTGAGCAGTATGCATGGGAGGGCGGTTGCCTCTGGCAGACCACGCCACACATCCTATGGGTGCCTCCGCCCACCATGCAAAGAGCGGTGGTCGACGCCTACCACCGTCACCACCATTCCGGGGTGCAGGCACTGAATGAGCGGTTATCCCACATCCTGCATGTGCCAAACCTTTTGGCAATCATAAAAGAGGTGGTGCAACAATGCACGCCATGTGAGCGACACCGAAAAGTTACGCCGCGGAACATGTCCTTCTTCTTGCCCTCGCCCATTGGCAAACCCTTGGACCATATCATCATTGACTTCCATGTGCCACGCCCTCGCCGCGCTCAAGGGGAGCGGTACTGGATTGCAGCAGATGATCACTTTACCAAGTACGTGTGGGTCAAGGCCGTCCCCGACAAGTCCTCAGAACCGGCAGCCCGTTTTATCCGCGAGGAGATCTTCTACCGCTTGGCGGTTGCCGCGTGGTGCACAGCGACAACGGCACATAGTTTGGAGGGGCATTCCGCGAAGAACTCGCGGAGTGGGGCGTGCAACACGTGCACTCCGGCCGGTACCGCCCCCAGTCTAGAGGACAAGTCGAGCGGCTGCACAAAGTCCTCAAGCGGGCAATGGCCACCACGGAAGAAAGAGACTGGGGGGGGGAACCCTCAAGAAAACCGCCCACTTCCTCAACATCACTTCCAGCCGCGCCACATCGCTCTCGCCCCACGTCCTCCTCTTCGGACAGCCTCCGCGCGCGGCACTAGGCATGCCACAACCTCCACTGCAGATGCCATTGTACCCGAAGCGGCAACTGGATGGCCGATAAGAGGAGGAACGGTAGATGGCAAAAGATAAGGAGGTGCAAGAGTGGTACCGAGCAAGATGCCAGAAAACATCCTCAGTAAGAGCAGAGGCACAACTCCGCGCCTCTGTCTCGGCCTAGCACGGATGTGATGCTGCCAACCGACGCCTCAACCATGGGCCAATCAGGGAAGGAAACATGGTCTACCTCCACCCATTCCCAGGCGCGGGACGTGAATCAGAGAAGGCACGTGAAGTGTACCGCGTGACTGCCGTGGACGCGGGACACGTTTGGTTGGAAGGGCCGGATGGGTTTAGTGAGCACAGCTACCCGGCCACCGAGTTCGTCCTGGTGCCTCCGGCCTGGCAGACACACATACCAAGAACGGGTGGGGAGCCTCCCCCGCTCAAGCAACGCAAGGGCTCAAGGGGATGGTGGGCGATGAGGCGTTGGAGCGGTGTGAGGCTCAGGTGTCGCAGCAAGAGGAGGCATGGAGCCAGGAACCTAAGGAAGATGAACCAACGGACGGCTCCGATGTTCATGAGGAATCCGCTGGGAAAGTTCAGGCGGGACAAAGGCGACAAAGGGAGGAGCAAGGAGGCCGGCAGCAGCAGGAACATCCGGAACGACCGGAGCAGTCTGGGTCACAACGAACGGGCAGCGGAGGGGAAACCCCTAGGACACCCGCTGCTACCCCGTGGAGAGGCGCACCCATGAGCCCCCGCGACCTGGCCAGCTACACAGTCCCTTGCATGGTGTGCGGGGAAAACTTGCCGGAGGCATCCCTCTTGAAGGTCGTCTGCGGCGTCTGTGGCCAGCCAGCGCACCAGGGGCTGGCCAAGAGCTGCATCGGGCTAAACTGCACGTGTATGGACTGCCTCAAGGAGGGTCAGGAGAAGGAAGTGGGGCAGAAGAAGAAAGGAGGTGACGGGGCTGGCCCATGCTTAGGAGGAGAAGCACACGGAAGATGGGATCTGGAGGAAGAGGAGGAGGAGGAGAAAGTGGAAGAGCAAGCAGGGACGTGGCAAGGACCCCGCACGGTCTCAGGCACAACCATGCGGCGATGGCAGGAGGAAGGATAGGTGGTAGCGACAGAACAGGCCAGGAAGGAGAGGGAAAGAAAAACGTGCGCCCAATGTGGGCACCACTGGGGCAGGACGGTGCAGGACTGTGAAGGATGTCACCAAAAAATATGTGACACGTGCCTGGAACAGCCGCGGAATGAAAAAGGGGCGCGCAGCGGACTGAAGAAGTGCATGCGGTGTCGCTGAGAGGCCAAACATCAGCAGGGAACACGGAAGCCACCGCGGGTGACTGCAGAGGGGAAAGAACTGGACTCAAAAGACAAGGAAGACTCGCCCAGAGCAACCGCGCAGAGCTGCCCCACCTGTGTCAGGGCGGTCAGCAAGGGTGAGCACTGCCGTCAATGCAACAGGCTAGCCCACCAAGGTTGCCTGGTTACAGGCAGCTCGGTTTGGGCGGGACAGTGCCACAAGTGTGTAGGGATTGCCGTCGTGGAGGAAGGGGCAGCACAGTCCTATGATGAAGACACCTTGGCTCCAGTCTGCGGGGCATGCGCGGAGGATTTGACAGAGTCCGGCAAGCCGTGCGGAATGTGCAAGACAATGTGCCACCTGCAGCGTGGGGTGCGCGGTAAGGAGGGTATTTGGACATGTAGTGGCTGTCGTGGCAAGACACGGAAGATCAAGTGGAAGTTCTCCAACAAACGCACCTGCACCGGGGACAACTGCGGCGGACGGCTCGAAGGGATAGTCTATCGCTGCGAGCATTGCGCA
>SZWC01001134.1:35905-53484 GCA_023375785.1 Penium margaritaceum
TCGCCCACTGTCTCTATTGCTACAACAATCATGCTTGCTATGTGGTCCGCGTCTCTGGTAAAGCCGCTTGCATAACGATAAAACAGGTGAACAGCCCCCATGGCATTCACTGCCATGGCATTGTACACAGGCCTAACCTGCCTGTCAGAACAATCGTCAACAGCAAGGCTGGTGCCATATGCCGACCAACCCTGCATCAAGGGAGCGTCCAGCTCGGCCTGCTCAGTGTCTAGCCTGGGCAACAGCTCACCAGTCACTATGTCCCTGTTTGGAAGCCTGAAACTTGGAGTAGTTTTCCTGGCCGACCTGATGACTTCCATGAGAACTGGTTCTCTACAGAAAGAGATAGGGGATGCGATGATGCACATCAGTTTGACAATGTCTAGCTTGCAGCGGTCGTTCTTCTGCTTGTCAGTGTGCTCAACCATGGTGGTCTGGCGGAATGAAGCAGCTTTGTTGATGTCAAAGAGCGGTATCTCACCCTCAAGCGTCGTTGAAGCTGCGAGCCTGATGGGACCCGCTGGCTTCTGCTGCTGCTGTGCCTCCTCATCGCTCTATTCTAGGTGCAACACCATCCCCCTAGCTGGTGCTGTCACCTCCTTCTCATGTGACTCCGCCAACTTGAGCCATGCAACTGGCTTGTCCTTGTTTCCCCATTCAGCACCTTCTCCCTTGTACAGCTTCACGTAATGCGGCTGCCATCCCGCTCGAGGAGGAGGCATGCGCTCAAGGCTGAGAGCATCACAACATGTTGGTGGAGGATGTGGACACCTGCCCACGTTTGGATTGTTCCATGCGAAGTGCCCGCGGATGGGGTCACACGTTCCGCTCACTTCCTTGGCACATGCTCTGCAGATGAAGCCAGCCTTCTTCGCCGGCGTCGCCCATGCTTGGCAGTGTTTTGGCAGCTCCTTGGTAAGGAAATCACCACTGAGCCTGCGCCTCCTTGGTGGGTTCCACTTGCTGGCGTCAAACTGGCCGGGCACGGCAGACGCTGGGGCAACCGAGGGGCTTGAGGCACCAGTGGAGCCTCTGTTGGTGCTTGGCTGAGAGCTTGGCTGTGAATCCATGGTGAGACAACCTCCGGGCTACTCCCAGCGGTGAAGTGCTCACGCCATCATTGAACAGATCGTTTGTGTGGTACTGGGAGTATGGAGTGGCGGAGTATCGAGTGTCAGCGTTGGTCTCTTTCCACACGCCGACTCCGCCACCACAAACGCATGTCTGATCTGTTGCCAAATCGACGGTGTACGAGCGTTCTCACGATCGATGGTAAATGGTCAGTCGGCAAATCAATGGCACACGATTCACCAATCGACTGTACATGATCTGTCGGCAAATCGATGCACAAGTACGAACATGCAAACAATCGGTTTTCACGTTTGGACTTACTAATAAACAAAACTTAAAGTGAGGGAGATTTAGAAAAACCTCCTACCATTGCAACTAAAATGATGAAAATGTTTTGGTCATGTATTTGACATTCAAACTACTTGTATGGACAGAGATTTTTTACGTCAAAATTTTCCACAAAAGTTTACCAAACGGTACCCTATACTTATCGATAAGATCCAATGCACCGCATGTGACTGGTTCTTGGAATGTCCGCTCAGGATGAAGCTAAGCAGGCACTTTTCATTCCAGGCTGTCACATGAGTCCTTTCTATCTAACCACCCCATTGGCCAGACCACAAATGATTCATGCCACATGTCACTGTCATTGCCAGCACTTGTAAGTATGGCATGATGCGTGCATGTGAAGTGCTTCCGGGGTGTCCCAAGCCAGACCGGGCTACCCGCGCTGTCTGGGAGTTCAGATTGGTCGTCTCGGCCGTGTTGAAAAATTGAGCGCCGGTAGGTCCCGGTCGCCCCTACGACCCTACACCACATTGAGGCTACATCGATGTGGCTCGATGTGACGAGGTCGTTGTAGGGAACCTACAACGAGCATCGAAGGCAACACTGTTTCTGACCTGTGTGTTTCTGACCTGTGTGTTTCTGACCACTGTGTTTGTAACCACTGTATTTCTCACCAATGTGTTTCTGACCTCTGTGTTTCTGACCAGTTTGTTTCTGACCACTATGATTATGACCACTGTGTTTCTGACCAGTGTGTTTCTGACCACTGTGTTTCTGACCACTGTGTTTCTGACCAGCGTGTTTCTGACCAGTGTGCTTCTGACAACTGTGTTCCTGACTAGTGTATTTCTGACCACTGTGTTTCTGACCAGTGTGGTTCAGACCAGTGTGTTTCTGACCAGTGTGTTTCTGACCAGTGTGTTTCTGACCACTGTGTTTCTGACCACTGTGTTTCTTACCAGTGTGTTTCTGACCACTATGTTTCTGAACAGTGTGTTTCTGACCACTAGGTTTCTGACAAGTGCGTTTCTAACCACTGCGGTTCTGACCTGTGTGTTTCTGACCACCGTGTTTCTGAAAACTGTATTTCTGACCAA
Source organism: Penium margaritaceum (assembly GCA_023375785.1). Taxonomy (NCBI): domain Eukaryota; kingdom Viridiplantae; phylum Streptophyta; class Zygnematophyceae; order Desmidiales; family Peniaceae; genus Penium; species Penium margaritaceum. The sequence continues at coordinate 38,362 of SZWC01001134.1, forward strand.
TGTATTCTGACCTTTGTGTGTCTGGCAAATGTGTTTCGGACCACTGTGATTTTGACTACGGTGTTTCTGACCAGTGTGTTTCTGACCACTGTGGTTCTGACCACTGTGTTTCTGACCACTGTGTTCTGACCACTGTGTTTCTGACCTGTGTGTTTCTGACCGTTGTGCTTCTGACCACTGTGCTTCTGACCACTGTGTTTCTGACCAGTGTGTTTCTGACCAGTGTGTTTCTGACCACTGTGTTCGGACCACTGTGTTTCTTAACAGTGTGTTTCTGACCAGTGTGTTTCTTACCAGCGTGTTTATGACAAGTGTGTTTGTGACCACTATGTGTCTGACCACCATGTTGTTGACCACTGTGTTTCTGACCAGTGTGTTTCTGACCAGTTTATTTCCAACCAATGTGTTTCTGAGTACTGTGTTTCTGACCACTGTGTTTCTGAGCACTGTGTTTCTGACCAGTGTGTTTCGGACCACTGTGTTTCTGACCACTGTGTTTCTGACCAGTGTGTTTCCGACAAGTGTGTTTCTGGCCACTGTGTTTCGGACCACTGTGTTTCTGACCACCGTGTTTCTGACCACTTTGTTTCTGACCACTGTGCTTCTGACCAGTGTGTTTCTGAACAGTGTGTTTCTGACCAGTGTTAATCGGACCACTGTGCTTCTGACCAGTGTGTTTCTGGCCAATGTGTTTCTGACCACTCTGTTTCAGACCAGTGTGTTTCTAACCACTTTGTTTTTGACCACTGTGTTTCTGACCACTGTGTTTTTGACCTGTGTGTTTCTGACCAGTGTGTTTCTGACCACTGTGTTTCTGCGCAGTGTGTTTCTAACATTGTGTTTCTGACCACTGTGTTTCTGACCGGTGTGTTTCTGACCGGTGTGTATCTGACCGGTGTGTATCTGACCACTGTGTTTCTGACCACTGTGTTTGTGACCAGTGTGTTTCTGACCAGTGTGTTTCTGACCAGTGTGTTTCTGACCAGTGTGTTTCTGACCAGTGTGTTTCTGACCAGTGTGTTTCTGACCAGTGTGTTTCTGACCAGTGTGTTTCTGACCAGTGTGTTTCTGACCAGTGTGTTTCTGACCAGTGTGTTTCTGACCAGTGTGTTTCTGACCAGTGTGTTTCTGACCAGTGTGTTTCTGACCAGTGTGTTTCTGACCAGTGTGTTTCTGACCAGTGTGTTTCTGACCAGTGTGTTTCTGACCAGTGTGTTTCTGACCAGTGTGTTTCTGACCAGTGTGTTTCTGACCAGTGTGTTTCTGACCAGTGTGTTTCTGACCAGTGTGTTTCTGACCAGTGTGTTTCTGACCAGTGTGTTTCTGACCAGTGTGTTTCTGACCAGTGTGTTTCTGACCAGTGTGTTTCTGACCAGTGTGTTTCTGACCAGTGTGTTTCTGACCAGTGTGTTTCTGACCAGTGTGTTTCTGACCAGTGTGTTTCTGACCAGTGTGTTTCTGACCAGTGTGTTTCTGACCAGTGTGTTTCTGACCAGTGTGTTTCTGACCAGTGTGTTTCTGACCACTGTGTTTCTGACCAGTGTGTTTCTGACCACAATGTTTCTGACCAGTGCGTTTCTGACCACTGTGTTTCTGACCACTGTGTTTCCGACTACAGTGTTTATAACCACTGTGTTTCTGACCAGTGTGTTTATAACAACTGTCGTTTTCACCACTGTGTTTCCGACCACTGTTTTTCTGACCACAGTGTTTCTGACCACAGTGTTTCTTATTGGTGTGTTTCTGACCAATGTGTTTCTGACCAGTGTGTTTCTGACCACTATGTTCATGACCAGTGTGCTTCTGACTAGTGTGTTTCTGACTGCTGTGTTTCTGACTACTGGGTTTCTGATCAGTGTGCTTCTGACCACTGTGTTTATGACCAGTGTGTTTCTAACCATTGTGTTTCTGACCACTGTGTCTCTGACCACTGTGTTTCTGATCACTTTGTTTCTGACCAGTGTGTTTCTGACCAGTGTGTTCCTGACCACTGTGTGTTTGACCACTGTGTTTCTGACCACTGTAATTCTGACCACTGTGTTTCTTACCACTGTGTTTCTGACCACTGCGTTTCTGACAACTGTGTTTCTCACCAATGTGTTTCTGACCCCTGTGTTTCTGACCAGTGTGTTTCTGACCACTGTGTTTCTGACCACTGTGTTTCTGACCACTGTGTTTCTGACCACTGTGTTTCTGACCAGTGTGTTTCTGACCACTGTGTTTCTGACCACTGTGTTTCTGACCACTGTGTTTCTGACCACTGTGTTTCTGACCACTGTCTTTCTGACCACTGTGTTTGTGACAAGTGTATTTCTGACCAATGTGTTTCTGCCCAATGTGCTTCTGACCACTGTGTTTCTGACCACTCTGCTTCTGACCACTGTCTTTCTGACCACTGTGGTTCTGACCACTGCTTTTCTGACCGCTGTGCTGCTGACCACCGTGCGTATGTCCACTGTGTTTCTGACCAGTGTGTTTCTGACCACTGTGTTTCCAACCAGTGTGTTTTTTACCACTGTGTTTCTGACCACTGTGTTTCTGACCACTGTTTTTCTGACCAGTGTGTTTCTGACCACTGTGTTTCTGACCACTGTATTTTTGACCAGTGCGTTTCTGACCACTGTCTTTCTGACCAGTGAGAATCTGACCACTGTGTTCGGACCACTGTGTTTCTCACCACTGTGTTTCTGGCCAGTGTGTCTCGGACCAGTGTGTTTCCGACCACTGTGTGTCTGCCCACTGTGTTTCTGAGTCATGTGTTTCTGACCAGCGTGTTTCTGACGACTGTATTTGTGTCCAGTGTGTTCCTGACCTTTGTGATTCTGACGAATGTGTTTCGGACCACTGTGATTCTGACCACTATATTTCTGACCACCGTGGTTTTGACCAGTGTATTTCTGACCACGGTGTTTCTGGCCAGCGTGTTTCTGACGACTGTATTTGTGTCCAGTGTGTTCCTGACCTTTGTGATTCTGACGAATGTGTTTCGGACCACTGTGATTCTGACCACTATATTTCTGACCACCGTGGTTTTGACCAGTGTATTTCTGACCACGGTGTTTCTGGCCAGCGTGTTTCTGACGACTGTATTTGTGTCCAGTGTGTTCCTGACCTTTGTGATTCTGACGAATGTGTTTCGGACCACTGTGATTCTGACCACTATATTTCTGACCACCGTGGTTTTGACCAGTGTATTTCTGACCACGGTGTTTCTGGCCAGCGTGTTTCTGACGACTGTATTTGTGTCCAGTGTGTTCCTGACCTTTGTGATTCTGACGAATGTGTTTCGGACCACTGTGATTCTGACCACTATATTTCTGACCACCGTGGTTTTGACCAGTGTATTTCTGACCACGGTGTTTCTGGCCAGCGTGTTTCTGACGACTGTATTTGTGTCCAGTGTGTTCCTGACCTTTGTGATTCTGACGAATGTGTTTCGGACCACTGTGATTCTGACCACTATATTTCTGACCACCGTGGTTTTGACCAGTGTATTTCTGACCACGGTGTTTCTGGCCAGCGTGTTTCTGACGACTGTATTTGTGTCCAGTGTGTTCCTGACCTTTGTGATTCTGACGAATGTGTTTCGGACCACTGTGATTCTGACCACTATATTTCTGACCACCGTGGTTTTGACCAGTGTATTTCTGACCACGGTGTTTCTGGCCAGCGTGTTTCTGACGACTGTATTTGTGTCCAGTGTGTTCCTGACCTTTGTGATTCTGACGAATGTGTTTCGGACCACTGTGATTCTGACCACTATATTTCTGACCACCGTGGTTTTGACCAGTGTATTTCTGACCACGGTGTTTCTGGCCAGCGTGTTTCTGACGACTGTATTTGTGTCCAGTGTGTTCCTGACCTTTGTGATTCTGACGAATGTGTTTCGGACCACTGTGATTCTGACCACTATATTTCTGACCACCGTGGTTTTGACCAGTGTATTTCTGACCACGGTGTTTCTGGCCAGCGTGTTTCTGACGACTGTATTTGTGTCCAGTGTGTTCCTGACCTTTGTGATTCTGACGAATGTGTTTCGGACCACTGTGATTCTGACCACTATATTTCTGACCACCGTGGTTTTGACCAGTGTATTTCTGACCACGGTGTTTCTGGCCAGCGTGTTTCTGACGACTGTATTTGTGTCCAGTGTGTTCCTGACCTTTGTGATTCTGACGAATGTGTTTCGGACCACTGTGTTTCTGAACAGTGTGTTTCTGACCACTGTGTTTTTGACCAGTGTGTTTATGACCACTGTGTTTCTGACCACTGTGTTTCTGACCACTGTGTTCCTGACCACTGTGTTTTGGACCAGTGTGTTTCCGACAACTGTGTGTCTGCCCACTGTGTTTCTGACCACCCTGTTTCTGACCAGTGTGTTTCTGACCAATGTGTTTCTGACCAGTGTGTTTCTGACCACTGTGTTTCTGAGCATTTTGTTTCTGAAAACTGTGCTTCTGACCACTGTGTTTCTGACCACTGTGTTTCTGACCACCGTGTTTCTGACCAATGTGTTTGTGCCAAGTGTATTTCTGACCAATGTGTTTCTGCCCAATGTGCTTCTGACCACTGTGTTTCTGACCACTCTGTTTGTGACCACTGTCTTTCTGACCACTGTGGTTCTGACCACTGCTTTTCTGACCGCTGTGCTTCTGACCACCGTGCGTATGACCACTGTGTTTCTGACCAGTGTGTTTCTGACCACTGTGTTTCCAACCAGTGTGTTTTCTACCACTGTGTTTCTGACCACTGTGTTTCTGACCACTGTGTTCCTGACCAGGGTGTTTCTGACCACTGTGTTTCCGACAAGTGTGTTTCTGACCACTGTGTTTCTGCCCACTGCATTTCTGACCAGTGTGTTACTGACCACTGCGTTTCTGAACAGTGTGTTTCTGACCAGTGTGTTTCTGACCAGTGTGGTTCTGACCACTGTGTTTCTTATCATCTTGTTTCGGACCAGTGTGTGTTTCTGACCGATGTGTTTCTAACGACTGTGTTTCTGACCACTGTGTTTCTGACCAGTGACTTTCTGACCAGTGAGAATCTGACCACTGTGTTTTTTACCACTGTGCTTCTGACAACTGTGTTTCTGACCAGTGTGTTTCTGACTAGTGTAGTGCTGACCATTGTGTTTTTGCCCACAGTGTGTCTGACCGGTGTTATTCTGACAGTGTGTTTCTGACCACTGTGTTTTTGACCAGTGTGTTTATGACCACTGTGTTTCTGACCACTGTGTTTCTGACTAGTGTGTTTCTGACCAGTGTGTTTCTGACCAGTGTGGTTCTGACCACTGTGTTTCTTATCATCTTGTTTCGGACCAGTGTGTGTTTCTGACCGATGTGTTTCTAACGACTGTGTTTCTGACCACTGTGTTTCTGACCAGTGGGTTTCTGACCACTGTGTTTCTGACCACTGTGTTTCTGACCAGTGTGTTTGTTACCACTGTCTTTCTGACCAGTGTGTTTCTGACCACTGTGTTTCTGACCACTGTGTTCCTGACCAGTGTGTTTCTGACCACTGTGTTTCCGACAAGTGTGTTTCCGACCACTGTGTTTCTGCCCACTGCATTTCTGACCAGTGTGTTACTGACCACTGCGTTTCTGAACAGTGTGTTTCTGACCAGTGTGTTTATGACCACTGTGTTTCTGAGTCATGTGTTTCTGACCAGTGTGCTTCTGCCTAGTGTGTTTCTGAACAGTGTGTTTCTGACCAGTGTGTTTCTGACCACTGTGTTTCTGACCACGGTGTTTCTGACCAGTGTGTTTCTGACCACTGTGTTTCTGAACAGTGTATTTCTGATGAGTGTGTTTCTGCCTAGTGTGTTTCTGACCAGTGTGTTTCTGACCACCAGGTTTCTGAAAAGTGTGTTTCTGACCAGTGTGGTTCTGACCCGTTTGTTTCTGACCATCGTGTTTCTGACGACTGTATTTGTGACCAATGTGTTTCTGACCTTTGTGATTCTAACCAATGTGTTTCGGACCACTGTGATTCTGACCACTATGTTTCTGACCACTGTGTCTCTGACCAGTGTATTTCTGACCAGTGTATTTCTGACCACCGTGTTTCTGACCACTGTGTGTCTGAACAGTGTGTTTCTGACCAGTGTGTTTCTGACCACTGTGTTTCTGACCAGTGTGTTTCTGACCACTGTGTGTCTGACCACTGTGTTTCTGACCACTAAGTTTCTGACCAGTGTGTTTCTAACCACTGTGTTTTTGACCATTGTGTTTCTGACCACTGTGTTTCTGACCAGGGTGTTTCTGACCAGTGTGTTTCTGACCAGTGTATTTCTGACCAGTGTATTTCTGACCACCGTGTTTCTGACCACTGTGTGTCTGAACAGTGTGTTTCTGACCAGTGTGTTTCTGACCACTGTGTTTCTGGCCAGTGTGTTTCGGACCAGTGTGTTTCGGACTACTTTGTTTATGACCAGTGTGTTCCTGACCAGTGTTTCAGACCACTGTGTTTCTGACAAGTGTGTTTCTAACCACTGTGCTTCTGACCCGTGTGTTTCTGACTAGTGTGTTCCTGACCACCGTGTTTATGACCAGTGAGTTTCTGACCACTTTGTTCCTGACCACTGTGTTTCTGACCACGGTGTTTCTGACCTGTGTGTTTCAATGCACTGTGTCTCTGACCAGTGTGTCTCTGACCACGGTGTTTCTGACCAGTGTGCTTCTGACCACTGTTTGAACGACCAATGTGTTTCTGACCACTGTGTTTCTTACCACTGTGTTTCTGACCAGTGTGTTGCTGACCACTATGTTTCTGACCAGTGTGTTCCTGGCCTCTGTGCTTCTGACCAGTGTGTTTCTGACCACTAAGTTCCTGACCAGTGTGTTTCTCACCAGTGTGTTTCTGACTACTGTGTTTCTGACCAGGGTGTTTATGACCAGTGTGTTTCTGACCACTATGTTTCTGAGCAGTGTGTTCCTGGCCACTGTGCTTTTGACCAGTGTGTTTCTGACCACTGTGTGTCTGATCATTGTGTTTCTCACCAGTGTGTTTCTGACCAGTGTGTTTCTGACCACTGTGTTTCTGACCACTGTGTTTCTGACCACTGTGTTTCTGACCAGTGAGTTTCTGACCAGTGTGAATCTGACCACTGTGTTTCTGACCACTGTGTTTCTGACAACTGTGTTTCTGACCAGTGTGTTTCTGACTAGTGTAGTAATGACCATTGTGTTTTTGCCCACTGTGTGTCTGACCGGTGTTATTCTGACAGTGTGTTTCTGACCACTGTGTTTTTGACCAGTGTGTTTATGACCACTGTGTTTCTGACCACTGTGTTTCTGACCACTGTGTTCCTGACCACTGTGTTTTGGACGAGTGTGTTTCTGACAACTGTGTGTCTGCCCACTGTGTTTCTGACCACCCTGTTTCTGACCAGTGTGTTTCTGACCACTGTGTTTCTGACCAGTGTGTTTCTGACCACTGTGTTTATGAGCATTTTGTTTCTGACCACTGTGTTTCTGACCACTGTGTTTCTGACCACTGTGTTTCTGACCAGTGTGTTTCTGTCCCTGCGTTTCTGACCACTATGTTTCTGACCACTGTGTTACTGACCAGTGTGTTTCTGACCACTGTGTTTCTGACCAATGTGTTTCTGACCACTGTGTTCCTGACCAGTGTGTTTCTGACCACTGTGTTTCTGACAAGTTTGTCTTCTAACCAGTGTGTTTCTGACCACTGTGTTTCTGATCACTGTGTTCCTAGCCACTGTGTTTCTGACCACCGTGTTTCTGACTAGTGTGTTTCTGACCATTGTGTTTCTCACCAATGTGTTTCAGACCACTGTGTTTCTGACCAGTGTGTTTCTGACCAGTGTGTTTCAGACCAGTGTGTTTATGACCACTGTGTTTCTGACTACTGTGTGTATGATCACTGTGTTTCTGACCAGTGTGTTTCTGACCAGTGTATTCTTGACCACTCTTTTTCGGACCACTGTGTTTCTGACCAGTGTATTTATGACCACTTTGTTTCCGACAACTGTGTTTCTGACCACTGTGTTTCTGACTAGAATGTTTCTTACCAGTGTGTTTCTGACCACCGTGTTTCTGACAAGTGTGTTTCTTACCACTGTGTTTCTGATCACTTTGTTTCCGACCAGAGTGTTTCTGACCAGTGTGTTTCTGACCACTGTGTTTCTGACCAGTGTGTTTCTGACCACTGTGGCTCTGACCACTGCTTTTCTGACCATTGTGGTTCTGACCACTGTGTTTCTGACCAGTGTGTTCCTGACCACTGTGTCTCTGACCACTGCTTTTCTGACCATTGTGGTTCTGACCACTGTGTTTCTGACCAGTGTGTTCCTGACCACTGTGTCTCTGACCACTGCTTTTCTGACCATTGTGGTTCTGACCACTGTGTTTCTGACCAGTGTGTTCCTGACCACTGTGTCTCTGACCACTGCTTTTCTGACCATTGTGGTTCTGACCACTGTGTTTCTGACCAGTGTGTTCCTGACCACTGTGTCTCTGACCACTGCTTTTCTGACCATTGTGGTTCTGACCACTGTGTTTCTGACCAGTGTGTTCCTGACCACTGTGTCTCTGACCACTGCTTTTCTGACCATTGTGGTTCTGACCACTGTGTTTCTGACCAGTGTGTTCCTGACCACTGTGTCTCTGACCACTGCTTTTCTGACCATTGTGGTTCTGACCACTGTGTTTCTGACCAGTGTGTTCCTGACCACTGTGTCTCTGACCACTGCTTTTCTGACCATTGTGGTTCTGACCACTGTGTTTCTGACCAGTGTGTTCCTGACCACTGTGTCTCTGACCACTGCTTTTCTGACCATTGTGGTTCTGACCACTGTGTTTCTGACCAGTGTGTTCCTGACCACTGTGTCTCTGACCACTGCTTTTCTGACCATTGTGGTTCTGACCACTGTGTTTCTGACCAGTGTGTTCCTGACCACTGTGTCTCTGACCACTGCTTTTCTGACCATTGTGGTTCTGACCACTGTGTTTCTGACCAGTGTGTTCCTGACCACTGTGTCTCTGACCACTGCTTTTCTGACCATTGTGGTTCTGACCACTGTGTTTCTGACCAGTGTGTTCCTGACCACTGTGTCTCTGACCACTGCTTTTCTGACCATTGTGTTTCTGACCACTGTGTTTCTGACCATTGTGTTTTTGACCACTGTGTTTCAGACCGGTGTGTTTCTGACCACTGTGTTCCTGACCACTGTGTTTTTGACCACCTTGTTTGTTACCACTGTGTTTCTGACCACTGTGCTTCTGACTGGTAGGTTTTGTTACCACTGTGTTTCTGACCACTGTGTTTCTGACCAGTGTGTTTATGACCAGTGTGTTTATGACCAGTGTGTTTCTCACCAGTGTGTTTCGGACCACCGTGCTTGAGACCAGTGTGTTTCTGACCACTGTGTTTATGACCACTGAGTTTCGGACCACAGTGTTTCTGACCACTGTGTTTCTGACCACTGTATTTCTGACCGGTGTGTTTCTGACCACTGTGTTTATGACAAGAGTGTTTCTGACCATTGTGTTTATGACCACTGAGTTTCTGACCTCTGTGTTTCAGACCAGTTTGTTTTGAGCACTGTGTTGCTGACCAGTGTGTTTGTGACCACTGTGTTTCTAACCAGTGTGCTTCTGACCACTGTTTGTACGACCACTGTGGTTCTGACCACCGTGTTTCTTACCACTGTGTTTCTGACCAGTGTGTTTCTGACCATTGTGTTTCTGACCAGTGTGTTCCTGGCCACAGTGCTTCTGAGGAGTGTGTCTCTGATCACTGTGTGTCTGATCATTGTGTTTCTGACCACTGTGTTTCTGACCACTATGTTTCTGACCAAGGTGTTTATGACCACTTTGTTTCTGACCCCTGTGTTTCTAACCAGTGTGTTTCTGACCAGTGTGTTTCTAGCCGATGTGTTTCTGATCACTGTGTTTCTCACCACTGTGTTTCTGGCCAGTGTGTTTCTGATCACTGTGTTTCGGACCACTGTGTTTCTGACCAGAGTGTTTGTGACCACTGTGTTTCAGACCACTGTGTTTCTGACCCTTATGTTTCTGACCAGATTGTTTCTGACCAGTGTGTTTCTGACCAGAGTGTTTGTGACCACTGTGTTTCAGACCACTGTGTTTCTGACCCTTATGTTTCTGACCAGATTGTTTCTGACCAGTGTGTTTCTGACCAGCGTGTTTCTGGCCAGCGTGTTTCTGACCAGTGTGTTTTTGACCCCTGTGTTTCTGACCACTGTGTTTCTAACCGCTGTGTTCTGACGAGTGTGTTTATGACCAGTGTATTTCTGACCACTGTGTTTCTTACCACTGTGTTTCTGACCACTGTGTTCTGACCAGTGTGTTTCTGACCAGTGTGTTTCTGACCACTGTGTTTCGGACCACTGTTTTTCCGACCAGTGTGTTTCTCACCACTATGTTTCTGACCACTGTGTTTCTGACCACTGTGTTTCTGACCAGTGTGTTTCTGACCAGTGTGTTTCTGACCAGCGTTTTTCTGGCCAGTGTGTTTCTCACCACTGTGTTTCTGACCAGTGTGTTTCTGACCATCGTAATTCCAACCACTGTGTTTCTGACCAGTGTGTTTCTGACCAGTGTGAATCTGACCACTGCGTTTCTGACCACTATGTTTCTGACCACTGTGTCTCTGACCAGTGTATTTCTGACCAGTGTATTTCTGACCACCGTGTTCCTGACCACTGTGTTTCTGACCAGTGTGGTTCTGACCAGTGTGTTTCTGACCATCGTGTTTCTGACCAGTGTGTTTCTGACCACTGTGTTTCGGACCACTGTTTTTCCGACCAGTGTGTTTCTCACCACTATGTTTCTGACCACTGTGTTTCTGACCAGTGTATTTCTGACCAGTGTATTTCTGACCACCGTGTTCCTGACCACTGTGTTTCTGACCAGTGTGGTTCTGACCAGTGTGTTTCTGACCATCGTGTTTCTGACCAGTGTGTTTCTGACCACTGTGTTTCGGACCACTGTTTTTCCGACCAGTGTGTTTCTCACCACTATGTTTCTGACCACTGTGTTTCTGACCAGTGTATTTCTGACCAGTGTATTTCTGACCACCGTGTTCCTGACCACTGTGTTTCTGACCAGTGTGGTTCTGACCAGTGTGTTTCTGACCATCGTGTTTCTGACCAGTGTGTTTCTGACCACTGTGTTTCGGACCACTGTTTTTCCGACCAGTGTGTTTCTCACCACTATGTTTCTGACCACTGTGTTTCTGACCAGTGTGTTTCTGACCACTGTGTTTCTGACCAGGGTGTTTATGACCAGTGTGTTTATAACCAGTGTGTTTCTGACCAGTGTGTTTCTGACCACTGTGTTTCTGACCACCGTGTTTTTGACCAGTGTATATCTGACCACTGTGTTTCTGACCACTGTGTTTCTGACCAGAGTGTTATTGACCACTGTGCTTCTGGCCAGTGTGTTTCGGACTTGTGTGTTTCGGACCACTGTGTTTATGACCAGTGTGTTCCTGTCCAGTGTTTCTGACCACTGTGTTTCTGACAAGTGTGTTTCTGACCACTGTGCTTCTGACCTGTGTGTTATGACCACTGTGCTTCTGACCACCGTGTTTATGACCAATGAGTTTCTGACCATTTTGTTCCTGACCACTGTGTTTCTGACCACGGTGTTTCTGACCAGTGTGTTTCAATGCACTGTGTGTCTGACCAGTGTGTCTCTGACCACTGTGTTTCTGACCAGTGTGCTTCTGACCACTGTTTGTACGGCCACTGTGTTTCTGACCATTGTGTTTCTTACCACTGTGTTTCTGACCAATGTGTTTCTGATCACTATGTTTCTGACCAGTGTGTTTCTGGTCACTGTGCTTTTGACCAGTGTGTTTCTGACCACTGTGTGTCTGATCATTGTGTTTCTCACCAATGTGTTTCTGACCAGTGTGTTTCTGACCACTGTGTTTCTGACCAGTGTGTTTCTGACCAGTGTGTTTCTGGCCAGTGTGTTTCTGACCACTGTGTTTCTGACCCCTGTGTTTCTAACCAGTGTGTTTCTGACCACTGTGTTTCTGACCACTGTGTTTCTGACCAGTGGGTTTCTGACCAGTGTGAATCCGACCACTGTGTTTCTGACCAATGTGTTTCTGACAACTGTGTTTCTGACCAGTGTGTTTCTGACCAATGTAGTGCTGACTATTGTGTTTTTGCCCACTGTGTGTAGGACCAGTGTGATTCTGACAGTGTGTTTCTGACCACTGGGTTTCTGACCACTGTCTTTCTGACCACTGTGTTTTGGACCAGTGTGTTTCTGACCACTGTGTGTCTGACCACTGTGTTTCTGACCACTGTGTTCCTGACCAGTGTGTTTCTGACCACTGTGTTTCTGACTTGTGTGTTTCTGACCACTTTGTTTCTGATCACTGTGTTTCCGACCAGTGTGTTTCTGACCACTATGTTTCTGACCACCGTGTTTCTGACCAGTATGTTTCTGACCAGTGTGTTTCTGACCAGTGTGAATCCGACCACTGTGTTTCTGACCACTGTGTTTCTGACCAGTGGGTTTCTGACCAGTGTGAATCTGACCACTGTGTTTCTGACCACTGTGTTTCTCACCACTGTGTTTCTGACCACTGTGGTTCTGACCACTGTGTTACTGACCAGTGTGTGTCTGACCACTGTGTTTCTGACCACTGTGTTCCTGACCAGTGTGTTTCTGACCACTGTGTTTCTGACTTGTGTGTTTCTGACCACTTTGTTTCTGATCACTGTGTTTCCGACCAGTGTGTTTCTGACCACTATGTTTCTGACCACCGTGTTTCTGACCAGTATGTTTCTGACCAGTGTGTTTCTGACCAGTGTGAATCCGACCACTGTGTTTCTGACCACTGTGTTTCTGACCAGTGGGTTTCTGACCAGTGTGAATCTGACCACTGTGTTTCTGACCACTGTGTTTCTCACCACTGTGTTTCTGACCACTGTGGTTCTGACCACTGTGTTACTGACCAGTGTGTGTCTGACCACTGTGTTTCTGACCACTGTGTTCCTGACCAGTGTGTTTCTGACCACTGTGTTTCTGACTTGTGTGTTTCTGACCACTTTGTTTCTGATCACTGTGTTTCCGACCAGTGTGTTTCTGACCACTATGTTTCTGACCACCGTGTTTCTGACCAGTATGTTTCTGACCAGTGTGTTTCTGACCAGTGTGAATCCGACCACTGTGTTTCTGACCACTGTGTTTCTGACCAGTGGGTTTCTGACCAGTGTGAATCTGACCACTGTGTTTCTGACCACTGTGTTTCTCACCACTGTGTTTCTGACCACTGTGGTTCTGACCACTGTGTTACTGACCAGTGTGTGTCTGACCACTGTGTTTCTGACCACTGTGTTCCTGACCAGTGTGTTTCTGACCACTGTGTTTCTGACTTGTGTGTTTCTGACCACTTTGTTTCTGATCACTGTGTTTCCGACCAGTGTGTTTCTGACCACTATGTTTCTGACCACCGTGTTTCTGACCAGTGTGTTTCTGACCAGTATGTTTCTGACCAGTGTGTTTCTGACCAGTGTGTTTTTGACCAATGTGTTTCTGATCACTGTGTTTCTGATCAGTGTGTTTCTGACCACTGTGTTTCTGACCACTGTGTTTCTGACCAGTGTGTTTCTGACCAGTGTGTTTCTGGCCAGTGTGTTTCAGGCCAGATTGTTTATGACCACTGTTTTTCTGACTACTGTGTTTCTGATCACTGTGTTTCAGACCAGTGTGTTTCTGACCAGTGGGTTCCTGACCACTGTTCCTCTAACCACTGTGTTTATGACCAATGTGTTTCTGACCACTATGTTTCTCACCACTCTGTTTCCGACCAGTGTGTTTCTGACCACTTTGTTTCTGACCACTGTGTCTCTGACCACTGTGTTTGTGACCAGAGTGTTTCTTACCAGTGTGTTTCTGACCTGTGTGTTTCTGACCAGTGAGCTTCTGACCACTGTGTTTGTGATCACTGTATTTCCGACCAGTGTTTTTCTGACCACTGTGTTTATGACGACCGTGTTTCTGACCACTGTGTTTCTGACCAGTTTGTTTCTGACCAGTGTTTTTCTGACCAATGTGTTTCTGATCAGTGTGTTTCTGACCAGTGTGTTTCTTACCACTGTGTTTCTGACTAGTGTGTTTCTGACCACTGTGTTCCTGACAAGTGTGTTTCCAACCAGTGTGTTTCCGACCACTGTGTTCTGACCACTGTGTTTCTGACCAGTGTGTTTCTGACCACTGTGTTTCTGACCAGTGTGTTTTTGACCAGTGTGTTTTTGGAGAGTGTGTTCCTTACCAGTGTGCTTCTGCCTAGTGTGTTTCTGACCAGTGTGTTTCTGACCACTGTGTTTCTGACTTGTGTGTTTCTGACAAGTGTTGACCTTGGTCCCTTGCACATCGGTACATGGATGTCCACCTCAGAACATTGATGTAGCCACGATGGACGACATCGATGTGGGTGAAGCTGGGTTTGGGGATTCTAGCCACATCCTGGATGCATGTGTGTGGAAACATTTCAATTTTGCACCATTGTGAAATAGCATACAACCATGCAATCTACCTATGTCACCATGTCACCACGTCTCCATGTTAGTATGTTACTTTATCAGTATGACATGTTCATTATGGTCTTGTATTTCAGGAATATTCAAACAAAGAAACCACAAATTGCAAAGAACCTCATACATTGCCCTGTGTTTATGACCAGTATGTTCCTGACCAGTGTTTCTGACCACTGTGTTTCTGACCACTGTGTTTCTTACCACTGTGTTTCTGACCAGTGTGTTGCTGACCACTATGTTTCTGACCAGTGTGTTCCCGGCCACTGTACTTCTGACCAGTGTGTTTCTGACCACTGTGTGTCTGATCATTGTGTTTCTCACCAGTGTGTTTCTGACCAATGTGTTTCTGACCACTGTGTTTCTTACCACAGTGTTTCTAACCAGTGTGTTTCTGACCACTATGTTTCTGACCAGTGTGTTCCTGGCCACTGTGCTTCTGACCGGTGTGTTTCTGACCACTGTGTGTCTGATCATTGTGTTTCTCACAAGTGTGTTTCTGACCAGTGTGTTTCTGACCACTGTGTTTCTGACCCCAGTGTTTCTAACCAGTGTGTTTCTGACCACTGTGTTTCTGACCA
>SZWC01001134.1:65480-77720 GCA_023375785.1 Penium margaritaceum
TGTCCAGCGGCTTGGTCATGCAGTCAGCAATCATGCTCTTTGTTCCGCAGTGCTGCAAGTCCACCACGTTCTTCATGACCAGGTCACGTGAGTAGTGGTAACGTATGTCAATGTGCTTCATTCGCCGGGAGATGATCTCGTCTTCAGCCATCGAGATGGTGCTCATGTTGTCCACGTGTACGATCGTGGCGTCTTTCTGTGGCACTGTTACTTCGCCAAGCAGGCTGCGGAGCCATTGAGTCTCCTTGCACACCTCAGACAAAGCAACGTACTCTGCCTCAGCCGTGGACACGAAAACACAATCTTGCTTCCTGCTGGCCCATGAGATGGCAGCGCCATTCAAGATACACACGTATCCAGAGGTGGATTTCCTGTCGTCGAGATTTCCTCCCCAGTCAGCGTCGGTGTAGCATTTCAGACGAAGGGGGTCTGTTCCTTCTTGGCCTCCAGGGATGAGGCCCATGTGACGTGTCTTCTGCAGATAGCGCAAGATGCGCTTGACTGCCTGCCAATGTTGTGGCCCAGGGTTGGCCACAAATCTGCTCACTTCTCCCACAGCATAGCAGATGTCCGGACGAGTCCCTACCATGGCGTACATGATGCTACCCACGGCGGACTGGTAGGGGATGTCTTGCATCTCCCTTTGTTCTGCTTCGCTGCTTGGCGACATGGAGGCCTTCAGCTTTGTGTCGGTCGTCATTGGGGTGCTGACAGGTTTGCAGTCTTCCATGTGGTAGCGCTTCAGCACCTCACCAATGTATTTGGTTTGGTTGCGTTCGATGGTACCTGCTGCTTGGTTGCAGTGGATGGCAATCCCGAGGTAGTACTCGAGAGGACCCATGTCCTTCATCTTGAACCTTTTGCTGAGGTCAGACTTCAGCCCATCCAGCAGCTTGACCGAAGACGAGCAGATGATCAGATCATCCACGTACAGCGCAACCAGCATCAGCCCTCTCCCATCATCGCGCACGTACATGCTTGGGTCATTTTGGCAATGCGCGAAGGAGAGGCCGGTCATGAAACTGTCCATCTCTTTGTACCACATCCTTGGGGCCTGTTTCAGCCCGTAGAGCGCTTTCACCAAATTGCACAGCTTGCCCTCGGGAGCTTCGACTCCTTCGGGCACCTCCATCAGCACTTCCTTGTCGAGCTTCCCATAAAGGAAAGCTGTCCTGGCGTCCATCTGGTGTATCTCCAAGTTCTTTGCAGCAGTAATGCCAAGGAGAGAGCGGATGGAGGCAAAGGTCACGACGGGCGCGAACGTCTCGTCGTACTCGGAGCCCAGGCGTTGAGAGAACCCCTTAGCCACTACCCTTGCCTTGATCTTGTCAATGTTGCCGTCTTTCTTCTTCTTCACTCGTAGGACCCACTTGGATCCCACCACGTGGGCCTTGTCGGGTCTATCCACCAGCACCCACGTGCCGTTCTCGGCAATGGATGCGAGCTCGCTATCCACTGCCTCCTTCCACTTGGCCGCATCTGGGCCATTCATGGCCTCCGCCACTGTGGATGGCTCTCCCTGAGCCATGCACGACCAGCTAAGGCTGGTCCAATCATCCTCATACCGCAAAGGTGCTCTCTTTGGTCGCAAACTGCGCCGGGGTAGTGGTGCCGCTTCTTGCTTTGGTGCTGGTGCTTCCACAGGTGGTGGTTTGTCTTCGTCGTTGTCGTCAAAAGAGTCGTCAGACTCCAAGTCAGACTCGGAAGCCTCGGACGCCTCGGTATCCGCGTCCATGTCAGATGCTGCATCATCCTCCGCAGCCACTCTCCCATTCCCACCACCTGCTGGCAAGGAGAGCCAGTTGTCGGGTACTTGGTCTCCGGACTCAAGCAACACTATCCACTCTCCCGCTTTGGGAGTGAGGGTCGGGTCCAGCAGCTCTCCCTTTCCAAGGGTGCGTTCGTCGAACACGACGTCGCGGCTCCTCACGAGCTTGCNTCGGAAGCCTCGGACGCCTCGGTATCCGCGTCCATGTCAGATGCTGCATCATCCTCCGCAGCCACTCTCCCATTCCCACCACCTGCTGGCAAGGCGAGCCAGTTGTCGGGTGCTTGGTCTCCGGACTCAAGCAACACTATCCACTCTCCCGCTTTGGGAGTGAGGGTCGGGTCCAGCAGCTCTCCCTTTCCAAGGGTGCGTTCGTCGAACACAACGTCTTGGCTCCTCACGAGCTTGCCTGCTGCCTGGTCCCAAAGCCGATAGGCTTTGTGTGACGTGTCGTACCCAACCATGATGCACTTCTTGGAGCGTGCATCGAGCTTGCCTCCACCTTCTCCCGACTGGATCTTCACCCATGTAGTTGACCCAAACACCTTCAGATGAGATGCGTTGGGTTTCTTTCCTGACCATGCTTCCTGTGGGGTCTGCAGCTGCTTGTCCTGCTCCTTTCCACGCTTCCGCAAGGCGGTCGCTGGTGTGAGGTTCAAGAGGTAGCAAGCCGTTGTTGCTGCTTCAGCCCAAAAGCGAGGTGGGAGCTTGGCGTTGAAGAGCATGCTTCGCACCATACCGAGTAGGGTCTGGTTCATCCTCTCGGCAACGCCGTTGCTTTGGGGGTTGTAAGGGGTGGTTTGCTCGTGGCGGATGCCATGATGCTTGAGCCAAGGCTTGCATGCCTCGTACTCACCCCCGTTGTCACTTCGGAGCGCCTTCACCTTCTTGGACGTTTGCCGCTCCACCATGGCGACGAACTCGAGGAGCTTCTCCTTGACCTCTCCCTTTGTTTTGAGGAAGTAGATCCACAACTTGCGGCTGTGGTCGTCAATGAAGGTCAGGAAGTACTTGCTTCCTCCGTTAGACGGTGTGCGGAAGGGTCCACACACGTCACTGTGTNCCGAGTAGGGTCTGGTTCATCCTCTCGGCAACGCCGTTGCTTTGGGGGTTGTAAGGGGTGGTTTGCTCGTGGCGGATGCCATGATGCTTGAGCCAAGGCTTGCATTCCTTGTACTCACCCCCGTTGTCACTTCGGAGCGCCTTCACCTTCTTGGACGTTTGCCGCTCCACCATGGCGACGAACTCGAGGAGCTTCTCCTTGACCTCTTCCTTTGTTTTGAGGAAGTAGATCCACAACTTGCGGCTGTGGTCGTCAATGAAGGTCAGGAAGTACTTGCTTCCTCCGTTAGACTGTGTGCGGAAGGGTCCACACACGTCACTGTGTATCAGTTCCAAGACGTGCTCCGCTCGTTGACCTCCTCTCCCAAACGGCTTCTTCTTTGCCTTTGCTTGGAGGCATGGTTCACACAATGTACACCCTTCGCCATGCTTCATAGTGCACCCTTCCATTCCGCGGACTACCTCTTGCTTTTGCATCTTTTGCAGCGTGCTGTTGGCCACGTGGCCAGATTGCCGGTGCTACAGCTCAGCATCTGTGTCCTTGGTTGATCTGGCGGCCGCAGCGGTCGCCAGTGGTGCATCCTTTGGCTCCAGTGCCACTGTCTTGGTGGCACATGTGAGTCCCTCATCCGACGCCTTGGTGACTTTGGTTTGAAGCACGTAGAGGCCGTAGACTCTTGGAACTTGAAGCAGGAGGTCGTCTTTGGTGTACAAAATCTGGATGTCCTCGTTTTTTAGGGCCACCGCTTCCTTGTTGGTGAACACCACTGTCATGTTGTTGTCGGTGATTTGTGAGACGGACAGCAAGTTGCCTGCGAAGGAGGGCACGTACACCACCTTTTGAAGGTTGACTGCCTTCTCCGCACCATTCACGTTGAACGTGATCACCTTGTCCCCTTCACCCATGGCTTGGACGACGCCACCGTTTGCACACTTGATGCGCATGACAGATTCGGCCATGGAGACAAATCCACCCTTCTCTTTTGATGAGTGGTGGTTGGTGCCCGAGTCAAGGGCGAATGCCCCGGGCCTAAGGATCGCTGCGCCCTTCATGGGCAGCCCCCTAGCCATNATTAGAAGGATCATGGCACGCATGTTGGAGTCGAGATTCCATTCCATTTGCTGGACCTCTTGCAGCACGTTGTCGAACGACTGCAAAAATGCGGGTATTGATTCTCCTTCGCTCACCCTCATCAACATCAACCGTTGGAAGATGAAGAGTCGGTTTGCTAGGGCATTTGATTGATGTACGCGTGCGAGTTTTGCGTAGGCCTCGGCAGCCAACGTGCATCCTGTGATGTGGGAGTGTTGAGTCTCGTTGATGGACGTCACAAGAATGGCGAGAGCCATGTTGTTCTTCATCGTCCATGCTGCAAGGTCAGCCGCATGTGTCATCATGGTCGCATCGGCTGGTGCTATCTCGGTCCCTTTTAGGATGTCAAGGTAGCCACGCACGTTCATGACAATCTCAAACTGCAATTTCCACAAGGGAAACCCTGTCCCCGTGAATTTGGACATACCCGCCTCAAGGCGGGCTGGATTCGGATCCGCCATTTCTTGCGATTGCTCGTCTTCTCTGCTTTGCTGCTACTCTGCTTCGTTGAGGCCGATGAGGCTGATGAGGCTGCTGACTGCGACCGTTGCCAAAGGTGCAGTTGATTCTGTTGCATACCCCTCCTGCCGATGATCGCCTAAGGCGATGGTGCCATCGTGAGAGAACGGACTTGAGGTCGTACCACCTTCTAAAAAGGGGTAGAGCTTAATCCCGTTGAGGCTTGAGGGTCTTGTCCAACGTGGACAGAGGGAGTCCTCGTCCCCTAGTCCGCCACGTGTGTGCACCCTACCTGAAGAAGCCGATGGAGCCGATGGAGCAGATGGAGCCGTCCGATGGTCGTATCCCTGTTGTACCTGTGTGCCCTGCAAGACCACGCGCTAGTCGGTCTTGGAAGCGTGCGTTAGAACCAGAAGTGTGGGCCCATAACCCTTTGTCAATGCGCCGGATAGCAACGGTCTAGAAAACGGGTCCCGACATGGGAGGCCGCCAACCGCTCTTGGTATTGCAACCAAGATAACATATCACCCTCGAACGAGGGATCCACACTTTAGGTTCGTTTGGTTTGCAACCTCACGAAGTCCGCATGTTGGTCTTTAGTGTCTACCTTTGGTTGGACACTCTGTGAGGAGTCTCAGAGGCAAGAACTCTAAATGGATGCATGCAAGGTACAGGCTTTTATACTTGCAGAGCTTTGCTAAAGCTTCTGCTTGGAGTGGCTCCACTAGAGCCAACCTCATCCTACATTCCTACTTGGCGCGTCCTTAGACCGCCAAGTGTCATCCTCAAGGCAGGCTCTTGTAAGCTTCATAGAAGCTTCCTGTCCCAGTTTTGGCCACAAAGAAAATTGCGGCCGTCGCGGGGTTTGAACCCGCGACCTCTGGTTTGAGACTCCGGTGCCTAATCAACCAAGCCAAAAAGGTATGGTTCCTATGATGAGCCACAGGGGACATACCCATTATGGGCAGTGCATTCCTGGCCCATCTTAGAACAGACCAAGGGGACATACTCCATAGAGCAGTGCATGCCTTGTCTGTATGTGTAGCTAGCCAGCTAGGCAGAGGACAAGGTGCACACTATTTCAACAGATGGCAGCGTCCCACTGCTTTCCCTCGGGCCGCGCAAGCGCCTCTTGCACGGTCTTTGGCTCTCTTGATGCAGCCAGCATGCACCGTGTCATGCCGATCCATCGACCGGTGCTTGCGTCAAAACGCTTCCCCGCTCTCCGCTGCCTCCCGCTAGAGCGCGATTGTCTTGGCGGCATCTCGTCGCTCTGTTGCGAGCCTTCCGACTTAGCCCTCTCCGGTGAATCACCGACCGGACGGCTTCCCGAGGATTCTTCCCGCTCCGGTGAGCCATCAACCGGACGGGCGGCGCGTCCGGAGGATTTTTCTCCGACGCCCGACGCGAACTCCGCCGGGAGTGCATGCTTTGGCACCGGCGGTGCCTCCTTTGACGGATCATTCCGCCGGATCTCAATCCGAGCTGCATCGTTTTCAGAGTCCTCCGCGTCGACTATAGCACCCGCTGCACCACCGCGCTCCGACGCTGCATCATCGACCTCCGCGTCCGCCGGCTCCTCCTTGTAGTCAAGGAGCCAGAACCACTCCCCCTGTTTTGGAGTGTTTTTGACGCTCATGTCGTTGTTGCTGCTGCTGAAGCTCTACTGCTCGTTGAACTTGACGTCACGGATACAGATGATTTATTCCGTGCGCGGGTCCTAGAGCCGATACGCCTTTTGCGTGCTCTTGTAGCCGAGGAACAAGCACGGCTTTGCCCGCGATTCTAGCTTGCAGTTCCGTCGTGGCGCCGCCTGCTCCATTGCGTGTGCCTTGCACCCGAACACTTCAGGTGCGCCACGTTTGGCTTGCGCCCGCTCCAAACCTTCTGCGGCGTCTTCCAGCCGCCCTTACCCTTCAACACCGCTGTTGGGCTGAGGTTCATGGTGTAGCTCGCTGTACGCACAGCCTCCACCAAGAAACCTCGCGGCAACCCCGCATCCACAAGCATGGTCCGCACCATGTTGACCAGCTTCTGGTTCGCCCGCTCCGCCACACCGTTGGATTGTGGCGAGTACGGCGTAGTGGGTTCCCACTTGATGCCCTGCTACTTCATCCACCCACTGCAGCCCACATACTCTCCGCCATTGTCGCTGTGTAGCGCTCTGACCTTCCGGCCAGTCGGCCTCTCCACCGCTGCGACGTACTCCTTCAGCCGGTCTAGGAACTTGCCTTTCCGCTTCTTGAAGTACACGTAAAGCTTCCTGCTGCAGTCGTCAATGAAGGTGACGAAGTATCTGAAGCCGCCGTTTGACGGCGTTTTGAATGGTACGCACAAGTCGTTGTGCACAACCTCCAGTAGGTCCTTTGCGCAAGCCGCGTTCTCGTTGAATGGCTTGCGCCGCGCCTTGCCCAAAATGCAAGGCTCACACTTTTTGTGCGCTGTTGCATCTGCTGCTGCGTCTGCACCGTCAATGACAAGGCCGCGCACCATGTCGGCTTCGCCATCTCCTTAACGGTTGCGAACGCCAAATGCCCCAACCATCGGTGCCAGAGCTCCAGATCAGCGCTTCCTCCCTTGGCCATGTTGACGACGCGCTCCTACGAATCTACTGCGTCGGATGCCGCAGGGACCACTTTGGTCTCCACGATGTAGAGACCACCCTCGCGCTTTGCCTCCAGCATGACCTCGCCGTTGTCGTCGATACGCACCACTGCGCCTTTCCTGTGGAAGAGCACCTCATACCCCTTGTCCGTCAAGCGGCTGACACTTGAAATGTCAGCCAGGCCGAGGACGTGATGCACATCACGAATTGTGCACAGCTCCTTCTTACCGCCCACCACGACATCCACCTCCACGTCGCCTTGGCCGGCCGCCGGCTCGACTTTGTCGTTCGCGACCACCATTGACTTGGAGGACTCCTCGTAGGTGACAAACCCCACCTTCTCGACTTGGGTGTGCTCCTTGGCCCCGGAATCCAGGAACCGCCTGTTGGCCTTCTTGAGGAAGTGATTCTTGTTGCTGTTGAGGAGAGACCGGCCCTTGCTGTTTTTGCCGCCGGTCTTTGCCTCCTCTAGGCACTCACGGGCGCAATGGCCCTCCTTGCCGCAAGTGCGGCACGCACCTTTCTTGGCGCCCTTCTTGCCGCTGCCCTTTCCACCACTTCCTCGGCCCCCGCTTCCGCCACCGCGCGTTTTGGTGACGAGGGCCGATGAGGAAGACGAGGACTCCCCACAGCTCCGGCGCTGCGCCTCGTTGCGGATGTACTCTGCGACCGCGCCATATGTGAGCTTGTCCTCCGTCCATCCTCCAAGAACGGTGATGAGTGGACCCCCACTATCAGGTAGGGCCATGAGGAGGGCCATCACCTGCAGCTGCGTGTCGATCTTCCACCCCACGTCATTGCATTGCGAGGCAAGCAACTCGATCTGCTGCATGCCGGAGATGACATCATCTCCCTCCTTGATTCTCACCGTGAGGAGTCGCTTCATCGCAAAGATTTTGTTGGCGAGCGACTTGGATTGGTGGATGGCGCAGAGCTCTTCCCAAGCTTCAGCTACTAGCTTGCAGCCTTGGAAGTAGCCCCACTACGACTCGGTCGTCCCGGACACCAGGAGCATGAGCGCCTCCTTGTTCTTCTTTTCGAAGGCCTGCTTCTCCGCGTCCGTAGCAATCGCCTCTGTGAGCACCTCCTTTCCCAGCGTGACATCCAGCAGCCCCTTATGCGAGAGGTGCAGTTCAAACTGCCACCTCCATAGCCGGAAACCTGGGCCGCCCGCATACTTCTGAATGGGCTGCGTCTCTGTCTGCGGCATGTGCGCAGCTGCTATTCCGACGAGTTCTCAGAACTTCACGGTGACGTCCAAGATGACGATCCCGTGTGCTGCGGAAGACGTGAACGTTGGAGGCGTTCAGACCCGTGGGCCCATTACCCTTTGGCAGGATGAGATCCACGTGGTGCGGTCCCGACGTTTTTCTGAACACCTCTAGTGGTTCACGTCTATTGTTTTGGGCAAATCTGAGATTGAGCGTGAGCTTTCTGGTCGCCTCACGCTATGTGAGCAGGAGTTTAGAGACAGTCAGTTTGCGAAGGGAATAACGTCGTTTTGCATTAGTTTATGAACATAGACATGATCACAACATTTATAGAGCTATTCATCAGATTTCCAACGCACCAAACGGGGCGTGATTCGGCCAAGCGTAGCTCAAGTTATGCTTGCCAAAGCGCAGGTCTCACCCACCACAGAAGCCTGACGCCGCCACTCCCCGTGGCGCCTTCATTCACGTGCGAAGCGCCTTTCCCAAGGCGCATGTCCCATTGCACATGGTGTATGGGTCCCCTGCACTGTTTCTACGCACCCTACCCACTTTTGGGTCGTGTTTGGTGATGGGGTGTGACGAGGTTCGAAACCTCTCTGCGGACCTGCAGTCAGAATTTTGACTAAGTCCCCAAGTAACAAAACGTACTGCTGAGTTTTGGACGTCGAGCCAGGATTNAAGCCTGACGCCGCCACTCCCCGTGGCGCCTTCATTCACGTGCGAAGCGCCTTTCCCAAGGCGCATGTCCCATTGCACATGGTGTATGGGTCCCCTGCACTGTTTCTACGCACCCTACCCACTTTTGGGTCGTGTTTGGTGATGGGGTGTGACGAGGTTCGAAACCTCTCTGCGGACCTGCAGTCAGAATTTTGACTAAGTCCCCAAGTAACAAAACGTACTGCTGAGTTTTGGACGTCGAGCCAGGATTTTGGCTGTCCCTCAGTAACAACCTGCACTACTGGATCCGGTGGATGATCCGCCGGATCAGGTGGATCATCCGCCGGACGCCTCGGCAGGCGTATCGGATCATTTCCTCCACATGGTGTTTTTGTTACTTCGTCCGGTCGATTATCGACCGGATCTCGAGTCGCAGCCGGCTCCCAGAGCGGCTGCGCATACCCCAGGTTTGGAAAGCCATATCTCCCTCGATACTTGTCCAATTCCGGCGAAACAACTTCCACCGGATTCAGCAACTCGTCAACGTCCAGGGACAATCCTCCATTTTAGGATCCGAGTAAATGTCGGGTCTCCAGATCCACCAGAGAGGAGTTTTCATTTTCTGGCGACTCGTCAGCGCCTCTCGGCGCCGCACTTGGGCATGCGGAGGGGCAAGACCATGATCGCCTTCACCTGCCACGACCCCAGCTTGTCCAACATTGACTCGTAGATGGGGATGACCAGGTTCAAGGTGGGATACTTTGCTCCACTGATGTCATTGGTGTATGACTTGAACGACTTCAGCACCACAATGAGTAGGGTGATGAGCCGCCACTCGTCACGGCTTGGTTTCAGCTCCTCTCCCTCAATTCCGTAGCCATCAAGCCACACGAGGAGCACGTTCTTGAGGATGAGGACACGCTCCATCATGTCGAGGGTGGCATTCCACCTCGTCTCGGTGTCAAGGTGTAGCGACTGGTACTTGACAGCTGCTGCCGTTGCTGCGTTGATGAGTGACTGCTCCCTTGGGGTGGAGCAGTTCACAAACACTGCGATTGCACGAGCCTTGGAGACAATGGTCTCCACATTGGGATGGCCCATGAGGTCCTTCACTGCTAGGTTCATGACGTGACCTAAGCAGCGGATGTGGCCCTCGGGCAGCAGCGACGACTCGGCGTAGGGTACGATGAAGTTGTTAATCATGGCGTCGTTGGTCAACTTGTTGTCGACTGTCAGACAGAACACGCGGTCAAAAAACCCCCATTGCTTCAGTGCATTGGCCAGTGCATCAAACATGTTCTGCGCGTCGGGGCTCACTGGTAGCGCATGGAATGGGAGGGCCAGTGTCTTCACCTGGAAGAAGTGGGAAGCATTCCGAGGAAATGCAGTGGACAGGGATGCTGTTAGGTCACGCAATGATTGTCAAGAGCATTGATAATGCCTGGCAGTGCGTCAGATTGCATTAGTTTGCATACAACCGCAATGCAATGCTTTGCACTGCATTGCATTGCAATTGGGTTGCAGCAGCCCCCCCCCTCCCCCCTCCCATTCCCCATGTGTTTGGTGAATGCCAATCCATGCAATGTCATGCATTTGCATGCAAATGCTATGGAGAATAGGTAGTGAAATGTATGGCAGTGCTTCAGATTGCATTAGTTTGCATAGAACCGCAATGCAATGCTTTGCATTCCATTGCATTGCAATTGGGTTGCGGCAGCCCCCCCCCCCCCCCCCCCCCCCCGCCCACATTCCCAATGTGTTTGGTCAATCCCAATCCGTGCAGTGTCATGCATTTGCATGCAAATGCTATGGAGCATAGGTAGTGAAATGTATGGCAGTGCTTCAGATTGCCTTAGTTTGCATACAACCGCAATGCAATGCTGTGCATTGCATTGCATTGCAATTGGGTTGCGGCAGCCCCCCCCCCCTCCCAATGTGTTTGGTCAATCCCAATCCGTGCAGTGTCATGCATTTGCATGCAAATGCTATGGAGCATAGGTAGTGAAATGTATGGCAGTGCTTCAGATTGCCTTAGTTTGCATACAACCGCAATGCAATGCTGTGCATTGCATTGCATTGCAATTGGGTTGCGGCAGCCCCCCCCCCCTCCCAATGTGTTTGGTCAATCCCAATCCGTGCAGTGTCATGCATTTGCATGCAAATGCTATGGAGCATAGGTAGTGAAATGTATGGCAGTGCTTCAGATTGCCTTAGTTTGCATACAACCGCAATGCAATGCTGTGCATTGCATTGCATTGCAATTGGGTTGCGGCAGCCCCCCCCCCCTCCCAATGTGTTTGGTCAATCCCAATCCGTGCAGTGTCATGCATTTGCATGCAAATGCTATGGAGCATAGGTAGTGAAATGTATGGCAGTGCTTCAGATTGCCTTAGTTTGCATACAACCGCAATGCAATGCTGTGCATTGCATTGCATTGCAATTGGGTTGCGGCAGCCCCCCCCCCCTCCCAATGTGTTTGGTCAATCCCAATCCGTGCAGTGTCATGCATTTGCATGCAAATGCTATGGAGCATAGGTAGTGAAATGTATGGCAGTGCTTCAGATTGCCTTAGTTTGCATACAACCGCAATGCAATGCTGTGCATTGCATTGCATTGCAATTGGGTTGCGGCAGCCCCCCCCCCCTCCCAATGTGTTTGGTCAATCCCAATCCGTGCAGTGTCATGCATTTGCATGCAAATGCTATGGAGCATAGGTAGTGAAATGTATGGCAGTGCTTCAGATTGCCTTAGTTTGCATACAACCGCAATGCAATGCTGTGCATTGCATTGCATTGCAATTGGGTTGCGGCAGCCCCCCCCCCCTCCCAATGTGTTTGGTCAATCCCAATCCGTGCAGTGTCATGCATTTGCATGCAAATGCTATGGAGCATAGGTAGTGAAATGTATGGCAGTGCTTCAGATTGCATTAGTTTGCAATAGAACCGCAATGCAATACTTTGCATTGCATCGCATTACAATTGGGTTGCGGCAGCCCCCCCCCCCCTACATTCCCTATGTGTTTGGTCAATGCCAATCCGTGCAATGCCATGCATTTGCATCCAAATGCTATGGAGAATAACTAGGGAAATGCATGGCACTGCTTCATATTGCATTAGTTTTGCATACAACCGCAATGCAATGCTTTGCATTGCATTGCATTGCAATTGGGTTGCAACAGCCCTCCCCCCCCCTCCATTCCCAATGTGTTTGGTCAATGCCAATCCGTGCAATTTCATGCATTTGCATGCAAATGCTATGGAGAATAGGTAGGGAAATGCATGGCAGTGCTTCAGATTGCATTATTTTGCACAGAACCGCAATGCAATGCTTTGCATTGCAATATTGCATTGCATTGCAACTGGGTTGCAGCAGCCCCCCCCCC
>SZWC01001134.1:91608-112623 GCA_023375785.1 Penium margaritaceum
AAGTCCACTATGTGTGGTCAACATTGACAACTCATAACACGAGTCACAAATGGTCAAAGGGAGAGACAATGGGTTGGGAACCAGATGCATGGACTAGAGAGGACAAATAACTCCAATGTGAAGTGGCACGGTGTGGCTACTATGCACACCAAAAACCCAAACTAGGCATATGTCACTGACCATGACCAAAGAATTTCAATATGGGTGGTCAACGTTCACCAACCATAACACGAGTCACAAACGGTAAGAAGGGGACACAATGGTCCGGGAATATCAGTTCTCAACTATCATGTACAACGATATTCAATCAGTACTAGCACGGTGTGGCTACCATGCACAATGACGGACCAAAGTAGGCATATGTACTGCCTTTGACGCGAGAAATCCGCTGTGTGGTCAACGTTGACAACTCATAATACGAGTCACAAATGGTCAGATGGGCGGAAACAATGGTTTGGAAACACCATGTATCAACTAGTGAGCACAATGAAGTTCAATGAGTTGTGGCACAGTGTGGATACCATGCACGATGGCCAGCCAAAGTATGCATATGTCACTGACCATGGCCAAAGAATGTCACCATGTGTGGTAAACTTTGACAACTCATAACACGAGTCACAACTGGTCAGGGTGGAAGATAATGGTATCTGAATACTAGTTGTGGATAAGGAAGTACAAATACCTTCAATATACAGTGGCACAGTGTGGCTATCATGCACAGTGACCAACCAAAGTATGCATATGTCACTGACCATGACCAAAGAATTTCAATATGGGTTGTCAACGTTCACCAACCATTACACGAGTCACAAATGCTCAGAGGGAGAAACAATGGTACGGGAGTATCATCTCTCAACTAGCAAGTACAACGACCTTCAATCAGTAGTAGCACGTGTCACGATGAGATCCGCGTAATGCGGTCCCGACGTTTGTCTGATCGTCTCTTTTGGTTCACGCCTACTGTTTTTGGCGAATATGAGACTAAGCGTGAGATTTCTGGTCGCCTCACGCTATGTGAGCAGGAATTTAGAGACAGTCAGTTTGCAAAGGGAATAACGTCGTTTTGTGTTTGTTTTTTAACATGACCACAACATGTATAGGGCTAGTCATGAGTTTTCCCACGCACCAAACTGCGCGTGATTCAGCCAAGCATAGCTGATGTTATGCTTGTTGAAGCGCAGGTCTCACCCACCATAGAAGCTTGACGCCGCCACTTGCCGTGACGCCTTTGTTCATGTACAAAGCGCCTTTTCCAAGGCACATATCCCATTGCACATGCTGTGGGGGTCCCCTTTACTGTTTCACGCACCCTACCCACTTTTGGGTCGTGTTTTGTGATGGGGTGTGACGAGGTTCGAAACCTGTATGTGGACCTGCAGTCAGAAGTTTTTGACGAAGTCCCTGATTAACAAAACGTACTTCTGAGTTTCGGACGTCGTGCCAGGATTTTGGTGAAGTCCCTTAGCAACAACCTGCACTTTTGGATCCGGTGGATGATCTACCTGATCAGGCAGATCATCCACCGGACGCCTCGGCAGGCCTATCGGAGCATTCTCTCCAAATGGTATTTTGTTACTCAGTCCGGTCGATTATCGACCGGATTTTGAGTCGCAGCCGGCTCCCAGAGCCGCTGCGCATACCCCAAGTTTGGAAGGCCAAATCTCCCTTGATACTTGTCTTGTTCCAGCCAAAAAACTACCACCGGATTCAGCAACTCGTCCACTTTCATGGACAATCCCCCATATCAGGATCAGAGCAATTGTCGAGTCGCCATATCTGCCGGAGCGGCGTTTCCACTTTCTGGCGGCTCGTCAGCGCCTCCCGGCGCCGCACTTGGGCATGCGAAGGGGCAATTTTTCAACATTCTCACCCTTGCACCTGCCATGCCCGCTTCTCCTGCTTGCTCTCACTCATCTTCCGCTGTGCCCTCCAGCCCATCATTGCTGGTCATCCCAAGTCCGGCCACGCTCATTTCGTGCCGGTCCGCGGGTTGCACCTTGTTCAAGCAATCCGCAAGCATATTGTGCGTGCTGCAGTGCTGCAGCACCACCTGCCCCTTCTTGACCATGTCCCGTGCGTAGTGATAACGCACGTCGATGTGCTTTGTCCTCCTATGCTGCGTCCGGTTGTTGGTCAGCGAGATGGAGCCCGTGTTGTCCTCTTGCACCACCGTAGGCTCCAGCTGCGGCACGACTAGCTCCCCCAGCAACCTGCGGAGCCATACTGCCTCCTTGACCCCCTCGGCCAGCACGATGTGCTCTGCTTCCACTGTGGAGGTGGCGACGCAGTTCTGCTTCTTGCTCCATCACAAGACCCCTGCACTAGCGAGGAAGAACACGTAGCCGGATGTGGACTTCCGCTTGTCCACATCCCCACCATAGTCTGCATCCGTCTAGCAGACCAGGCGCAAAGGGTCCGCCCGCCCTTTGCCGTCGAACCTCAAGTACGCGTGCCGCTTCGCCTGCAGGTAGTGGAGGATCCGCTTGACCGCCTGCCAGTGTAGTGGCCCTGGATTGGCCACGTACCTGCTCACTTGGACCACCGCATAGGCCAGGTCCGGTCGTGTCGCCACCATGGCTGCCCACCGCCGATTGGTATGGCACCCCTACCATGTCCTCCTACTCTTCTTTTGTTTGCGGCGCTATTGCTGCACTCTGTTCACACGTCATGGAGAGAGGAATGCACATTGGTTTGCAGTCCTCCATGCCGTACCGCTTCAGCACCTCGGCCACGTATTTGGCCTGCCCCAGCTCAAGCGTGCGCGCCCTCCGATTCCACGTAATGCTCACCCCGAGATAGAACTCCAGCTCCCCCATGTCCGACATCTAAAACCTGCTGCTCAGCTCCTCTTTTAGCTACGGTAGGCTCGGCAGGTCTCAGGAGCACAAGATCAGATCGTCCACGTAGAGTGCGACAATCTGATGGAGCTTCTTGGTGCACCGCATGTACACACTGTGATCCGCCTCACAGCGCTTGAAGCCCAGTTGTGCCATGAAGCTGTCCATCTGTTGGTACCGGCATCAAGGCGATTGTTTTAGCCCATACAAGGACTTTTGCAGCTTGCACACCTTGCCCTCCGGGGCCTCCACTCCCTTCGGTACCTCCATGTAGATTTCCTTGTCAATTATGCCATTGAGGAAGGCCGTCTTTACGTCCATTTGGTAGAGCTCCATGTCCTTTGCGGCTGCCTCCGCAAGGATTACACGGATGCTTGTGAACTTGGTGATGGGGGCGACCGTCTTATCGTAGTGCTTTCCCTTACGCTGTGCGTACCCCTTCGCCACGAGCCGCGCCTTGTACTTGTCAACCACTCCTTCCTTCGTGAACTTGGTCTTGAAGACCCACTTGGAGCTGATGACCTTGGCGTCTTTCAGCATGTCAACCACCTGCCACGTGTTGTTTTCAGCAATGGATGCCAACTCCGACTTGATGGCGGCGTCCCACTGCTTTGCCTTAGGCCGCACAAGCGCCTCTTGCACGGTCATCAGTTCCGTTGATGCAGCCAGCATACATCGCGTCATGCTGATCCATCGACCGGTGCCTGCGTCAAAACTCTTCCCCGCTCTCCGCTGCCTCCCACTACGGCGCGGCAGTCTTGGCGGCGTCTTGTCGCTCTGCTGCGATCCTTCCGACTCAGCCCACTCCGGTGAATCATCGACCAGATGGCTTCCCGAGGATTCTTCCCGCTCTGGTGAGCCATCAACCGGACGTGCGGCACGTCCTGAGGATTTTTCTCCGACGCCTGACGCGAACTCCGCCGGGAGTGCGCGCTTTGGCACTCACGGTGCATCATTCGACGGGTCATTCCGCCGGATCTCCAGCCGAGCTGCATTGTCGTTGGAGTCCTCCACGTCGCCTAGTGCACTTGCGGCACCACCGCGCTCCGACGCCCCATCATCGACCTCCGCGTCCGCCGGCTCCTTCTTGTAGTCAAGGAGCTGGAACCACTCCCCCTGTTTTGGAGTGTTCCCGATGCTCATGTTGTTGCTGCTGCTGCTGAAGCTTTGCTAGTCATCAAACTCGACGTCACGGCTGCGGATGATCTCTTCCATGCGCGGGTCCCAGAGCCGATACGCCTTTTGCGCGCTCTCGTAGCCGAGGAACAAGCACGGCTTCGCTCGCGGTTTCAGCTTCATATTGCTTCATTGCGCCGCCTGCACCATCGCGTGCGCTTTGCATCCAAATACCTTCAGGTGCACCATGTTTGGCTTGCGCCCGCTCAAGACCTCCTGCGGCGTCTTCCAGCCGCCCTTGTCCTTCAGCACCGCTGTTGGGGTGAGGTTGATGGTGTAGCTCGCTGTACGCACAGCCTCCGCCCAAAAACCTCGCGGCAAGCCCGCATCCACAAGCATGGTCCGCACCATTTTGAGCAGCATCTGGTTGGCTCATGGCACCACTCCGTTCGACTGTGGCGAGTACGGGGTAGTGGGTTCCCACTTAATGCCTCGCTACTTTTTCCACTTGCTGTAGCCCATGTACTCTACGCCATAATCATTGCGTAGTGCTGTGACCTTCCGGCTAGTCGGCCTCTCCACCGTTGCAACGTACTCCTTGAGCCGGTCTAAGACCTCACCCTTCCGCTTCATGAAGTACACATAGAGTTTTCTGCTACAGTCGTCAATGAAGGTGACAAAGTATCTCAATCCGCTGTTTGACGGCGTTTTGAAAGGTCCGCACACGTCGTTGTGCACGACCTCCAACAGGTCCTTTGCACGAGCCGCATTCTCGTTAAACGGCTTGCACCGCGCCTTGCCCTAAAGGCTCATACTTTTTGTGCGCTGCTGTATCTGCTGCCGCGTCTGCACCGTCGGTAACGAGGCCATTCACCATGTCGCGCTTTGCAATCTCCATAACGGTTGGGAGCACCAAATGCCCCAACCGTCGGTGCCAGAGCTCCAGATCAGCGCTTCCTCCCTTGGCCATGTTGACGACGCGCTCCTGCAAATCTGCTACGTTGGATGCCGCGGGGACCACCTTGGCCTCCATGATGTAGAGACCGCCCTCGCGCTTCGCCTCTAGCACGACCTCGCCGTTACCTTCAATGCGCACCAGTGCGCCTTTCCTGTGGAAGAGCACCTTATACCCCTTGTCTGTCAAGCGGCTGATACTCAAAATATCAGCCAGGCCAGGGACGTGCTGCACATCACAAATTGTGCTCAGCTCCTTCTTACCGCCCACCACGACTTCAACCTCCACGTCGCCTTGGCCAGCCGCAGCCTTGACTTTGTCAATCGCGACCACCATCAACTTGGAGGACTTCTCGTAGGTGACGAACCCCACCTTCTCGACTTGGATATACTCCTCGGCCACGGAATCCAGGCACCGCCTGTTGGTCTTGTTGAGGAAGTGGTTCTTGTTGCCGTTGAGGAGCGACCTCCCCTTGTTGTTTTTGCCGCCCGTCTTTGCCTCCTGTAGGCACTCACGGGCCCAATGGCCCTCCTTGCCGCAGTTGCGGCACGCACCTTTCTTGGTGCCATTCTTGCCGAAGCCTTTTCCGCCACTTCCTTGGCCCTCGCTTCCGCCACCACGTGTTTTGGTGACAAGAGCCGATGAGGAAGACGAGGACTCCCCGCAGCCCTGGCGCTACACCTCGTTGCGGATGTACTCTGCGACCACGCCATAGGTGAGCTTGTCCTCCGACCATCCACCGAGGACGGTGATGAGTGGGCCCCAACTGTCGGGTAGGGCCATGTGGAGGGCCATCGCATGTAGTTGTGTGTCAATCTTCCACCCCATGTCATTGCATTGCGATGCAAGCGACTCGATCTGCTACATGGCGGATATGACATCATCTCCCTCCTTGATTCTCACCGTAAGGAGTCCCTTCATTGCAAAGTTTTTGTTTGCCAGCGACTTGGATTGGTGGATGGCGCAGAGCTTTTGCCAAGATTCAGCTGTTTGCTTGCAGCCTTGGAAGTGGCCCCACTGCAACTCGGCTGTCCCAGACACCAGGAGCATGAGCGCCTCCGTGTTCTTTTTTTCGAAGGCCGGCTTCTTCGCATCCGTAGCAGTCACCTCTGTGAGCACCTCCTTTCCCAACATGACATCCAGCAGCCCCTTATGCGAGAGGTGCAGTTCAAACTGCCACCTCCATAGCCCGAAGCGCGGGCCGCCCGCAGACTTCTGAATAGGTTGCGTCTCCTTCAGCGCCATGTGTGCAGCTACTACTCCGACGAGTTCTCGGAACTTCACGACGACGTCCAAGATGACGATCCCGTGCGCTGCAGAAGGCGTAAACGTTGGAGGCGTTCAGACCCGTGAACCCATAACCCTTTTTCAGGATGAGATCCGCGTGGTGCGGTCCCAACGTTTGTCTGATCATCTCTATTGGTTCACGTCTACTGTTTTGGGCCTATCTGAGGCTAAGCGTGAGCTTTCTGGTTGCCTCACGGTATGTGAGCAGAAATTTAGAGACAGTCTGTTGGCAAAGGAAACAACATCATTTTGCGTTAGTTTTTTAACATGAAAATGATCACAACATTTATAGGGCTAGTCATGAGCTTTCCAGTTCACCAAACCGCACACGATTCGGCCAAGCGTAGCTCAAGTTATGCTTGCCGAAGCGCAGGACTCAGCGACCACAGAAGCCCGACGCCGCCACTCGCCGTGGCGCCTTCATTCACGTGCGAAACGCCTTTCCCAAGGCGCATGTCCCATTGCACATGGTGTGGGGGTCCCCTGCACTGTTTCCATGCACCCTACCCACTTTTGGGTCGTGTTTGGTGATGGGGTATGACGAGGTTCGAAACCTGTCCGCGGACCTGCAGTCATGATTTTTGACAGTCCCCGAGTAACAAAACGCACTACTGAGTTTCGGACGTCGAGCCAATATTTTGGTTGTCCCTTAGTAACAACCTGCACTACTGGATCCGGTGGATGATCCACCTGATCAGGCGGATCATCCACCGGACGCCTCGACAGGCCTATCAGAGCATTTTCTCCAGATGGTGTTTTGTTACTTGGTCCGGTCGATAATCGACCGCATTTCGAGTAGCAGCCAGCTCCGTGAACCGCTGCGCATACCCCAACTTTGGAATGCCATATCTCTTGCGATACTTGTCATTTTCTGGCCAAACAACTTCCACCGGATTTACCAACTCGTCCAATTTTATGGACAATCCTCCAATTTAGGATCCAAGCAAATGTCGAGTCGCCAGATCCGCCGGAGCGGCGTTTCCACTTTCTCGCGGCTCGTCAGCACCTCCCGGCGCCGCACTTGGGCATGCGGAGGGGTAACTTTTCAACAGCACGGTGTGGCTACCATGCACAATGACGGACCAAAGTAGGCATATGTACTGCCTTTGACGAAAGAAATCTGCTGTGTGTGGTCAACGTTGACAACTCATAATACGAGTCACAAATGGTCAATGGGGGGAAACAATGGTTTGGGAACACCAGGTATCAACTAGCAAGCACAATGAACTCCAATGAGTTGTGGCACGGTGTGGATACCATGCTCGATGACCAACTAAAGTATGCATATATCACTGACCATGACCAAAGAATGTCATCATGTGTGGTAAACTTTGACAACTCATAACACGAGTCACAAATGGTCATGGTGGAAGACAATGGTTTATGAATACTAGTTATCGACAAGCAAGTACAAATACCTTCAATACGTAGTGGCACAGTGTGGCTACAATGCACAGTGACCAACCAAAGTATGCATATGTCACAGACCATGACCAAGGAATTTCACTTCATGTGGTCAACGTTGACAACTCACATTACGATTCACGGATAGTCTGAGGGAGGTAACAATGGTTTGCGAAGACTAGCTATCAACTACAAAGCACAAAGACCTTCAATGCGTAGTGACAGAGCGTGGTGACTATGTACAATGACAAACCACAGTAGGCATATGTTACTAACCATGATCAAACGAATTTCACAGTGTGTGGTCAACGTTGAAAACTCATGAGTCACAAATGGTGAGAGGGGAAAACAATTGGCTGGGAATACTAACTATCAACTAGCAAGTACAAAGACCTTCATCAAGTAGTGGCACGGTGTGGCTAGCGTGCAGAGTGACCAACCAAAGGATGCATACCTCACTGACTATGACCAAAGAAGTCCAATATTTGTGGTCAACATTGACAACTCATAACATGAGTCACAAATGGTCACAAGGCCACACAATGGTTTGGGAACCCTATGCATGGACTAGAAAGGACAAAAAACTTCAATACGTAGTGGCATGGTATGGCTACTATGCACACCAAACAACCAAACTAGGCATATGTCACTGACCATGACAAAAGAATTTCAATATGGGTGATCAACGTTCACCAACCATAACACGAGTCACAAACGGTCAGAGGGGGAAGCAATGGTCTGCGAATATCAGTTTTCAACTAGCAAGTTCAACGACCTTTAATCAGTAGTAGCACGGTGTGGCTATCATGCACAATGACCGACCAAAGTAGGCATATGTACTGCCTTTGACCAAAGAAATCTGCTGTGTGTGGTCAACCTTGACAACGAACAACACGAGTCACATAAGGTCAGAGGGGGAAACAGTGGGTTGGGAACACCAGGAATCAACTAGCAAGCACAATGACCTTCAATGAGTTGTGGCACGGTGTGGATACCATGCACGATGACCAACCCAAGTATGCATATGTCACTGACCATGACCAAAGAATTTACCATGTGTGGTAAACTTTGACCAATTAAAACACAAGTCACAAATGGTCAGAGTGGAAGATACTAGTTTCTGAATACTAGTCATCGACTAGCAAGTACAAGTACCTTGAGTATGTAGTCGCACACTGTGGCTACAATGTACAGTGACCAACGAAAGTATCCATATGGCACTAACCATGACCAAGGAATTTCACAGTGTGTGGTCGACTTTGAAAACTCAGAACACGACTCACAAATGGTCAGAGGGGAAAACAATAGGTTGCGAACACTAGTTATCAACTAGCAAGTACAAAGACCTTCAACAAGCAGAGGCATGATGTGGCTAGCATGCACAGTGACCAACCAAAGAATGCATACGTCACTGACTATGACCGAAGAAGTCCACTATGTGTGATCAACATTGACAACTCACAACATGGGTCACAAATGGTCAGAGGGAGAGACAATGGTTTGGGAACCCTATGCATAGAATACAAAGGACGAAGAACTTCATTATGCAGTGCCACAGTGTGGCTACTATGCACACCAAACAACCAAACTAGGCATATGTCATTGACCATGACCAAAGAATCTCAATATGGGTGGTCAACGTTCACCAACCATAACACGAGTCACAAACTGTCAGAGGGGGAAACAATGGTCCGGGAATATCAGTTATCAACTAGCAAGAACAACGACCTTCAATCAGTAGTAGCACGGTGTGGCTACCATGCACAATGACTGACCAAAGTAGGCATATGGACTGCCTTTGACCAAAAAAATCCGCTCTGTTTCGTCAACATTGACAACTCATAATGTGAGTCACAAATGGCCAGAGGGGGAAACAATGGGTTGGGAAGACCAGGTATCAACTAGGAAGCACAATGACCTTCAATCAGCTGTAGCACTGTGTGGATACCATGCACGANGTCAGAGTGGAAGATAATGGTTTCTGGATACTAGTCATCGACTAGCAAGTACAAATACCTTAAATATGTAGTTGCATAGTGTGGCTACAATGGACAGTGACCAACCAAAGTATGCATGTATCACTAACCATGACCAAATAATTTCACTTCACGTCGTCATTGTTGACAACTCACAACACGAGTCACATATAGTGAAAGAGGGTAACAATGGTTTGGGAAGACTAGCTACCAACTAGAAAGCACAAAGACCTTCAATACGTAGTGACACGGCATGGTGACCATGTACAGTGACAAAACAAAGTATGCATATGTCACTAGCCATGATCAAAAGAATTTCACAGTGTGTGGCCAACATTGAAAACTCATCACACAACTCACAAATGGTCACAGAAGGAAACAATGGATGGGGAACGCTAGTTGTCAAGTAGCAAGTACAAAGACCTTGAACAAGTAGTTGCACAGTGTGGCTAGCATGCAAAGTGACCAACCAAAGGATGCATACGTCACTGACTATGACCGTAGACGTCCACAATGTATGGTCAACATTGACAGCTCACAACACGAGGCGCAAATAGTCAGAGGGAGAGACAATGGTTTTGGAACCCTATGCATGGACTAGAAAGGACAAAGAACGTTAGTACGTAGTGGCCCGGTGTGGCTACTGTGCACACCAAACAACCAAACTAGGCATATGTCACTGACCATGACCAAAGAATATCACTATGGGTGGTGAACGTTCACCACCCATAACACGAGTCACAAACGGTCAGAGGGTGAAACAATGGTCTGGGAATATCAGTTCTCAACTAGCAAGTACAACAATCTTCAATCAATAGTAGTACGGTGTGGCGACCATGCACAATGACCGACCAAAGTAGGCATATGTACTGCCTCTGACCAAAGAAATCCGTTGTGTGTGGTCAACGTTGACAACTCATAATATGAGTCACAAATGGCCAGAGGGGGAAACAATGGTTTGGGTGTTGGAATGATGCTCCTCACCATGGCAGGAGTGACTCCAAAAAGGAACACCAAAAAGACAAGCCTTAGTGGCTTAGTGGTTAATGGTATCCACCTCTACAGGCAGGGGCCCGGGTTCAAGTCCCACAAGATGAAATTATGCCGTGCCTCAAGGGAGGTGGAAAATAGATGGTAGGAAGCTAGCTCAACCTTTAGAGTTCCTCTTTAAGATTGTAGAAGGCCAGGTGAGGGTCCAGGAAGTGGCACACCTTCTAGAAGGGCTGACTTGTCCTAGAAGGCATCTACACGTGTCTTGGTCTTCTGGACACCTTCCCTCCTACTAGAAGCAAGATGAGGAATCTAGGAAGGGGCAGAAGCTTCTAGAGGAGGGAAGGGATGCCTTCCTAGGTGGGAAAAGGGCAGCCTACCAAGGAGCACTCCAGAAGCCATATAATCTGCTAGGAAGCTCCCAATCTGGCATGCTTTGGTGTTCTGGAAAGCTTAGATCAGTTGCTATAAAATGCCACTACTTGTGAGCCCTGATCAAGTGTTAATTCCCATCCAATCGAGGTCAAATAACTATTGCCTCACTCTCTGACCAGATTTTTCCATCCTTGGAACCAGTTGCCTCCACAGTTTCAGTCTCTCCAAAAACAGTTGGTGGTGTCAAACAGCCACTGCTAGGGACCCTCCAGGGTGCAAACACACCCTCAGACCAACAAAGGGTTATGGGCCCACGCCTCTAAGGGGTTCAAAGCCAGCTTGATTTCACACTCCCAACAGCAAGACATGGCAACTAGCGAGCAAGAGAGCAGCCGCACTGTCCTTGAGTTTGATGGGACAGGCTTTGCATTGTGGAGGTGGCAGTTTGAGGTCTTCCTCGACGACAAGGGACTACTTGAGCTCATGAAAGGTGATGAGACTGCTCCGCCGGAGACTGCAATGGCTGAGGTGAAGGAGGCATACAAGAAGCGCAACAAAAAGGCGTTGGCGCTCCTTGTGTCCGCGTTATGCCTACCATAACTCGGACACATCCAAGGATGCACCCTGGCCGCAGACGCATGGTCAAAACTCTGCTCCATCTACCAGTCAAGCAACCTTGCCAATCAGCCCTTCATCTTCAAATGGCTCATCACCCTCCGAGCCAACGAAGGCGACAACATCATGGGGATCATGCAGCTGATTGAGTCCTTCACAGCGGAGTGCGTGGCCACGGGTTGGGAGGTGGACTCTCAGTTGCAAGCTATGATCCTCCTTCTAGCCTTGCCGGACAGTTGGAGTCGTATGATCACAGTCCTTGGTGGCTGGCCTTCCGATGAGCTAAAGTACCCGAATGTTGCTGAGTACGTGCGCAATGAGTGGATGCGACGTGGAGGTCGAGAGAGTGCAGCGGCATCAACTTCAGCTTACACGGTTCATCCTCAAAGTGGAGGCCGAGGCGACAAGTGGAAGGGTGCCAAACAGGGCACCAATAAGGGTGACAAGAAGGGAGAGTGCTTCAACTGCGGCAAGGAGGGCCACTACGCGTGCAACTATTCTAAGAAGAAAACAGATCGGTCGCAGTGGGACGGGTAGAAAGATGAGCACGCCCTTATGGCGTACAACTCCACCAACTTAAAGGATCCGGGAGTTGCCGTCATCGACTCCAGATCAGGCCGCCACACGCAATGCAACAGGGCGGCATTTGTCACCTACGACGCCTCGGAGAGACGCATGATGGTGGCCAATGGAAAAACTTAGGTGGCCGCTGGTGAGGGTAACGTCCACATTGAGTCAATTGTGGATGGAAAACCTGTCACGAGCACAATCTACGATGTGCTCCATATGCCTAACTTTGGGGCAAACCTGCTCTCCGTCAACCGCCTTACCGACAAGGGACTTGAGGTGCTCTTCACAAAGAAGGAGGCCGTCATCCGCAAAGAGGGCAAAGGTGAGGTGATTGCGCGTGCCAAGAGGGAGGAGGACTTGTACCTGCTACACGCGAAGATCCTCAGCAGCTGGGTGGGGTCCAACGCCGCCAATCTTGCAACGAAGGACGGAGGAGACCTGGACCTATGGCACCGCCGACTCTGCCACATCTCTCTATCAACAGTGAAGGAGATGGCTAAGAGGGAAGTGGTGCGGGGTCTCCAAATCAGTGGCCTTGATGGAACCAAGGAGACCGTGTGTGAGCCATGCATCATTGGCAAATCAAATCGGCAGCTGTTTGTCGCCAAGGGGACGCGTGCATCGGCAAAACTGGCCGTGGTACACACAGATTTGTGTGGACCGCCTGAGAGCTCCATCGGCAGAGCTCACTACTTCCTCACCTTCATTGATGACCACAGCCGGAAACTCTACCTCTGCCCAATGAAGCGGAAGAGTGAGGATCTTGCGTACATGCAAGAGTTTTTGGCTGATGTGGAGCGGCAAACAGAGTTGAAGGTGAAGGCGTTCTGGAGTGACAACGGCGATGAATATGCGGGGTGCCTTGGGTGGATGAAGAGCAAGGGGATTGAGTGGCAGAAAACAACTCCACACTCCCCACAACAGAATGGCGTCGCAGAGAAAGCAAATCGCACGATCCTTAACATGGTGCGATCCATGTTGAGCGACGCCAGCCTTGCACAACGGCATTGGGTGGAGGCGGCATGGACAGCAACGTACATCATGAATCTCATGTCGACCAAGCCGCTAAAGGACAAGAAGAGCAATGCGTGGAAGACGCCACAAGAAGTGTGGAGCAAGAGAAAGCCGGCGGTGGGTCAGCTCCGCACATTTGGTTGTGTTGCACATGCAATGGTGCAGGCACGTGAGGGACTGAGCAAGCTGGACCCGCGTACCCGCGGGTGTATTTTCCTTGGATATGAGAGCAGACGCAATGCGTATCGGCTCTTTGACCCAAGGAGACAGCAGATTGTGTGGAGTCGCGACGTCACGTTCGACGAGAAAAGCCGTTGGACAGACAAGAAGGCAGGTGTCTCCAAGAGGGAGGACTGGATGCCACTTCTTGAGGGGGAGACGCCGGAGGACGTGAATGAGGGTGACGTCTTTGCATCACCACCAACCGGAGAGGATCGCCCGAGGGATGGGCGAACGGAAAAACTTATTCGGGCCAGTTCGGATGAGGAATCCGAAGCACCGGAGTTGGACGTGGAAGTGGGGAGTCAACAGATGTCTCCAAGGTCTCCAAGAGAGGGGGGGCAGGCGCTTGGAGAGGATGGCGCTAAAAGGGGAGAGCAACAACAACAACCACCTCAAGAGCGCTGCACGAGCAGCCGTGTGCGAAGAAGGACAAAACGATATGATGCCGACAAGGGCATTTGGACTGGGTTTGCGCAAGAGGAGCCTCAAGGAGGCACTGCACAAGAAAGATGGGGCTGAGTGGGAGGGATCAAAAAAATGTAAGCTCGCATCCCATGAGGAGAAAGGCTCCTCGGGGACCACATACGTCAGAGTGGACAAGATCAAGAGGTGCGAGAGCACGCATTCCATTGCGCTTGAAGGGTTTCTTTTTTGCCTTGCCTTGAAGGCATGGCTCACACATGATATCCGCTCCCTCCACCTCATCACCTAGCTCCATCCCACGCACTAGCTCCTGCTATCCCATGAGCTCCAATGTGCGATGCGCCACGTGTCCAAAGCGCCTGTGCCACAGGTTCTTGGAGGATGTGCACATGTTAGAATGAACAGCCCCGGTGGCTGCATTTGCCTGCGGTTTTGTTGCCGAATCATCTGCTTCCATTACTTCCGCTGCTCCAACATGTCCTTCCTCATCTGCGTCTGCATCGCTGCTCTCCTCATCATCACTCTCGGCCAAAGATTCAGCCGTTGAAGTTGTCGTTTTGGTCTGCAAGACGTAGAGTCCATCAACGCGAGGAACGTGTGCGACAACCTTCTTGGAAGAGTAGGAAATGTTGATGTCCTTGGTGGGAACTATCACCGCTTCCTTCTCTGTAAAGACCACTGTCATGCCATGGTCAGTTATCTTAGAGACAGAGAGCAGGTTGGCTGTGAAGGAGGGCAAGTAGACCACCCCCTCTAGCTTGAGGCTAGAAACTCCACCGTTGACACCCACTGTGACCAGCTTGTCACCAATCCCCTCAGCTGCCTCAACCTTGCCGTTAGCGACTCTGAAGTTCTTGTTACACGGAGAAAGAGAGATGAAGTCTCTCTTCTCGTAAGTGGTGTGCTCGTTTGTGCCCGAGTCAAGGCCATACGCTCCTGGCCTGAGTATCGCCCGCCCTTTGTTCGAGGCACACTCAGCCATCAAGCTTGTGGGATCCTTCCCACCATTTCCCCCTTGCCATTCATCCCCGTCTCCTCCCTCTCTCTTGGGTGCACGGCACTCTCGAGCCCACTGTCCAGCCTTGCCACAGTTGTGGCAGTTTCCTTGGCTCTTTGCACCCCTTCCACTGTTGCTAGTGCTGTTGTTTCCCTTGTACCCAGAGGATGAGGTATTGCGGAAGGTGCCGCTGCTCCGTGAGGCAAAGGCAGCCATGTTTGCTTCACTACTCCTACGACGCATGGCTTCATTCCGCACATACTCAGAGACGGTGGTGTAGGAAACTAGATCTTCAGTCCACCCTCCAATCACTGTTATCATGGGGCCCCAACTTTCCGGCAGCGTCATCAGAAAGATCATGGCCTGCATGTCGGATTTGAGGTCCCACCCCATTCCGGTGGCTTGTTGCAAGAGCGTCTCAAACTTCTGCATGAAGGCGGAGACATCCTCCCCTTCACCAAGCCTCATGCTGATGAGGTTTTGTAGAATGAAGAGACGGTTGGCAAGTGAGGAGGACTGAAACACCTTGCCAAGTTTGGCGTATGCCGCGGCTACCAATGTACAACCACTGATGTGCGAAAGGACTGAGGGTTGTATGGAGGACACAAGAATGGCGAGAGCCTTCTTGTTGAGCTTGACCCATTCCACAAGGTCAGCACCCTCCTCCTTTGGTACTGGGATACTTCCGTCAAAACATCCTAGCAGATCTCTGTCATCCATGATGATCTCAAATTGCCACTTCCAGAGTGCAAACCCCTCTCCATCAAACTTGAGGATGGGCGAATGATTCCCTGGTTCCCTTGTCCCTGCCATCCCCACAACTACAACTGCTTCAGCCGCTGCACCTGTTGTTGATGCCGATGAACCTGTGTTTGAGGCCGCTGTAGGCTGTTGGTGAGAAGAGGAAACTGCTTCCCATGTTACCGTTGGCCGTTGCAAGCAGATGTAGGCTGATGTAGGCTGATGTAGGCTGATGTCAGCTCCCAAGGTAGAAAGGTGCAGATGTGTTGCATTCCCCTCCTGCTGATGTTGCCGTGCAAACAGAGAAGTTGGGTGAGAGCGAAGGCGCTCTCACTGCTTGTGACCTTAGCGGTTGCGTGTGTGAAACTTCCCTAACCAGAGGAGTGGGCCCATAACCCTTTGTTATCTACTGAGCTAACCACCTCCGGCAGAGAAGCCGCGAAACTGAAAAGCTCACAAAGGTTCTTACACCTTCTTCCTTTGCAGGTATGTGTCATGCACCCCAACCTTAATCAGGCATACACTTCACCTTCAAGAGTACTAACGCCTTAGCATTACATCTCAAGAAGAGCTCAAGTCGTCAATACGCAAGAGAGCATCAAGCAAGGATTGATTGATCAGCATGCAAGACAAGTCCTTTTATAGCTGTCTGTCCAGTCCTAGAACTAAAAAGCACATTCCTGGGAAGTGGCCTAAACCAGCCACGTCACCAATAGACTTGCACTGTGAGTTTGACACATAAGCATCCAAGTGTCAAGGTGACAGACCAACCATGTAGCGTCCAAGAAGCTACNCCCTGCCATCCCTACAACTACAACTGCTACAGCTGCTGCACCTGTTGTTGATGCCGATGAACCTGTGTTTGAGGCCGTTGTAGGCTGTTGGTGAGAAGAGGAAACTGCTTCCCCTGTTCACGTTGGCTGTTGCAAGCATATGTAGGCTGATGTAAGCTGATGTAGGCTGATGTAGGCTGATGTCAGCTCCCAAGGTAGAAAGGTGCAGATGTGTTGCATTCCCCTCCTGCTGATGTTGCCCTGCAAACAGAGAAGTTGGGTGAGAGCGAAGGCGCTCTCACTGTTTGTGACCTTAGCGGTTGCGTGCGTGAAACTTCCCTAACCAGAGGAGTGGGCCCATAACCCTTTGTTAGCTACTGAGCTAACCACCTCCGGCAGAGAAGCCGCGAAACCGAAAAGCTCACAAAGGTTCTTACACCTTCTTCCTTTGCAGGTATGTGTCATGCACCCCAACCTTAATCAGGCATACACTTCACCTTCAAGAGTACTAACGCCTTAGCATTACATCTCAAGAAGAGCTCAAGT
Organism: Penium margaritaceum; assembly: GCA_023375785.1. Taxonomy (NCBI): domain Eukaryota; kingdom Viridiplantae; phylum Streptophyta; class Zygnematophyceae; order Desmidiales; family Peniaceae; genus Penium; species Penium margaritaceum. Next base: position 108,450 of record SZWC01001134.1, read on the forward strand.
CGTCAATACGCAAGAGAGCATCAAGCAAGGATTGATTGATCAGCATGCAAGACAAGTCCTTTTATAGCTGTCTGTCCAGTCCTAGAACTAAAAAGCACATTCCTGGGAAGTGGCCTGAACCAGCCACTTCACCAATAGACTTGCACTGTGAGTTTGACACATAAGCATCCAAGTGTCAAGGTGACAGACCAACCATGTAGCGTCCAAGAAGCTACGGACTTTCTTTCTTGGAAGCTTCCACAACAAACAAGATATGCATGGGGCCAGGATCGAACTCATGACCTCTCACTTGGCCAAATCAACAAAATGGCAAGGGCAACCACTCACCCACATGGTGTACTCACAGGTCATATCTCACAAGAGACAGAGCATAGTTGAGTCACACTACAACGGATCTAGGGGTCATACCTCCACAAGGGGCAGAGCATTCCTGATCCTTCCTACAACACTGAACAAGGGGCAGAAACATTTAACACAATCAACCAAACTAGGCATATGTCACTGACCATAAAAAATAATTTCAACATGGGTGGTCAACGTTCACCAACCATAACACGAGTCACGAGCGTTGAGAGGGGGAAACAATGGTCTGGGAATATCAGTTCTCAACTAGCAAGTACAACGACCTTCAATCAATAGTAGCACAGTGTGGCTATCATGCACAATGACCAACCAAAGTAGGCATATGTACTGCCTTTGACCAAAGAAATCAGTTGTGTGTGGTCAACGTTGACAACTAATAATCCAAGTCACATATGGTCAGAGGGGGAAACAATGGTTTTGGAACACCAGGTATCAGCTAGCAAGCTCAATGACCTTCAATGAGTTGTGGCACGGTGTGGATGCCATGCACAATGACCAACCAAAGTATGCATATGTCACTGACCATGACCAAATAATGTCACCATGTGTAGTAAACTTTAACGAATCATAACACGGTTCACAAATGGTCAGAGTGGAAGATAATTGTTTCTAAAAACTAGTCATGGACTAGCAAGTATAAATACCTTCAATATGTAGTTGCACAATGTGACAAAAAATGCACATTGACCAACGAAAGTATGCATATGTCACTAACCATGACCAAAGAATTTCACTTCATGTGGTCAATGTTGACAACTCACAACATGAGTCACATACAGTAAGAGAGGGTAACAATGGGTTGGGAAGACTAGCTATCAACTAGCAAGCACAAAGACCTTCAATACATAGTGAAACTGCAATGTAACCTTGTACAGTGACAAACCAAAATATGTATATGTCACTAACCATGACAAAAAGAAATCACAGTGTGTGGTCAACTTTGAAAACTCATAACACAACTAGAAAATGGTCGGAGGGAAAAACAATGGGTTGGGAACACAAGTTATCAACTAGCAAGTACGACGACCTACAACAAGCAGTGGCACTGTGTGGCTAGCGTGCACAACGACCAACCAAAGAATGCATACGTCACTGACTATGTCCAAAGAAGTCCACTATGTGTGGTCAACATTGACAACTCACAACACGGGTCACAAATGGTCAGAGGGAGAGACAATGGTTTGGGAACCCTATGCATGGACTATAAAGGACAAAAACATTAAACATACAGTGCCACAGTGTGGCTACTATTCACACCAAACAACCAAACTAGGCATATGTCATTGACCATGACCAAAGAATTCCAATATGGATGGTAAACGTTCACCAACCATAACACGAGCCACAAACAGTCACATGGGGAAACAATGGTCGGGGAATATCAGTTCTCAATTAGCAAGTACAACGACCATCAATCAGTAGTAGCACAGTATGGCTACCATGGACAATGACCGACCAAAGTAGGCATATGTACTGCCTTTGACCAAAGAAATCCGCGATGTGTGGTCAACATTGAGAACCTATAGTACAAGGCACAAATGGCTAGAGGTGGAAACAATGGTTTGGAAACACCTGGTATCAACTAGCAAGCACAATGACCTTCAATGAGTTCTGGCACGGTGTGGATACCATGCACGATCACCAACCAAAGTATGCATATGTCAATGACCATGACCAAAGAATGTCACCATGTGTGGTAAATCTTGACCAATCACAACATGAGTCACAAATGGTCAGAGTGGAAGACAATGGTTTCTCAATACTTGTCATTGAGTAACAAGTACAAATACCTTCAATATGTAGTGGCACAGTGTGGCTTCAATGCACGTGACCAACCAAAGCATGGATACGTCACTAAGCATGACCAAAGATTTTCTCTTCATGTGGTCAATGTCCACAACTCACAACACGAGTCACACAGTGAGAGAGGGTAGCAATGGTTTGGGAAGAATAGCTACCAACTAGAAAGCACAAAGACCTTCAATACGTAGTGACACAGCATGGTGACCATGTACAGTGATAAAACAAAGTATGCATGTGTCACTTACCATGATCAAAATAATTTCACAATGTGTGGTCAACGTTGAAAACTCATAACACCACTCACAAATGGTCACAAGGGGAAACAATGGGTTCGGAACACTAGTTATGAAGTAGCAAGTAGAAAGACCATGAACAACTGGTGGCACGGTGTGGCTAGCGTGCACAGTGACCAACCAAAGGATGCATACGTCACTATCTATGACCAAAGAAGACCACTATGTGTGGTCAACACTGAAAACCCACAACACGAGTCACAAATGGTCAGAGGGAGAGACAATGGTTTGGGAACCTTGTGCATGGATTAGAAAGGACAAAGAACGTCAATACGTAGTGGCCCGGTGTGGCTACTATGCACACCAAACAACCAAACTAGGCATATGTCAATGACCATGACCAAAGAATTTCAATATGGGTGGTCAACANGGGGGGAACAATGGTTTGGGAACACCATACATCAACTAGCAAGCACAATGACCTTCAATGACTTGTGGCATGGTGTGGATACCACGCACGACAACCAACCAAAGTATGCATACGTCACTGACCATGACCAAAGAATGTCACCATGCGTGGTAAACTTTGACAACTCATAAAAGGAGTCACAAATGGTCAGAGTGGAAGATAATGGTTTATGAATACTAGTTATCGACTAGCAAGTACAAATACATTTAACATATAGTTGCACAGTGTGGCTACAATGCACAGTGACCAACCAAAGTATGCATATGTCACTAACCATGACCAAAGAATTTCACTTCATGTGGTCAATGTTGACAACTCACAACACGAGTCACAGATAGTGAGAGAGGGTAACAATGGGTTGGGAAGAAAAGCTATCAACTTGAAAGCACAAAGACCTTCTATACGTAGTGACACGGCGTGGTAACCATGTACAGTGACAAACAAAAGTATGCATATGTCACTAACCATGACCAAACGAATTTCACAGTATGTGGTCAACGTTGAAAACTCATAACACGAGTCACAAATGGTCAGAGGGGGAGATAATGGGTTGGGAGCACTAGTCATCAACTGGCAAGGACAAGGACCTTCAACAAGCAGTGGCACGGTGTGGCTAGCGTGTACAGTGACCAACGAAAGGATGCATATGTCACTGACTATAGTCGAAGAAGTCCACTACGTGTGGTCAACAGTGACAACTCACCAAATGAGTCACATATAGTCAGAGGGGGGTAACAATTGTGTGGGAAGACTATTATCAACTAGAAAGCACAAAGACCTTCAATACGTAGTGACACAGCGTGGAAACCATGTATAGTGACAAACCAAACTAGGCATATGTCACGAAGTTGGACCAAAGAATTTCAATATGGGTGGTCAACTTTCACAGCCCATAACACAAGTCACAAATGGTCAAAGTGGGGAAACAATGGTTTCGAAACGCTATGTATCTTCTAGTAAGTACAAAGATCTTTTGTATGTACTGGCAAGGTGTGGCTACCATACACAATGACCTACCCAAGTAGGCATACATCACTACTCATTACCAAAGAAGATTGGTATGTATGGTGAGCTTTCACATCTCATAATACAAGTCAAAAATGGACACAGAGAGAAACAATGATTTGGGAATACTCGGTATTGACTAGCAAGTACAAAGACCTTCAATAAGTGGTGGCAGGGTGTGGCTACCATGCACAATGACCAACCAAAGTATTCACATGTCATTGACCATTACCAAAGAATGTCACCATGTGTGGTAAACTTTGACAACTCATAACACGAGTCACAAATGGTCAGGGTGGAA
>SZWC01001134.1:138216-149272 GCA_023375785.1 Penium margaritaceum
AGTGGGGTGGTGAACGCAGGGGAGAGCAAGTACAAGTCTTTGATAAGCTTGACGGAGTACATGAGTGCATAGTATTGCTCAAGGAAGCAAGCAAGACTGAGCTAGCTTTGTGCTAGTGCCATCTAGGTCTTATCTACTTGGGACTCCGCACGGTGTGTCTACACACCGTCGGTCCCCTCCCTCTCAAGCTATCTTCCTCTCCTCCTACTTGGACTCCACGCGGTGCGGCTACGCCCCGTGGGTCTCGTCCTCAAACACACAGCATATCTTCTAATAAGAATCTTCTTCATCCGTGGCTCGTGCACGCAGTGTCTGTGTTCTTCCTTGAATCTTCCTCTTCCACGGTGTGTCCCAAGAGATTCATCCGTGATTGATGCACGATCACTGAATGCTGGTTGGGTGTTTTCTCCCCTGCTTGCTTGGTCAATCCGCTCATTTGTATGCGCCCTGTTAGTGATCGCAGATCTTGTTGCGACTCGTCTTCGTTCTCTTTGTGCCGTGGACTTCCTCCGCTACTTCCTGCCTTTCACGCCTTTCCCGCCTTCCGCCTCAAGCGATTGAGATAGCCGTAGGGAAGTCGTCGCAGGTGACAATGTCAACCTGCGGCAGCTTCCTCCCAACCCGGTTGTCTTCTCCGCCCCTGGGTTCCGCGCCACCCTATACTGAACCGCCTCCGTGGGAGCCAGCGTTCCTTGCCCGGACTTTGGGCCACTTGGGACTACCCTGCGCAGATTGGTCTTCCCTGTGGAGTCGCGGCCAGAGTGTGCTTTACACTGATGCCCCCACCCCCCCCTTTTGCAAGTCCCTGCCCCAGAGTCTTAAGTGAGTCACCCGCTTGAAGTGCCTACGGGGCCTGGGTCGGTCCTGCTCCTGGCACGGCCAGTAGTACGTTTCCACTATTCCTCCTTTCCCCTGGAACTTCTCCGCGCACTCATTGTGGACGAAGAGTCGGCACCCTTCACATCGCGCCTCTAGCGTGAGCGCGTTGATCAGCTTCTTGCATGAGGAGCAGTGTGGCGCGCGCTCGTACTTTATGCAGCTTGAGCACCGGTAGATCTTCTTACCCTCGTTGCTCCACCGCACCTCCTCGGAGCAGGATGCATGCGGTAGACCTTCGCAGTATTCACAACGGAAGACCGTCCCTTCAAGCTGGCCCATGTAGTTATCTCCAACGCATGGACGCTTGTTGGAGAACTTCCACTTGATCCTCCGCGTCTTGCCTTGGCAGCTGCTACGGGTCCATATGCCCTCCTTTCCATGCACCCCACATCGTAGGTGGCACATGGTTTTGCACATACCGCAGGGCTTGCCGAACTTGTTCAGGTCCTCTTCACATGCTCCGCAGGCTGGGGCCAAGGTCTTGTGGTCATAAGCCAGCGCGGCCCCTTCTTCCGTGATTGCCGCTCCCACACACTTGTGGCACTGTCCTGCCCACACTGATCTGCCTGTTTCAAGGCAGGCCTGATGGGCCAGCCTCTTGCATTGGGTGTAGTGAGTCCCCGTGTTGACGGCCTTGACACAAGTGGGGCAGTGCTCCACAGTTGCTTCGGGTGAGTCCTCCTCCTCCTCGTTCTCCAAATCCACTTCTTCTCCTTCCGTGGTCGCTCAAGGTGGCTCCCAAACTCCGCGCTCCTCCTTAACTTCCCGGTGACACTTCCCGCACCTCGTTGGTCCGCTGTGTTGTCCCTTGTTGTTTCGCAACTGCTATAGGCAGTTTTTGCATGTTTTCCGGTGGCAACCTTTACAGTTCTGCACCATCCTGCCCCAGCTGTGCCCGCACTGGACGCAGGTCTTGCTTTCTCTTTCCTTCTGCGCCCGTGCCCTGGCCGCCATCCGTCCCTCCTTCTGTCATTGCCGCATTCTAGCCCTTGAGACTATGCGGGATCCTTGCCGTGATCCCGCCTACTCCTCCTGTTCCTCTTCTTCCATCTCCTCTTCTTCTGGGTCCCAAGGTCCATGTGCCTCCCCTCCGCTTGAGCCCAGACCAGTTCCGCCATCTCCTCCCTCCTTCTGCTCTGCCTCCTCCTCTCGCCCCCTCTTTATACACTTCAGGCAGGTGCGGTTCAGCCCAATGCAGCTCTTTGCCAGCCCTTTGTGTGCCGGCTGGCCACAAACGCGGCAGCCACCTTCAGCAATAGCTCCTCCGGCAGATTTTCCGCCCACCACACGTAGGGGCCCGTGTAGGAGGCCAATTCACGGAGGCTCATGGGTGCCCTCTTCCGCGAAGTACACCAGGCGTCCCACTGGTCGTTCCTTCACTGCCCGCTTGCTGTGCCAGGCCCGTTCTGGCTGTTCTTGTTGTTCCTGCTGTTGACCTTTCCGCTCCTCCCCTCGTTGCCGCTACCCTGCCTGTCCTTCCCTCGCGGAGACCTCCTACACATCTCAACCGTCTGTCGGCTCCTCCCCTTGAGGTTCTCGGCTCCACGCTTCCTCCTGTTCCGACACTTGAGCCTCATACTGCCTAAACACCTCCTCCGCCCGCCATACTCTCGAGCCTTTGCGTTCTTCTAGTAGAGGGAGTTCTTTGCCCGTCCTTGGTATGTATGTCTGCCAGGCTGGGGGTAGCAGGACGAACTCGGTGGTCGGGTAGCTCCGCTCGCTGAACCCATCAGGTCCTTCCAGCCAGACGTGTCCCGCATCCTCAGCGACCACACGGTATACCTCCCTGGCGTCCTATATTTCACGTCCTACGCCTGGGAACGGGTGGAGGTACACCAGAATCCCTTCTTCAATTGGCCCGTGATTGCGGTGTTGGTTTGCAGCATCGCATCCGCGCCAGGTCGAGACCGAGGCACGGAGTCGGGCTTCCGCCCTCACCGCGGATGTCTTGCGGCACCGCTCCCGGTACCATTCGTGCACCTCCTTGTCCATGGCCGCCTCCACTTCCTTTTCTGAGCGTCCATCCTGCTGCTGTTCCAGGTCCAGGGGCAGCCGCAGTGGTGTCTAAGGCATTCCGAATGCCGCACGCGGAGGCTGGCCGAAGAGGAGGGCATGTGGGGAGAATCTTGTGGCGCGGCTGTGGGTGATGTTGATGAAGTGTGCGGTTTTCTTTAGGGTTTCCCCCAGTCCTTGTCTTTTGTGGTGGCCACTGCTCGTTCCAAATTTTCATGTACCCTCTCGACTTGGCCCTGGGACTGCGGCTGGTACAGCCCGGAGTGCACGCGCTGCATGCCCCATTCCGCAAGTTCCTCGCGGAACGCTCCTGAAAACTCTGCGCCATTGTCGCTGTGCACCCGCCAAAGCGATAGAAGATTTCTTCCCGGATGAAGCGGGCTGCTCGCTCTGAGGACTTCTTGGGAACGGCCAGGACCGATATGAACTTTGTGAAATGATCAATTGTCGCGATCTAATACCGCTACCCTTGGACGCGGCGGGGACGAGGCCCATGGGAGTCGATGATGATGCGGTTTAGTGGCTCGCCAATAGGGGAGGACAATAAGAGGGGAATGTCTCGCAGAGTGATCTTGCAGTGTCATTCGCATGGAGCACAGTATTGCACCACCTCTTTGATGATTTGTAGGAGGTTTGGTATGTGTAGGACGGGAGACAGTCGCTCCTTAAGTGCCTGCACACCGGAGTGGTGGTGACGGTGGTAGGCCTCGACCACCGCTTTTTGCATGGTGGGCAGAGGCACTCATAGGATGTGTGGCGTGGTCCGCCAAAGGCAACCACCCTTCCACGCGTGCTCCTCACAAAGACAGGCGAGGTTGTCCTTCTTCCGCCTGTCATATTCCACCCCCATCTGAGCTCCCAATGTCTTGTACACTTTGTCCGCCTCCGATTTCTCCTGTTCCTTGGTTGTGGCGTAGAGCAAGATGTGCGCGGTCTGCCAGATCCGCCAATCCTGTGTTTTGACAGGTTCCTTCTTTCCCGTCTTCTTCGCGGCAGCTTCCCCAGTCTTCTTCTTCTTCTCCTTTTGCAACGCCGGCAGCCCATGGGCCTGCCTTGCATCCTTCTCTGCTTTCATTACCAGTAGGCGCCCTTGGTTCTCCTTGTCATAGGCAGGTGGCTCTCTATCCCAACTGTCCAGGGCTGGGAAGAGCCGCACGATCCCCACCGCACAGAGCTCCCCTTCGTCCCACTGGCTGCGCAGCCCCACGTCTGGTGGTGCCGCATGCCGCCGACCTCGTGCTCCACGGGCCTCACCTGTCTCTGCCTCTAGCTTGTACCCTGCGGTTGCCTCTAGGAGCCGCAGTAGGCCCTGATCCTTTGCGATGGACTGCTCTTCGTCAGGTCCTGCTGACTCATTGAGTTCTGAGGTTACCACCCCATGGTCCTCTTTCTTACCGCGGGGGCCACGGCGCTTTCCACATGCCCCTCCTCTTTACGCACTACTGCACTGGCACCCCCCAATAGGGGTTGCAAGTGGGCCGGGACCGGGCCACCGAGCATCGAAACATTACGAAATACCGCCATGAGTAGCTACATGGCTTGGACGGCATCCCGCTGGGCTTGCACGAGTTGCGCCGGATCAATGCTCTGCTGGGTGTCTTGGGCGGGGCAGTGCTACTTGCTGCGCTTGGCGGCGGGCGCGCCAGCAATGCCGTCTTTGACGGTCCGCTTCTCTTGTCCGCGTTGACGAGATGTCGGTGTGGTGTCTGCGCAATGGGCTTGTTTTTCTCATTTCCTGTGAGGGGTAGCCGAGGCACTGATCGAGGCTGCCTGATGTGAGACAGCTTGTCTGCTGAAAGCTGCTGATGCGATGGCTCTCTTGGCCACATCCTGAAGCTTGGCTTGTTTGTTCCACAAACCCGCGGACAAGACACGTCGGGGAGCGTTCTTCAATGCTGTCCTTCTGGCTGTAGCTGCTCTTGCCTGCGCAGGGACGTTCTGTGCCCGCCTTCCACTTCCCCTTTGCACCGCTCCCTATTGCTCTATAGTCCTTTCCTCTGCCACTTGCTCAGTTGCTGCCCTTGCTATTTCCACTACAGTCCCTCTCATCTCCTTTGTGTCTGCCACCACAGCCTCCCTTGCTGCTCCGACCTCCGCCAACTCTGTCTCAAGATCTACGACCAACTGTGTCGCGACTACCTCCGCCTCCTGCTTCTCTTCTTTTGCCTTCTGCCGCCAGACAGCTTGTAGCTTGTCCCTTGTCTACATGAGCTGAGGAGAGTCGCGGAGGTATTCTTGAGCCTCTTCTATTTCCACAAGGATGTAGTTCTTCTCTTCCCAACACACCTCAGGAGCTTCCCGGGCCCAGTGATGTGCCACCTCCTCTGTTCGCTTAGTGCCCACTTATCTCAATGTCTTCCACAGTCCTTGTGCCACCACAGCTACTATCCTCTGTCGTGGGGTTCCATCCAAGGTGAGTTGCCCGCATTCGTTGATGGCTGCAAACCAGCTCGCGTTCTGGTCGTTGCGGACCAGGAGCCACCAGTCACAGGCGGCGCTCACCGCGCGGTCTGGTTGGTCCGTGTCAAGAAATGCTACCACACCTGCCATTCCACAGTCCAGCCGGAGGTAAAGGATATTGCAGAGTGCCGAGATGAGACGTTTCGCACCCGCTATTTTTAGCAACCGATCCTCTCGCCCGCGCTAGTTCACAGCCAATGTAGTCTTGGCCGCGCCTTTCAATGCTACCTGCCATGCCTTGTTGTAGAAGGAGTCCCCCATTGCCGCGTAGACTGCCTCTCGGAGCTCATCCTGAAGGTGCGCAATGACACTGCAAACCACGTCCAGCAGCTGGTTCACCATGGGTTGCTCTCCACTGTCACCAGAGCTCTCTTCCAGGTAGGTCCGCGTGCCTTCCATGATTGGTCCCACGCTGAGTGTGGGATGTGGTGTGCCGTGTGCCGGATTGCCTTGTGAGGCTGGTGGGGAGGAGGAGTGCGCTGTTGGCGTAGAGGGACCCGGCAACGGTGGTGCGCCCGCGGATGCGGTCAGTGCTGGGGATGTAGGGGGGCCCAGAGCTGGAGGTGCTCCTGGTGATGCTGCTGGGGCTCCTGCTGTGGGTGGCACAGAGGAGCCCAGTGCCAGGGGTTCTCCGGGTGAGGCTTTTGGTGGTACAAATACTAGGTGTACGGAAGGGCCCGATATCGGAGTCGCTCCCGGTGAGGCTACCACTGCTGTTATCGAGGGTGCAGAGGGACCCCGGGGAGCCACAGATGGCCCAAGCAACACGGAAAGGACTCAGGGAGCCAAAGATGTTTCATGTAGCGTGGAAGGGCCCCGGGGGGGGGGCACAGATGCCCCTGGTGATGCGGGATGGCCCAAGGTCGGAGGTGCTCCATGCCAAGCTGCTGCCGTTGCTGTTGCCAGGGGTGCGGAAGGGCCTCGGGGGGCCTGAGATGCCCCAGGTGAGGCTGTCGTTGTAAGTGGTGCGGAGTGTCTTGTTCCGGCAATGGCTCGGTTTGTGGGCTATCGCTGGATGTATCGCCTTGCGGTGCCACCACCTCCCTTGTTTGCATGCGTGGACTCCGCTCTGGAAGGAAGAGCCATAGCAGAGGCTGTTCCACGGTTTGCCCTCGAGCTTCGTATGGCGCGGCGAGTGAACTGAGTGCCAGAGTTGAGTGGTGTGAGGACCATGGGAGGAGGAACAGAGAGCGGTCGAGGTGGAGTCAAAAGTGGAGTGAACGATTGAATGTCGGAGACTGAAATGAGGCTAAAAATGCCGGCGCCGAGCAATTTATCTGCTTAGCGTGGCGCGAGCCAGTCGGACGCCATGAGCATATCGTACGTGCGCACATCACACACCTGTACGGTATGCGGTGCATGCACATTGGCAACTTGGATATGGAGGGCCGCGATCTGGCCAATGGGAGCATCGTTGGCTCTGGTGGAGATAGAGAAGCGGAGCTGGCTGGGTTTGAGGAGATTGTCGATACGTAATGTGTGTACCATCCGGAGCGGTATGGTGGTGTGTGTGGCTCCAATGTCCACGATGACCATGATCTTACGGCCACATACCCAGACGTAGCACCATGCCACGTGGACCTCGGCGGGTGACGGTGGGCCTAGGATTAGCGGAGCAGGGGCCCACGTGCATGGTGCACGGCTAGAATCTTCTCGGACACGAGAGTGTGTCGTACGGATGGCCTGGGCCACCATGCGGACACCCATATCGCGGTGAACGGTGTAGGAGAGGTGGATGCCAATAGGAGAGAGGGAGAAGTCGGAGGAGGGGAAGAGAGTCAGGAAACGTTCCGCAGATGCACGAGAAAGAAGGAGGAAGTCCACCAATGACAGAGGGTGGCGCATGTCGGGGAGAGGGGATGTAGAGGGAGTGAGGGGCAGTCTTGGAGGGGAGGTAACAGTGGGCACACCCGGAGCTGTCCGACGCGATCACGGCAAGGGGCGAGGTGGAAGATGTGGCGCAATTTCTTCTAGCATACAGCCACAGATCATAGGGTTGAAGCGGCAGGCCAACTGAACGTCCGTATCAAGGAGGGCCGGGAGGGTGTCTAAGGGGCCCAAGCACTCAACACGTTCCAATTCAGACAGGAGTTGGAGGGCAGCCGTGGATTCCACATCCGTGAACTCTCGTGCTACGCCTTCCCACTCAGGTTCGGCAGCCACTGAAGGATGAACAGCCACAAGAGGCGAATCCACGGGTTTGTCATGCTGCTCCATGGGATGTGGCCAGTCCGCATAGGGAAGGCTGCTGAGTGCATCGGCATTGTGATTAGCAAGCGCGGGTTGGTACTTGATCTTCATGTTGTAGCCCTATAGGAGGAGCACCCACTTGGCCAATATGCCCTCGTGATTGTGGGTCGTGAGGAGCCATTGTACCGCCTGATGGTCGGTGAGGACCGTGAAAGGCTTGCCGTTTTTGATGTAGTCGCGGAAGTGCTGGAGTGCCCAAAGCACGGCCAGGCATTAGCCTTTCACTGGTGGGTAGTTCCGCTTGCCGTCGGTGAGGGCTCGACTGGCGTACGTTATCACGCGCTGGATCGGTTCCTAGATGGACTACGACATGACCGCACCCAGGCTGTCCCGCGACCAGTCGGTAGTGATGGAGAGGGGTAGGTTGAAATCAAGAAATTCAAACATAGGGGCGGTGACCAATCGATGTTTGATCTCCGTCCAAGTAGCAGCGCACTCTGCTGTCCATTCGAATGGGATGTCCTAATGGGTGAGCTGCTCTAGTGGGCGGATAATGCGGGTATGGTCACGGACAAACTTGCGGTCAAAAGAGACAAATCCTAAGATCTTGACTTGGCCTGCCGTGGTGGGTCGGCGCCATTCTTGGGCTGCCGCGATTTTTGCGTGATCCGTCTTGATGCCATCAGCGCTCATGACGAATCCCATGAATTCCATCTCCGCGGCGCCGATGGAGCACTTGGCGGCAGTGAGTTTGAGGTTAGCAGCGCGGAGGGCGGAGAAAACGGCAGCCAGGGAGGAGAACAGATCCGCAAAGTTGTGGGCCGCAACCATGATATCATCAATGTAACAGCTTACATTGGGAATTCCGTAGAGGGTGGAGTTAATGACGCGTTAGAATGTGGTATTGGCCTTGCAGAGGCCGAAGGGCATGCGAGTGAAAGCGTAGAGTCCTTTGAGGGTAACGAAGGCTGTCTTAGCGACGGAGTCCGGGTGCATAAGAACGGCGTGGAAGGCTGCCTTGACGTCCAGCTTCATGAACCATCCACGTCCCTGCTGGCGCTCTTGAACGTCGACGATCAGCGACATGTGGTAGGCATCTTACTCTGTGACGCGGTTGAGATCGCGGAAGTTGATACAAAAGCGTTTGGACCTGTCCGGTTTGCCGACGATGACCAAGTTGGCTCGCCAAGGGCTGACGATGGGGACAATGACTCCTTGCGATCTCAATTCCGCTAAACCCTCATTGATGATCTGCTCTTGATCGGCGAGGATCCGGCGGACTTTTTGCTTGATCGCGAGAGTTGCTCCGGTGTTGATGATGTGGAATGCATTGACAGTCCCAAGGTCTGTCGCGGAGCCAGTACAGATATCGGCAAACGAGTCCAACAGGTCCCGGAAATCCTGCTTCTGAGCTAGTGAGAGGCGAGGGTGCAGGATATGGTCCCACCACAGGGACGGAGGTGGTAAATGGTCGCGGATGGGGTAGAACTCCTTGTCGTCATCCAGGAGAAGGCCCTGACCGAATGTGTGTTCACTCTGCTGCCACATCCCAAGAAGACTTGATCGTACCCCTAGATCCGCATGCTCCGCCAAGAGTTCACGCCATTTTTCAACGTACACCTGCTTCGTGTCAAGGTTGGACTCCGCTGGGATCAGTCTGCTTTGGGCACGCGTGTGGGAGTCTCTGTGTGCCGCTTCTCGGAGGGAGAAGGTCGCACCGCCGATTACTGGCACCGTGACACGGTCGCCCACGGTGATGAGAGCGTACTCCTTTGTACCCGTGGCGGATGTGAGCTGCATGACACCAAGGGAAAACAAGAGGTTACCCTGTCGCAAAAGTAGATAGTCCATGCCCAGGAGGACGTCATAAGTCCGGGCTCGTGTGACTTGGACGTCCACTGGCCTGTGAAGAGATCCCACCTGTAGGGGTATTTTATGCACTTCCCCATCCCCGTAGTCCATCCCTCTCGCGAAGTTGCTAAACAGCCGACGTGTTGGAAGGACTCATTCTGCCCATCCGACAAGACATAAGACACGGAGGGCCACGGTGGTGTGGGTTGCACCGGTGTCAGTTATGGCAAGGACCTTGCGGCCAAAAATCCAGATCACACACCATGCGACCTCTAGTGGCGGTCGTCACGGCGGGATGGTTCTAGAGGCTGTGGCGCCCATCCCCATTTTGTCTCTTCTGTGGTCAATCTTGGTAGAGTCTCCACCGCGACCTGTCGGGTGTTCTATGTGCCGTGGGGCGAAGAGGTGCATGCAAGAGAGATACCAACACTCTGCAGGTGATGATTGGCTCTAGAAGTTTTTTCCTTGAGCCGCAGAGCTAGCTCAGGATGGAGGCGGAGAAAGTCAAAGAAGTTCCCAGAGGCAATGGGAGTTGTGAAGAGCCTTTCTACGGGGTCCGTAGAGTCTGGTACAGTGATGGCGGTAGTCTGGGTCGCAAAATGGGTGGTAGCATTGGTTGGAAATGCTGTAGGCGCGGGGTCCACAGCACGGCGCCTTTCCGCGGGTCGCACGGAGCAGGCGGTTACGGCGTCCTGAAGCCGGGCTTCTGGGGCTTCTGCCTTTCTTCGCAAATCGCTTTGGAGCCGTGCGGCTTCCTGTAGATCCCATCCGTAGAGTTTAAGCCAACGCCCTCGTGTGATAAGTTCCGTCTCTTAAGGCGTGGGTGTCACCTCCGTAGTCTCGTCCTCAGCCATAGGTAATCCAAGCTTGACGTTGCAGGCGCCTGTCGCGGGGTTTGGGGCTGGGTTTGGCAGGATATCCTGGCGTGCTCCGTGGAAAGCCGCCTAAACCTGCCTGAGAGGGGGCGGAGGTGGTTGCTCTTGTAGCTGCTGCTGCTGGTGCTGCTGCTGTTGTCCTCGCCGCGTCTGCTTGTAGTACTGCTGCCACTACTGGACCATAGGATCCTGGGAGACTGGGTCAGGGCGCGGAGCTGCCTGTCTCTTACGAAGGCAGTCCCGTGTAATGTGTTCTTGGCTCTGGCACGTGTAGCAAGCTCTTGGCTTCTGTTTTTGCGGAGGCGGGGCGTGTGAAGATGAGGGCGTATGGGTCTCGCTGCCTCGGTATTGTCGGGTAGACCGCTGTCTGGTGAGGATAGCGGAAGCGTCCCACACCAAATCTTGGAAGGAATGATACCGGTCGGCAATCATGAGACTGCTTATCTCATCTGGGAGGGCGCGGATGAGGTTCTACAGCAAGACCCACAACGGCAGGCCTTCCCCTTGCGGACTCTTGGCCAGTGAAGCCCAGGTCAGGAACTGGTCCAAGAATCTGCGGATATCAATCTTTGCGCATGACCTCCTTCTCAATCTTCCGCATTGCTTCTTCCTTTATTAGGTACTTGAAGCGCTTGATAAGTGCATAGCCAAAGTCCTCGAAAGATGGGAAAGGTGCCCGCGCATTGTACCTGTCAGGTGCAACCCCCCCGAGGTGAAGTTCCGCAGTGGCGAGGCAGAGGTCGGGCGGAATTCGGCCGATGCTAGCATAGGGATTCGTTCATATGTAT
>SZWC01001134.1:149324-195455 GCA_023375785.1 Penium margaritaceum
CCTTCCCCTTGCGGACTCTTGGCCAGTGAAGCCCAGGTCAGGAACTGGTCCAAGAATCTGCGGATATCAATCTTTGCGCATGACCTCCTTCTCAATCTTCCGCATTGCTTCTTCCTTTATTAGGTACTTGAAGCGCTTGATAAGTGCATAGCCAAAGTCCTCGAAAGATGGGAAAGGTGCCCGCGCATTGTACCTGTCAGGTGCAACCCCCCCGAGGTGAAGTTCCGCAGTGGCGAGGCAGAGGTCGGGCGGAATTCGGCCGATGCTAGCATAGAGGGTAATCTGTTTAAGCCAGACCCAGGGGTCCTCCTCCGAGGCACCCTTGAAGGAGTCCAACCGCGCGATGTTGGCGGGATGAGTATGTATATATTGTAGATGCGGAACGGTACTGTGGTTAGTCGTCAATGCAGTCACAGCATGTGGCGACGGAATGGTTACAGACGGAGCTGCGGAGTATCCTGTTGAAGGGTTTGGCAGCTGCGATTGCCCCGCGAGCATGGGAAAGCCTGGCTGCATGGGCGGGGGGAGCATGTACCAAGAGGGAGGCACTGGTGTAGTGGCGGTGTAAGGTGTGGAGAAGAATGCCATCCTAGGGGGCGGAGCCTGGGTGTCGGGTGCCAATGGTGCCGTCACCTGGGGTGCCCAGGACGCCTCATTGGCAGGAGTTATAGCTACGGGATAGAGTTGAGCCACTGGTCCCACATTGGCAGTGTGCGTTTACTGCGGTGGTAGGTGTGAGTGCCCCTGCATCATCAGTGGTGGCAGTGACATTGGTGCTGGTGCTCTCGCGGACGCTACTCCAACCAGCTGCCGATGGGGTAATTGCTGAGGAACAATCACCAGTGGTTGTGCTAGTGCGCTGGTTACGAGTATTGGCCTTATTGCTCCCATCTACGTCATGCCCATACGCTGCTGGTGCTGCATCCTCCATGAGGGCGGACTGGTAGTAGGAGACTGAATCATGGTGCTCATCGGCATCATACCCCCAAGCATCTGCTGCGAATGGCTCAGAGGTTGAGTCCCTCTCAGTTGGGCTGGAGTTCCCGGGTGAATAATGTCCCCACCATGATTCCCTGGCTGTTTCATCCCCACAGGAGGCTGAACCACCACTCCTGCTTGCGGCATGGGCTGCCAAGGTTGCGGGGTCGCTAGTCCAGGTTCCGGTGGATGCGGTAGTGCTCCCGTTTTTGGCACATTTGTGGCCGCTTGGGATGGGAACGCTTGCTGCTGTAGCGGTGCCTGTAGTATGGCGTGTGGGGGTGTTCCGTAGTGGTACGCCCATGCTTAGCTGGAGAGGCATCTGCTGTGGCCCAACTCCGGATGCGGGGGACTGCGGTGGTACCCTTGCCTGTCCGACTCCTAGAGTCGGCTGCAGCGAGTGCATCAGTGGTTTTGGCAATCCTGTTGTCTGAGAAGGTGTGACGGGTTCCATCGCAAATGCTCCCGCAGGGAGGGAAGCGTGATTTGCCAAAGGTTGATTCGCCGGCAACTGCGTGGACTTCGGTGTTTGTGGGGGCACCGGTGTCCCCAGTAGCTTGTTTCCCGGGTGGAGTGCTGGTGGGACCATCTGCTGCTGCTGTAGTCCACTCACAGGTGATCGTGCCGTCATACCCTCTTGAACCGTCCCTGCCGACTGCCGCGGCAGGTTTGAGTCCAGGGGCATCCCAAGCGCGAAACACATGGTCCTGTCTGTTGCAGATCCATCATTGACTGCTGGTCGTCCACTGCTGTGTTGCCAGCCAATGACGGCTGCTGCCCGCCACAACTTTGGTAGACCAATCCGCTATAGGCCTCGAATCCTCCACCAGCGGAGTGCTACTCCAATGGTTCGGGATCGGAAAACCAAGGCGATGTCCTAACCACAGCCTTCTGTCCCTCCGACTCGTGCTGGGGCGGGCTAGATCCGCGGCTCCCATGGTCGGATATTGTTTCTACTTCCACACGTTTGCCCAGAGCGTCCATGATGCGACGCTAGTGCAGTTGCTCCAGCCAGTCGTTCACCCGTCGGTGTTGGGCCGAGGGTTCAGCGCCGGGTGAGGAGCTGACTGGGGTGCGGGAAAACACAGGTGAGGAACTCTAAGTGCCTTCGTAAGTGGTGGCTCGGCGCGGCAAGAAACAGTGCACGAATGACTGCTACTACCGTATCCTGCAATCTTGATACACAAAGCTTGCTGCCGACATCAATGACTGATCTGAAGGTCACGTGCAGTTCCCCTAAACAAAGAGCAAGGAACTGTCCACGCTCACCGCACCATGACACTGATAAGCCCATTTTTGCCGCACCCTTGATTTTTCTGTGCAGATGTTATTCCGTGCTATCCACAGACTATGCACTTCTCACAACCACTACTACTTAGGCTAGGCATGCAGCGGAACACCGATACCAGCTCCAAGCTACTTACGATTCCGCGGTCCGCAAGTCTGGATTTCTACGCACAAACCTCACCAATGAATGACACCTCGGGGTCCAGTGCTTGCCACACGCGAGCCCGCCACCTTGTGGCCTCCAGCTCCTCTCCACGGAATCCTTGTTCCGCGGACGTGTGCAAGCAAGGACACTGCCGGCAGCTCACCTCATCCGGGCTTTTGGCTCTTCACACAAACAATCTGTCAGTCTGCGGACAGGAGTCCAAGAGCTACAGAAGGCACAGGGGCAGTGGGGTGTTTAACGCAGAGGAGAGTGAGTAAAAGTCTTTGATAAGCTTGACGGAGTACATGAATGCGGAGTATTGCTCAAGGAAGCAAGCAAGACTGAGCTAGCTTTGTGCTAGTGCCATCTAGGTCTTATCTACTTGGGACTCCGCACGGTGTGTCTACACACCGTCGGTCCCCTCCCTCTCAAGCTATTTTCCTCTCCTCCTACTTGGACTCCACGTGGTGCGGCTACGCCCCGCGGGTCTCGTCCTCAAACACACAGCATATTTTCTACTAATCATCTTCTTCATCCGCGCCTCGTGCACGCGGTCTTTGTGTTCTTCCTTGAATCTTCGTCTTCCGCGATGCGTCCCCAGAGATTCCTCCGTGATTGATGCACGATCACTTGATGCTGGTTGGGTGTTTTCTCCCCTGATTGCTTGGTCCATCCGCTCATTTATCTGCATATTGTCAGCGATCGTGGATCTTGCTGCGACTCGTATTTGTTCTCTTTGTACCGCAGAACTCCTTCACTGCTTCCCGCCTTTCCTGCCTTTCCCACCTTCCGCCACAAGTGCTTGAGATAGCCGTAGGGAAGTCGCCGCAGGTGACAATGTCAACCTGCGGCAGCTTCCTCCCAACCCGATTGTTTTCTCTGCCCCTGGGTTCCGCGCCACCCTATGCTCGACCGCC
Source organism: Penium margaritaceum (assembly GCA_023375785.1). Classification (NCBI taxonomy): domain Eukaryota; kingdom Viridiplantae; phylum Streptophyta; class Zygnematophyceae; order Desmidiales; family Peniaceae; genus Penium; species Penium margaritaceum. The sequence goes on from SZWC01001134.1 coordinate 152,652, forward strand.
TCCACGGGAGCCAGCGTTCCTTACGCGGACTTCGGGTCACCCGGGACTCCCCTCCGCGGATTGGTCTTCCGTGCGGAGTCGCGACCGAAGTGTGCTTGACACAGGTATCAACTAGTAAGCACAATGACCTTGAATGAGTTGTGGCACGGTGTGGATACCATGCACGATGACCAACCAAAGTATGCATTTGTCACTGACCATGACCAAAGAATGTCACCATGTGTAGTAAACTTTGACAACTCATAACAGGAGTCACAAATGGTCAAAGTGGAAGATAATGGTTTTTTAATGCTATTTGTCGACTAGCAAGTACAAAAACCATCAATATGTAGTTGCACAGTGTGGGTACAATGCACAGTGACCATCCAAGGTATGCATATGTCACTAACCATGACCAAAGAATTTCACTTCATGTGGTCAATGTCAAAAACTCACAACACGAGTCACATATAGTGAGAGAGAGTAACAATGGGTTGGGAAGACTAGCTATCAACTAGAAAGCATAAAGACCTTCAATACGTAGTGACATGGCGTGGTAACCATGTACAGTGACAAACCAAACTAGGCATATGTCACTGAGTTTGACCAAAGAATTTCAATATGGGTGGTCAACATTCACAACCCATAACACGAGACACAAATGGTCAGAGGGGGGAAACGATGGTTTCCAAACACTTTGTATCTTTCAGCAAGCATAAAGATCATTTGTATGTATTGGCACAGTGTAGCTACCGTGCGCAATGACCTATCCAAGTAGGCATACATCACTGCTCATTACCAAAGAAGATTGGTGTATATGGTCAGGGATCACAGCTCATAATAAAAGTAAAAAATGGGCAGAGGGAGAAACAATGACTTTGGATTACTCGGTATCGACTAGCTAGTAAAAAGTCCTTGGATAAGTGGTGGCAGGGTGTGGCTACCATGCACAATGACCAACCAAAGTATGATTGTGTCACTGAACATTCTAAAACGAATTTCACTGTGTGTAGTTAACTTTCCGTCTTATTGCTGGTCAATAGGAGCAACGGTCCAGAAGTTATTCAAGCTTGGAGTTGCAAAAAAAAAATTTTCCGTCCACGTCAATTGTTTATGATTAAGCTAACTTTGTTACTATTCATAATTTTGAAAACTACCCTCAAATTGTACACCCCCTTATTTTACATCCTCTACCCATTGGAACCCCTAAACCATCATTTGGACATCATATGAATACCATGTGAGTTGGCTTAGTGCTTATAGAGTTAGATTCTGGAGCGGTAGATCCTGGGTCTGAATCCTCGTGCGCGCAATATAGAAAAGGCTCGCGACCTGGGGGGGAGGGGGGCGGCCGTCTTGTGATACCTCTACTCTACCTTCGCGCCTAAGCTGGGGGGGGTAGGGGGGTGTCATGATGCGGTCACAAATCTGTCCTCCAGGTCGTCCATGGAACATCCCTCTAGGGGGGTGGGAGGGAGTATTCCAGTGAAGGCACCTATGCGCAAAAAATCAACATAAACCAACCTGGTGTCAAAAAGAGAAACCTTTTGCTATTTATTGACTAGAAAGTACAAGACCTTTGACAATAAGTGGCACGATGTAGCTACCATGCATAATGACCAACCCGATTAGGCATGTGCCACTTACCATGACCAAAACAGTTTACTATGTGTGGTCAATGTTGACAACCCATAACATGGGTCACGAATTGTTACAGGGGGAAACAATAGTTTAGGTATACTAGATACCAACTAGTAAGTACAACGACCTTCAATCAGTAGTAGCACGGCGTGGCTACCATGCACAATGACCGATCAAAGTAGGCATATGTACTGCCTTTGACCAAAGAAATCCGCTATGTGTGGTCAACATTGACAACTCATGATACGAGTAAGAAATGGTCAGAGGGGGGAAAATGGTTTGGGAACACCTGATACCCCCAATTTTGCCGCGCACGATGTTCCTTCCGCGCTCTCTAGCTCCGTGTCTGGTCTGCTCGGCGACCCTGCCGTTTCGCGGTTTCGGGCAGCACCCGCTTGCCACTCCTCTGCTACCTCTCCTGGTCTTTCGTGGATGCTTGACACTCTCATGGTCCCGCTCATGGGTGGTGCTTCGCGACTCGTTCCTTGCCGGCACGAGAGTCTGCCACCTCGTGGCCTCTGACTCCTACGCCCGCGGAACCCCGTTCCGTGGCCGTGCGCAAGTACGCGGAGTCGCCGGCAGCACCCTTCACCCAACTTGCGTTCCTTGACGGTTCTCAGCGGAGTCCTGGTCGGACCCAGGATTGGGAGCGGATCGAGCAGTATGCTCCACAGACACTTAGAGGAGAAGTATTTGTCCTCCGCGGAATGCCTCTGCGGAGAGCTACCCAATAGTTCCTTGAAAAGCTGCGGATCTTAGAGGGGGAAACGCGAGTGTGAACCAACTGATACTTGCGCGGATTAATGAGACAGAAGGAGGCAATCTGGTTCTCAACAAGTCACGACTTTTGGGCTCATAAGCGGGAAGCTGGCTTGCAATAACTCAAGTTGCACAAGATCAGACAAAGGGGAAGCATCTTTGTCACCGGTCATCGTCATTCGTTCCTCCGCTACACTACTACTTTACATTCACCAGACCCAGCTTTCTAAGACTCCTCCTACCACACTCTTCCCCTACCTTGGACTCCGCGCGGTGCGTTTACGCGCACCGCGGGTCTCGTCCTTGACCACACACACACTTTACTACTACACTTCCCTGTTCTACTGCTACTTCTTCCTCTAGTCAGCGGCTTGGGCATTCGTGGTCTTGTGTTCTTCCTTGAATCTTCGTCTTTGCGCGGTGCGTCCTCTCGGTTCTTCTCCTTGATTACCGCTACCCACCCTGAGCCTTCATTGGTCGAGCTTTTTCCTGATCTCTGGTCCTGCCGTCGTGTGTCTTTTCACGTCCAACGCTCCAACCTCTCCGCGGCTCGACTCATGTTCCCTTCTCACGGCGGATTCTCACCCTGCTCTCCCTCCCTTTCTTGTTCCTCCGCGGCCATTTTTGCATCCTGGCGGCAACGTTTCCCACCTCTTTCCCTTCATCACTGCTAGATTCCGCGCCACCCCAAGCTCTACCGCAATCTTATTACGGGAGCCATCATGCCTTGCGCGTTCTCCGATACTCCGCGGTCTCCCCTTTCTCCTCCTCCGCGGATCTCTGGCCGCGGAAGCCATGTTTTGCGGATCTGTGGGTAGCGGCGATTTTCCCTCCGCGGATCCATCTTCTCCTCAACGGAGATGCGGTGGATCCCCGCCTGACACTGATGCCCCCAACCCCCCCTTTCCAAGACTCTGTCCCAGAGTCTACTTAGCGCAACAGGCGTGTGAACTTTCCTTGGGGACCTGGCCGCTGCCGTTGTTGGCAAGGGCGGCAGTAGGTCTCCACTTCTCCGCCCTCACGCTGATACCTCGCGGAGCATTCCTGATGCACATATAGCTGGCAGCCCTCACACCTGGCTCCTGCAGTGATGTCTTCCGCGCCCAGTCTCTTTTTGCAGGTAGAGCAGTGCGGGATTCGTTCATATGTATTGTAGCTGGTGCAGCGGTACACTGTCAGCCCCTCCTCATTCCTTCCCACCTCTGTAGCGCACTGCGCGTGAGCCCATCCTCCGCAGTGCTCACAGTGACAGCCGTTCCGGTGACAACCCCCATACATCCGTCTCCGCAGCACTGCAGCCCAGAGTTTTCCGCACCCCAGTTTTCTTTTCTGGGCCGAGCCAAGCATTGGTGCCATGTCCACACTCCTTCCTTGCCCTTCTTGCCGCACCGCAGATGGCACATCTTTAATCACATGCCACATCCCTTGCCGAACTCCTCCATCCCCTCGTGGTAGGCTGCGCACGCAGGTTCTCGGGTCTCCGCGATGAAGCTAAGGTAAGAGTCTGCCTCAAGGAGCTCAATGCCTACACATTGGTGACATTGGCCCTTCCAGGCAGAGCTGCTTGCCACCAGGCACTCGCGGTGCGCGGCTCTCGTGCAAACAGCACACTTTTCCCCATCCTGAATGGTCTTTAGGCATGTGGGGCATGCCGCGGACTGGTGCCCTTCCATTCCCGGTCCCTCCTCTTCCTCAGATTCTTCCTCTTCTTCTTCCTCATTTACTCGCAGTGCCCTGCGAACTCCTCGTTGCCTCTTGACCTCCTCCCTGCACCTCCTGCACACCGCAGCCCCGCTTCGCCCTCCGCGCCCAGCACGAGGTGGTATCAAGCAGCTAGTGCAGATTTTGCGGAGGCATCCACCACAGTCCTGCACCTCCACTCCCCACCACTGGCCGCATTGAGCGCATTTCTTTTCTTCCAGTTCCTTCCTCCTTCCTTCCTCTGCCGCGACCCGTCCCTCCGCCTGCCACTGCCTCATTGTGGCCCCGGAGACGGAGCGCGGACCTCTCTTTTGCTCTAGGGGCCCTTCTTCCTCTTTCTTTTCTTCCTCCTCCTCCTCTCCTGGATCCCACCTCTCGCGGGGTGGTGCTTCCCCAGCGACGGGTCCTGCTCCCTCTTCCTCATCCCTTTTCTTCGCGGCCTCCTGTTCAGTAGCCTCCTTCAGACATCGCAGGCAGGTGCGATTTTTTCCGATGCATGTCTTGGAGGCTCTGCCGGCGTACTGATGCGCTGGATTCCCGCATACCCGACACACCACCTTTAGGAGTGGTTCAGCAGGGAGNGGCTAGTGAAGCCCAGGTCAGGAACTGGTCCAAGAATCTGCGGATATCAATCTTTGCGCATGACCTCCTTCTCAATCTTCCGCATTGCTTCTTCCTTTATTAGGTACTTGAAGCGCTTGATAAGTGCATAGCCAAAGTCCTCGAAAGATGGGAAAGGCGCCCGCGCATTGTACCTGTCAGGTGCAACCCCCTGGGGGTGAAGTTCCGCAGTGGCGAGGCAGAGGTCGGGCGGAATTCGGCCGATGCTAGCATAGGGATTCGTTCATATGTATTGTAGCTGGTGCAGCGGTACACTGTCAGCCCCTCCTCATTCCTTCCCACCTCTGTAGCGCACTGAACGTGAGCCCATCCTCCGCAGTGCTTACAGTGACAGCCGTTCCGGTGACAACCCCCATACATCCGTCTCCGCAGCACTGCAGCCCAGAGTTTTCCGCACCCCAGTTTTCTTTTCTGGGCCAAGCCAAGCATTGGTGCCATGTCCACACTCCTTCATTGCCCTTCTTGCCGCACCGCAGATGGCACATCTTTAATCACATGCCACATCCCTTGCCGAACTCCTCCATCCCCTCGTGGTAGGCTGCGCACGCAGGTTCTCGGGTCTCCGCGATGAAGCTAAGGTAACAGTCTGCCTCAAGGAGCTCAATGCCTACACATTGGTGACATTGGCCCTTCCAGGCAGAGCTGCCTGCCACCAGGCACTCGCGGTGCGCGGCTCTCGTGCAAACAGCACACTTTTCCCCATCCTGAATGGTCTTTAGGCATGTGGGGCATGCCGCGGACTGGTGCCCTTCCATTCCCGGTCCCTCCTCTTCCTCAGATTCTTCCTCTTATTCTTCCTCATTTACTCGCGGTGCCCTGCGAACTCCTCGTTGCCTCTTGACCTCCTCCCTGCACCTCCTGCACACCGCAGCCCCGCTTCGCCCTCCGCGCCCAGCACGAGGTGGTATCAAGCAGCTAGTGCAGATTTTGCGGAGGCATCCACCACAGTCCTGCACCTCCACTCCCCACCACTGGCCGCATTGAGCGCATTTCTTTTCTTCCAGTTCCTTCCTCCTTCCTTCCTCTGCCGCGACCTGTCCCTCCGCCTGCCACTGCCTCATTGTGGCCCCGGAGACGGAGCGCGGACCTCTCTTTTGCTCTAGGGGCCCTTCTTCCTCTTTCTTTTCTTCCTCCTCCTCCTCTTCTGGATCCCACCTCTCGCGGGGTGGTGCTTCCCCAGCGACGGGTCCTGCTCCCTCTTCCTCATCCCTTTTCTTCGCGGCCTCCTGTTCAGTAGCCTCCTTCAGACATCGCAGGCAGGTGCGATTTTTTCCGATGCATGTCTTGGAGGCTCTGCCGGCGTACTGATGCGCTGGATTCCCGCATACCCGACACACCACCTTTAGGAGTGGTTCAGCAGGGAGATCTTCTCCGCACCACACACATGGGCCAGTGTAGTCAGCCAGGGCCTTACGGCTCATTGGCACCCTTGTCTTCGGTGGTGCTTTCTGGGGTAGCTGCTGGGATACTCCCGCTGGGGTCCGCTCAGGTTGTGGTTCGAATCTACCTTTAGACTCCTTTCTCCGATCCCGCGGCTTTCCCTGCTCCTGCCGTCTCTCCTGCTGCTCCTACTGTAGCTCCCGTCGCAGTGGCTCACGTTGTTGTTCCTTCCTCACCTCCTCCGCGGCCAATTCGCGGACATCGGATTCCTCCTCATCAATCTCCTCTGGTTCCTGGCTCCACTCCTGCTCTTGCTGCGACACCTGCCTTTCACAGACATCCAGCACCTCCTTCGCTCTCCATCCCCGCGAGCCTTCCCGCTGCCCCAGGGGCTGCAAGCGACCTCCCATCCCGGGGATGTGTGTTTTCTATGCAGGTGGCAGCAGCACAAACTCCGTGGCCGGATAACTACGGTCGCTGAATCCTTCCGGTCCTTCCAGCCACACCTGCCCCGCTTTGACGCTAGCCATGCGGTACACCTCCCCCGGTTCCCCTGCCTCTCGCCCCGCACTGGGGAAGGGGCGGAGATACACCAAGTGGCTCTCCTTGATGTGCCCATGGTTCAGCCGTCGCTTAGCCGCATCGCATCCGCGCCAGGCTGAAACGGAGCCCCTCAACCGCGCCACTGCCCGCATGGCCTTGGTCCTTTCACAGCGCTCGCGGAACCATTCCGCGACCTCCTTGTCCTTCTCCTCCTCCGTGAGCTTCTCTTGCTCCTCCAGAGCAAGTGGTAGCCTTAGCGGGTTCTGGGGCATGCCCATCGCCGCCCGCGGTGGTTGTCCAAAGAGTAGCATGTGGGGTGAGAAGGAGGTTGCTCGGCTGGGTGTTGTGTTGATGAAGTGCGCCGTCTTCCTCAGCTTCTCAGTCCAGCTGCTGCCATCCGCGGTTGCCACTGCTCTCTCCAGTATTTCATGCACCCGCTCCACTTGCCCTTGTGACTCTGGCCGGTACCGCCCGGAGTGTACATGGCGGACCCCCCACTCCTCCAGCTCCTCTCTGAAAGCCCCCATGAACTCTGTGCCGTTGTCGCTGTGTACCACACTGCACCCACCAAAGCGGTGAAAGATTTCCTCACGGATGAACCTTGCCGCGGTGGTTGAGCTCTTGCTAGGCACAGCGCGGACCCAGAGGTACTTCGTGAAGTGGTCACCGCTGCAATCCAGTATCGCTTCCCTTGGTCACGGTGTGCGCGGGGGCCGTGGAAGTCGATGATAATCTTTTCGAGCGGTTCGCCGGTAGGGGAAGGTTGGAACAGCGGCTGGTCCCGCAGTGTGGTTTTCCGTGCTCGTTCGTAGGGGGCGCAGTGCTGTACCATGTCTTTGATGATAGCCGCCAGGTTCGGTATGTGGATGATGGGCGTCAGGCGATCCTTCAGCGCTTGCACACCGGTGTGGTGATGGCGGTGGTAGGCCTCCACAACTGCCCTTTGCAACGTGGGTGGGGGCACCCACAAGACACGCGGAGTTATTCTCCAGAGACGACCGTCTTCCCATGCATACTACTTGCATATACGGGCTAGGTCGTCCTTTTTCCTCCGGTCGAATGCCACACCTAGCCGTGTTTCCAGATCCGCGTACACCTTCTGCGCCTCCGCTTTCTGCTATTCCTTGCTGCTGGCGCGGAGAAGGATGTGGGCGGTCTGCCAGATCCGCCAGTCTTGCGTTTCCATGGGCCCGTTCCTCCCCGCTTTCTCTGTTACTGCTTCCCCCAGCTTGCGCTTTGTCTCTGGCATTCTTGCCAGCAATCCGCGTGCTCGCCTCCCATCCTGCTCCGCTTTCATCACCTCGAACGTTTTGCGGTTCTCTTCATCATAGACCGGTGGCTCTTTGTCCCAAGGATCAGGTGCAGGGAAGAGCCGAAGGATTCCGACCGCTCGAAGCTCTCCTTCATCCCATTGTTCTCGCAGCCTGCTCTCAGCGGGGCCGCTCAGGCGTCTGCCGCGTCCACCAGCGCGGTGCAGCTCAATCACCTCCTCCTTTCTGTGTGGAGCCACTCCTGGAGCCCGCAGTATTCCCTGGCTGCATGTGATGGGCTGTTCCTCTTCCGAGTCTCCCGGCGACTCACTGATTTCGGAAACCACCATCACCGCCGCCTCTTTCTCCGTGCGTCCCCTCCTTTCCGCCCCCTTGCATGCAGCTACTGTCGCGGCTTCTCCCAAGACAGGCCGCAATGGAGCCGGTACCATCTCTGCTGGCATGTGGACTTTGCGAAATACTACCATCAGAAGTTTTGCAGCCTGCGCGGCCTCCCGCTGGGCCTGCGCTAACTGTTGCGGAGTTACGTCAGGGCTGGGCCTTCGTGTGCCCGAGGTTGTTTCTCTCTCTGTGGCTCTGCGACCGCTCCCTCTTCCGCCTTCTTTTTTCCTTTCGGAGCAGGGGTTGTTTCCTCCGGAGTCTGCACTCGCTCCTCACTTCGGCTGGTGTCTGCCGGCGCTGTTGTTCTGGTCTATCTTAGCGTCGCTGCTACTTTCCGCACCACTGCCCCCGCTCGGGCCTGAAGTTGTGCCTTCCGCCGGAGGTAGCCAGTGGATGGCTCCGGGCGGTGGCGCTTGGCACCAGCTTTGTACCTCTTCCCTATCTTCTTTTCTCCTTCTGATCCTGCCTGCCTCACCGCGGCCCTATCTATTGTTGCTTCACATGCTGCCTCCGTCACTGTGCTACCTGCTCCTACTCTGGCCGCCTCCGCGGTTGCCCGTGTTTCTGTTTCTACCTGTGCCTCCGTGGCTGCTGCTCCTGCTACCTTGTCTGTCGCTGCTGCCGTTGCCTCCGCTGCCGCTATTGTTACCCCTTTTTCTTGTGTCGTTGCCAACGCTGCCGCTACTGCTGCTGCTGCTTCCTCTGCCTCCACCGCTGCCGCCGCTGCTTCTGCTTCCCCCATGATTTCCCTTATGAGTTCTTCCGCAACCTCCTTGTCCGCCTTAGCCGCCGCTTCCCGTTCCTTGGCCAATTGGGCCTCCTTCTCCGCGGCCTCTGCGACCACCCGTTCTGTCTCGGCTGCCTCCTTCTCCCATTCTTTCCACAGGCGTTCTTGCATCTGCTGCAACTGAGGGGAGGGCTGGGTGTATTCACGGGCCTCTTCCACCTCCGCATCCCTCCTGCTCTTGTCCTCTCGACATCCTTCCGCTGCCTCCTTGGCCCAGTGTCGCACCTCTTCTTGCTTAAGACGTAGTCCTTTTTCTCGCACCACGATCCAGTGTGCCTCCGCAACCACTGTCGCTACCCTGGTGCGTATCACATTCTGGAGCGTCAGCGTCCAGCACTTTTCCATGGCTTCCATCCAGCGTCCCTCGGGCACCTGTGTGTCAGCAAGCCGCGACCTCTCCTCTTGCGGATACTAAACGATCCACCTAGCGTAGACGAGGTTGAGCAAGTATCCCCACCTCCACTCGTCTGCCGCGGATCTTCGCCGTGATGCCTCCGCTGATCCGGGTACATGGTCGTTCACATGATACAAGATGAGGGCTCTGGCCCTCTCCTAGAGCAGATGCACGTATCGTCTCTCCGGACTGCTCCGCTGGTCCTTCCGCACCCTGTTCCACCTCACTTGAGCGGCTTCCAGTGATGGGTCTGCCCGCTCGGTGTCCAATAGTTCCGCGACGCCAGTCATATCACTGGCCACCCCTGGTTTGATGTTCAGGCTGTCCCGCAACGCCAATACAAGGCGTTCTGCGCCTGCTGTTTCCAGCAAAAGCATCTGCCTTTCGTGCAATCCGAGGGCTAGCACCCCCGTTGCTGCTCCCTTTAGCACCACCTGCCACATTTTGCCAAACAGTGAGTCCTCGAACTCCGCGCGGATTACCTCCGGGATCTCTGTCAGTAGTTGGAGCATGACGCTGCTCACTACTTCCAGCAGTAGGGCTTCCTTGGGCTGCTCCCCGCTATCCCCCGAGCTTTCCTCGAGGTACGTTCTTGCCCCTTCCATCACCGTTCCTGTGCCCAGCAGGGGGCGTGCGGGTTGCTGAGTTGGGCTACCGCGCGAGGTCGGCGGCGAGTGAGAGAGCGTTGTCGTAGCCGGGGAGGGGACTGGGGTAATCAGGATCCGGGCCCCATCTTGCGGGCTTGGTGTTGGTGTAGCGGTTGTTCTTGTTGCTGCCTGCGTTGCCCCTGCCACTGGCTCCATGCGTCTGAGGATCCGCGTCGGTGTGCTTGTGGCCGGGCCTTGTCGCGACGGGCCAGGTGACTTGGCCACAGGCGGCGTGACCTGGGATGATGTTCGTTCCGCGGGGCTGGACCGCGGTGGGATTGCTGCTGTTGTGGTCGGTGTCAAGGTCGTTCCTGCGGCCGGGCTGGGCCGCGGTGAGGTCGCAGCCGCTGCTGGGGTGGCCGTCACCGGTGTTGGCGGAGTTCTTGTCACCGAGCCAGGTCGGGACACGCCTGTTGCAGCCGTGGGTGGTGCTGGTGTCCTGGCAGGCGTAATCCTTGTCGTGGGGCCCTGCCGCGGTAGGGCCGCTGTCCCCGTTGGTGGTGTTGGTGTCCGTGCCGGGCAGTGCCCCGCGCCCGTGTTAAGAGCAGGGCGGCGTAACTGCCGCCGGGAGGATCCAACCCCCCGCGACAAAGGCGCGGACCCCGTGCCTTGATTGCGTGCCATGTCGGATATTCCACGGGCGAGAGCCCAGCTGTGCGTTATCCGCCGAGTGTGTCGAGCGCTGGTGAGAGCTGAGTTGAAGGTGGAGATGACCGTGCTCAGAGATGGTCCATGCGAGGTAAAGAGCGGGGTGAACGATCGAATGCCGGAACTTGATATGAGACTGAGGATGCCTGCACCTATCAATGTATCCACTTGGCGCGTCGCGAGCCAGTCCGCCGCGAGTAGAATGTCGTACGTGCGGACATCGCAAACCTGGACGGTTTGTGCCGCATGTACATTCGCCACCTGCATGGGGAGGCCCGCGATTTGTCCGAGCGGCGCGTCAATGTCTCCGGTTGAGATAGAGAAGCGGAGTCGAGTGGTTTGAATAAGGTGCTGCATTTGGAGCGAGCGAACCATCCGGAGCGCAATCGTGGTATGGGTGGCACCAGTGTCCACGATGGCCACGAACTTGCGGCCACATATCCACACGTAACACCACGCCACGTGGACGTTGGAGGGTGCGGGCGGTCCGGGGGTAAGGGCCGCGGGTGCCCAGGTGCATGAGGCACGTGCAGCGGCACTGCGTACACTAGAGTGGGTGAGAATGATGTTGCGGGATAACAGGCGGATGCCGGTCAGGCTATCTCGCGTGCATGAGAGGCGGATGCCAAGAGGGGAAAGGGAGGTATTGTGAGTGTTGAAGAGGACACGGAGACTTTCTGCAGACTCAGGGGAGTGAAGGAGGAAGTCTACCAGAGTGAGGGGATGGCGGTTCTCAAGGAGTGGTGTGGCAGGAGCATGAGAGTGCCGGTCGCTCAATGGACAGGTCTGTGGTGGAGCAGTGGGTGGTCGTGAGGTTCGCGGGGTTGCATGTCGTGGGGGAAGATGGGGTGCAATTTCCTCCAACTTCCAACCGCGGATGGTAGGGTTGTACCTGCGAGCAAGCTGTAGGCCAGACACGGAAAGGGCTGGTAGGGTCTCCAGGACGGCCCACTCCGCGGCGGGATCGAGTTCATTCAAGAGTTGCAAGGCGACCTCCTGTTCCTCCTCATCGAATTCCCTTGCCACTCCCTCCCATCCTACTTCAGTAGATGGAGATGGTGTCCCAACATCCGGAATAGGCTCCGCATAATTTGGAGGTGCCTCCACTGCATTCAGTGATGCCTGAGCAGGGTCTGGCCAGCCATTGCGCGGAAGTCGGCTCAAGGCATCCGCGTTGCGGTTTGCAGCCGCAGGCTGGTACTTGATCTTCATGTTGTAGCCGTGGAGAAGGAGGGCCCACTTGGCTAGGATGCCCTCATGGTTCTGAGTAGTGAGGAGCCACTGGAGGGCCTGATGGTCCGTGAAAACCGTGAACGGCTTGCCATTCTTTATGTAATCGCGGAAGTGTTGGAGTGCCCAAAGGACAGCCAAGCACTCGCCCTTCACCGGAGGGTGCTTCCGCTCCCCTTCAGTGAGGTCACGACTTGCGTAGGCAATCACCTTCTGTGTGGGTTCCTGCACCGTCTGCGATAGGATGGCGCCAAGCCCATCCCGCGACCAATCAGTGGTGATGGAGAATGGGAGGTTGAAGTCGGGGAACTCGAGCATGGGCGCGGTGACCAGACGGTGTTTGATTTCCTTCCAGGCGTCCGCGCAATCTGATGTCCATTCAAACGGCACGTCCTGGTGCATCAATTCCTGGAGCGGCTTCATGATGCGGGCGTGGTCACGCACAAACTTCCGGTAGAAGGAAACGAAGCCCAGGAAGATCTAGACTTGCCCCGCGGAAGTGGGCTGGCGCCATTCTTGTACTGCCGCGATCTTTTCTGGATCAGTCTTGATGCCATCTGCGCTCATTACGAAACCCAGGAACTCCATTTCCGCGGCTCCAATAGAGTGCTTGGTTGCCTTGAGCTTCAAGTTGGCCCTGCGGAGGGCAGCAAAGACAGCGGCTAGGGACAAGAACAGCTCCTCGAAGGTGTGGACCGCAACCATGATGTCGTCAATGTAGCAGCTGACATTGGGGATTCCGCGGAGGGTGGAGTTCATGACCCGCTGAAATATCGCGCTAGCGTTGCGGAGTCCAAAGGGCATACGTGTAAACGCGTATAGGCCTTCTGGTGTCACAAACGCCGTCTTGGCGATGGAGTCCAGGTGCATGGGAACGGCATGGAAGGCAGCCTTCACGTCGAGCTTTGCAAACCATCCGCGACCCTGCTGGCGCTCCTGTATGTCGACGATCAGTGGCATGGGGTACGCATCCTCCTCGGTTATACGGTTCAAGTCGCGGAAGTCAACGCAAAATCGCTTGGATTTGTCTGGTTTCCCCACGATGACCAAGTTGGCATGCCAGGGACTGAGGATTGGGACGATCACCCCTTGCGCCTTGAGCTCCGCGAGCCCTTCCGTGATAATCTTTTCTTGTTCCGGGAGAATGCGCCGCACCTTCTGTTTTGTGGGCGCGGATTCCCCTGTAGAGATGACATGAAGGGCTTCCACGGCCCCCAGGTCAACCGTGGATCGAGCAAAGATGTCCGCGAATGCGTCCAGTAGGTCACAAAAATCCTACTTTTGTGCGGGCGAGAGTCATGAGTGGAGCATGTGATCCCACCGCGGTGGTGGTGATGGTGCTATTTCGCGGAGTGTGTAGAATTCCTCCTCATCCACGAGTGGGTGTCCATCCCCTAGTACCCGTTGTCCCTTCTGCCACAATCCTAGGAGGTTGGTCTGTACTACGGGCTCAGTTGACTTCTCCGCGATTTCTTGCCAGTCACGTGCTGTCACCTATTCCGCGTCAGGCGCATTGGCTGTGATAGGTGGCAATCTGTTTCCACGTGCCTGGGAGTCCTCTGCCGCAACATACAGGAGGGAGAAGGATTCACCGCCGGTTACTGTTACCGCCACCCTTTTGCCGATGGTGACTGGGCAAAACGCTTCTTCCCCGCATGCGGAGCCGAGTTGCATGATGCCGATGAAGAAAAAAAGGTTGGCCCGTCGCGGTACAAAGTAATCCATACCAAGGAGCACGTCATACGTTCTAGCTTGCGCGACTTGGACGTTCAATGGTTCATGGAGAGATCCCACCTGCATGGGTAGGCCGTGAACTTCCCCGTCTCCATAGTCCATTCCGCCCGCCGAGTTGGTGAAACGGCGTCTGGTGGGGAGGATGCGGTCTGCCCATCCGACCACTAGAAGGGCGCGGAACGCCACAGTGGTGTGAGTGGCCCCTGTGTCAATGATGGCCAGGAACTTCCTTCCACATATCCAAACCATGCAGCAGGCGACCTCGTAGTGGTTGTTATGTAGTCGCGAGGGTTCCTAGGGCTGCGGTGCCCATCCCCACTCATCTTCCGCGAGACTTAATGCTAGGGAAGTGTCGGGTACCGCACGGCGGGTGTTCTGTGTACCAGGGGTAGGCATAGTACAGTTGAGAGAGATGCCCACAGCTTGGAGTCATTCATTGGCTCTGGAGAACTCTTCCTTCAGTCGCGGTGCGATCTCTGGGTGAATGCGGAGGAACTCAAAGAAGTTGACTTCTGCGATGGGAGTGGTAAATAGACGTTGGACGGGATCAGAGCTTCCCTTGTTTTTTTGCTGCGGGTGGTGGTTTCGTCTGTCGTCGTTTCTCCGGCACGACGGTAAGATTAGCAACTGCCTCGTGGAAGCGTTCCTCCGCGGCCTCTGCCTTGCGCCGCATATCTTCCTGTAGTCTAGGTGCCATCTTTAGATCCCATCCGCGCAGGCCTAATTCTTGGGCTAGTGTAATGAGAGTGGTCTCCGCTGCGGTGGGAGGCAACTCTGTAGTCTCGTCCTCCGCCATCGGCAGTCCCAGCTTGACATTGCGGGCTCCGCTCGTAGCGCTCCTGGATGCCTGTGGGTTGGGCAGGAGACCCTGCCCGCCCGGTGCAGTCTGGGTCTTATGATCTGGTGCCTGTCGCCCAGCTGGCTTCTGCTGCTAATGCTGCTGGTCCTGCCATGGTTGATTATAATACCGCTGCCACTGCTGCACCATGGGGTTCTGCTGCATGGGATCAGTGCGCGGAACACCCTGTCGCTTGCGCGGGTAGTCTCGAGCGATGTGCTCTAGGCTCTGGCAGGTGTAACACGCCTTTGGCTTGGGTTGAGAGGCCTGTGTTGCTAGTGCTAGAGTATGAGAATCTCCACCCTGATGTTGTCGCGTAGACCGCTGCCGTGTGGAAAAGGCCGTGGCGTCCTGCACCGCATCCTGCAACGACTGGTAGCGCTCGGGGATCATCAGGCTTCTGATCTCATCGGGGAGAGCGCGAATGAGATTCTGCAAGAGTACCCACAGCGGCAGTCCTTCCCCTTGAGGGCTCTTTGCGATTGATGCCCAAGTGAGGAAATGATCCAAAAACCTGCGGATGTCGGTGTCCTTCCGCATTACCTCCTTTTCAATCTTGCGGAGTGCTTCTTCCTTGGTGAGCCGCTTGAAGCGCTCAATCAGCGCGTTGCCAAAATCCTCGAAGGAGTTGAACGGCGCTCGTGCATTGTACCAGTCCTCCGCAGCACCCTGCAGATGGAGCTCCGCGGTTGCCAGGCAAAGGTCTGGTGGGATCCGTCCTATGCTTGCATGTATCGTGATCTGCTTCAACCATGTTCATGGGTCCTCTTCAGTGGTCCCCTTGAAGATCTCGAGCCGCAGAATGTTAGCTGGCTGTGCGCGTACGTACTACAGCTGGAGCACAGTATTGCGGTTGGCCATGGACGTCAGCGCGGGGAACGGGTGCGAGGCTGGAAAGGGGGGGTTGGGATGCGAGGCTGTGACCGTTGAATAACCCACATGGCTAGTTTGTGGCTGCCTCTGGGGTGCAGGTGTGGGGTTGCTCAATGGGGCTGTCGCCGAAAGAGCATAGTAGTGAGTCACAGGGGTCGCCTCCATCGCGTAGGGTGCGGAGTAGAAGGTAGTCCCAAGGGGCGGTGCCTGTGTGTTCGGGGCGGCGGGGACCGTAGGTCCTGGCAACCAGTAGCCCTGGGGTAAAGGATGTGGCACTGCAGGGTGGTAGAGCGGGGCGGTAGTAGATACTGCAGGTGTTGCAGTGGTCCCTGGATTCGGCCGGAGCACTGGGTAGGCGGGGTGGGGCACAGTGGTCTGCACCTGGCTGGTAGGTAGTGCTGGATGGACCGCAATTCCAGCTGGCGCGGTGCCCATCGGTTGCTGGTGATAAACTGGGTGTCCAACCGCCACGGTCATGAGTTGCGACATCATAGGGGCCGGTGGTTGCTGTGACGGTATCTGCTGCATGGAGGCCTGCGGCGGTACTCCCGCCGCGGAGGGCGTCGCCCAGGTGCCCATCATCGTCCAACCTGGTGGGGCTGTGGTAGAAGAGATTGTTGCGGGCCCCGCGTATGGCAGATTCCCTTGCAATGCTGGGTTGGGCTGTGGCTGGGGCCCTGTGAGTGGCTGCTGGGTTGTGTGGGATGGCTGCGGAGTCAGGAGGGGTTGGTGCACCATGCCCCCTCTCTGTTCCCCTTGCGGTGTTCCTTGCCATCCAGTGAATTGTGGGTTGTGACTCGCCGTTGCCCTCACGCTTGGTGTTACTTGGGTGTGCGCAGTAGTCAAGCGCGGATTCTCCTGTGGGATACTCCTTCCATCGCGTTGGATAGTCCAGCCCGGGCTGTCTAATCCCCCGCCGCTTGTTCTGTTGTGGGTGGGTGGGGCTGCTGCCTCGTTTCGGGCATCACAGGTGACCTGCCCAACTGTTCGGTGGATACTTCCTTCAGAGGCTGTCTCACCCCCCTCTCTCCCTTTGTTGAAGGTGAGCGTTCCGTGGGCATGTGTCCCAGTTGCGCTTGGTAGCGGTGGGCAATCCTAAAGGTTGGCTCTCTGGAGACAAGCGGGGGCGGGGAGGTTTCCATCCATGCTAGGGGCGCGGATGGCAGGTGATCCTCCTATCCTGCCCACGACGGCTGCATTCCGCCGCACCGCTGATAAACTAGTCCTTGATATGCCGGTGATCTCCCGGTCTCGGAGAGTCCGTCTGCTGGCGGTGGCACATTGGAAAACCACCTGTGCTCCATAGAGTCGTTGGCCGAGGGCTGGTGGATTCCGTGCACATCTTGGCTGTGTACGCTTTCCACCTCCACACGGTCCTGTAGTGCGTTCATGATACGCCGCCAGTGTAGCTGTTCTAGCCACTCGGTAACTCTTCGGTGCTATCCCAATGGATCCGCGCACGGCGATGAACTGACAGACGTGCAAGAGGGTGTGGGTGAGGTGTCTCTACTGCCCGTCTATGTGGCTGCACGCCGCAGCAAGAAGTGGCGTACAGAAGCTTGCTGTGAATGCGGCTGGTGCCGCCTTCGCGTATCCTGCTGCACAAAACTGGCTGCCAACATGTATGACTGAATCTGAAGGCTCGTGCAGTTCCGCTAGCAAAGAGTTAAGAACCATCCACGCTCACCGCACCATGACACTGATACCCCCAGCTTTGCCGCGCACGATGTTCCTTCCGCGCTCTATAGCTCCGCGTCTGGTCTGCTCCGCGACCCTGTCGTTCCGCGGTTTTGGGCAGCACCCGCTTGCCACTCCTCCGCTACCTCTCCTGGTCTTCCGCGGATGCTTCACACTCTCGGGGTCCCGCCCGTGGGTGGTGCTCCGCAACTCGTTCCTTGCCAGCACGAGAGTCTGCCACCTCATGGCCTCTGACTCCTACGCCCGCGGAACCCCGTTCCGTGGCCGTGCGCAAGTACGCGGAGTCGCCGGCAGCACCCTTCACCCAACTTGCGTTCCCTGAAGATTCTCAGCGGAGCCCTGGTCGGACCCAGGATTGGGAGCAGATCGAGCAGTATGCTCCACAGACACTCAGAGGAGAAGTATTCGTCCTCCGCAGAATGCCTCTGCGGAGAGCTACCTAAGAATTCCTTGAACAGCTGTGGATCTTAGAGGGGGAAGCGCGAGTGTGAACCAACTGATACTTGCGCGGATTAATGAGACAGAAGGAGGCAATATGGTTCTGAACAAGTCACAAATTTTGGGCTCATAAGCGGGAAGCAGGCTTGCAATAACTCAAGTTGCACAAGATCAGACAAAGGGGAAGCATCTTTGTCACCGATCATCGTCATTCGTTCCTCCGCTACACTACTACTTTTATTTTCACCAGACCCAGCTTTCTAAGACTCCTCCTACCACACTCTTCCCCTACCTTGGACTCCGCGCGGTGCATTTACGCGCACCGCGGGTCTCGTCCTTGACCACACACACACTTTACTACTACACTTCCCTGTTCTACTGCTACTTCTTCCTCTAGTGAGCGGCTTGGGCATTCATGGTCTTGTGTTCTTCCTTGAATCTTCGTCTTCGCGCGGTGCGTCCTCCCGGTTCTTCTCCTTGATTACCGCTACCCACCCTGAGCCTTCATTGGTCGAGCTTCCTCCTGATCTCTGGTCCTGCCGTCGTGTGTTTTTGCACGTCCAACGCTCCAACTTCTTCGCGGCTCGACTCATGTTCCCTTCTCACCGAGGATTCTCACCCTGCTCTCCCTCCCTTTCTTGTTCCTCCGCGGCCATTTCTGCCTCCTGGCGGCAACGTTTCCCACCTCTTTCCCTTCGTCACTGCTAGATTCCGCGCCACCCCATTCTCTACCGCAGTCTTATTGCGGGAGCCATCATGCCTTGCGCGTTCTCCGATACTCCGCGGTCTCCCCTTTCTCCTCCTCCGCGGATCTCTGGCCGCGGAAGCCACGTTCTGCAGATCTGTGGGTAGCGGCGATTTTCCCTCCGCGGATCCATCTTCTCCTCAGCGGAGATGCGGTGGATCCCCGCCTGACAACACCAGGTATCAACTAGCAAGCAATGAGATGTGGCACGGTGTGGATACCATGTAGGATGACCAACCAAAGTATGCACATGTCACTGACCATGACCAAGGAATGTCACCATGTGTGGTAAACTTTGACAACGCATAACACGAGTGAAAAATGGTCAGAGTGGACAAACACGGCTTCTGAATACTAGTTATTGACTAGCAAGTACAAATACCTTCAATACATAGTGGCACAGTGTGGCTACCATGCACAGTGACCAAGCAAAGTATGCATATGTCACTGACCATGACCAACGAGTTTTACTTCACGTGGTCAAAGCTGACAACTCACAACACGAGTCACAGAAAGTGAGAGAGGGTATCAATGGTTTGGGAACACTAGCTATCAACTAGAAAGTACAAATACCTTCAATACGTAGTGACACGGCGTGGAAACCATGTACATTGACAAACCAAAGTATGCATATGTCACTAACCAAAACCAAACGAATTCCAAAGTGTGTGGTCTGCGTCAAAAACTCATAACACGAGTCACAAATGGTCAGAGTTGGAAACAATGGATTGGGAACACTAGTTGTCAACAAGCAAGTACAAAGACCTTCAACAAGCAGTGGCACGGTGTGGCTAGCATGCACAGTGACTAACCAAAGGATGCATACGTCACTGAACATGACGGAAGAAGTCCACTATGTGTGGTCAACATTGGCAACTCATAACACGAGTCACAAATGGTCTGAAGCAAAGACAATGGTTTGGAAACCATATACATGGACTAGAAAGGACAAAGAACTTCAATGCGTAGTGGCACTGCGTAGCTACTATGCACACCAAACAACCAAACTAGGCATATGTCAATGACCATGACCAAAGAATTTCAATATGGGTAGTCAACGTTCACCAACCATAACACAAGCCAAAAACGGTTAGAGGCTGAAACAATGGTCCGGGAATTTCAGGTCTCAACTAGCAAGTACAACGACCTTCAATCAGTAGTAGCACGATGTGACTACCATGCACAATGACTGACCAAAGTCGGCATATGTTCTGTCTTTGACCAAAGAAATCCGTTGTGTATGGTCAACGTTGACAACTCATACTACGAGTCACAAATGGTCAGAGGGGGAAACAATGGTTTGGGAACACCAGGTTGATACGCCCAATTTCGCCACACTTTTGATTTTTCCGCGCAGATGTTATTCCGCGCTGTCCGCGGACTATGCGGATTGGCACACTTAGGCTACGCATGCAGCGGAACACCAATACCAGCTCCAAGCTACTGCCGATTCCGCGGACCGCAAGTTTGAATCTCTACGTACGAACCTCACCAATGAATGACACTCCGGGGTCCACTGCTTGCCACACGCGAGCCCGCCACCTCGTGGCCTCCAGCTCCTCTCTACAGAATCCTCGTTCCGCGGATGTGTGCAAGCAAGGACACCGCTGGCAGCTCACCTCATCCGGGATTTTGGATCTTCACGCAAACAACCCCGCAGTCCGCGAACTGGAGTCCAAGAGCTACGAGAGGCACAGAGGCAGTGGGGTGTTGAACGCAGAGGAGAGCGAGTAAAGGTCTTTGATAAGCTTGACGGAGTACATGAGTGCGGAGTATTGCTCAAGGAAGCAAGCAAGACTGAGCTAGCTTTGTGCTAGTGCCATCTAGGTCTTATCTACTTGGGACTCCGCATGGTGTGTCTACACACCGTCGGTCCCCTCCCTCTCAAGCTATCTTCCTCTCCTCCTACTTGGACTCCACGCGGTGCGGCTACGCCCCGCGGGTCTCGTCCTCAAACACACAGCATATCTTCTACTAATCATCTTCTTCATCCGCGGCTCGTGCACGCGGTCTTTGTGTTCTTCCTTGAATCTTCGTCTTCTGCGATGCGTCCCCAGAGATTCCTCCGTGATTGACGCACGATCACTTGATGCTGGTTGGGTATTTTCTCCCCTGATTGCTCGGTCCATCCGCTCATTTGTCTGCGCCCTGTCAGTGTTCGCGGATCTTGCTGCGACTCGTCTTTGTTCTCTTTGTACCGCAGAACTCCTCCACTGCTTCCTGCCATTCCCGCCTTTCCCACCTTCCGCCACAAGCGCTTGAGATAGCCGTAGGGAAGTCGCCGCAGGTGACAATGGCAACCTGCGGCAGCTTCCTCCCAACCCGGTTGTTTTCTCTGCCTCTGGGTTCTGCGCCACCCTATGCTCGACCGCCTCCGCGGGAGCCAGAGTTCTTTACGCAGACTTCGGGTCACCCAGGACTCCCCTCCGCGGATTGGTCTTCCCTACAAAGTTGCGGCTGAAGTGTGCCTCACACGGGTATCAACTAGCAAGCACAATGACCTTCACTGAGTTGTGGCACGGTGTGGATACCATGCATTGGCTGCAGTGAGTCCCGGTGCTAACGGCCTTCACACACTTTGGGCAGTGCTCCACAGTTGCTGTGGGTGAGCCCTCCTCTTCCTGGTCCTCCGAGTCCACTTCTTCTCCTTCCATGGTCACTCGAGGTGACTTCCAAACTCCGCGCTCCTCAATTTCCCGGCGACGCTTTCCGCACCTCGTTGGTCCGCTGCGTTCGCTCTTGTTGTTTCGCGGCTGCTGTAGGCAGCTTTTGCATATTTTCCAGTGGCAACCTTCACAGTTTTGCACCACCCTGCCCTAGTTGTGCCCCCACTGAATGAAGGTCTTGCTTTCTCTTTCCTTCTGCGCCCGTTCCGCAGCCGCCATCCGTCCCTCCTTCTGCCATTTCCGCATTGTAGCCCCTGAGACTGTGCGGGGTCCTTGCCGTGATCCCGCCTACTCCTCTTTATCCTCTTCTTCCATCTCCTCTTCTTCTGGGTCCCAGCGTCCACGTGCCTCCCCTCCGCCTGAGCCTGGACCAGTTCCGCCATCTCCTCCCTTCATTTGCTCTGCCTCCTCCTCTCGCCCCCTTTTAATACACTTCAGGCAAGTGCGGTTCAGCCTAATGCAGCTCTTTGCCAGCCCTTGGTGTGCCGGCTGGCCACAATCGCGGCAGCCACCTTCGGCAACAGCTCCTCTGGCAGTTTTTCCCCGCACCACACGCAGGGCCCCGTGTAGGAGGCCAATGCGCGGGGGCTCATGGGTGCCCTCTTTCGCGAAGTAGCGGCAGGCGTTCCAGTGGTCGTTCCTTCACTGCCCGCTTGCTGTGCCAGGCCCGTTCTGGCTGTTCTTGCTGTTCCTGCTATTGACCTTTCTGCTCCTCCCCTCGTCGCCGCTGCTCTGCCTGTCCTTCCCTCGCGGAGACCTCCTGCACATCTGAACCGTCTGTCGGCTCCTCCCCTTGAGTTTCCCGGCTCCACGCTTCCTCCTGTTCCGACACTTGAGCCTCATACTGCCTCAACACCTCCTCCATACACCATAATCTTAAGCCTTTGCGTTCTTGGAGTGGAGGGCGTTCTTTGCCCGTCCCTGTTATGTGTGTCCGCCAGGCTTGGAGTAGCAGGACGAACTCGGTGGCCAGGTAGCTTCGCTCGCTGAACCCATCAGGTCCTTCCAGCCAGACGTGTCCCACGTCCACAGCGGCCACGTGGCATACCTCCCTGGCATCCTATGCTTCACATTCTACGCCTGGGAACGGGTGGAGGTACACCAGACTCCCTTCTTCAATTGGCTCGTGGTTGCGGTGTCGGTTTGCAGCGTCGCATCTGCGCCAGGTCGAGATCGAGGCCCGGAGTCCGGCTTCCGCCCTCACCGTGGATGTCTTGCGGCACCGCTCCCGGTACCATTCCTGCACCTCCTTGTCCCTGGCCGCCTCCACTTCCTTTTCTGAGCGTCCATCCTGCTGTTCTTCCAGGTCCAGGGGCAGCCGCAGTGGTGTCTAAGACATTCCGAATGCCGCACGCGGAGGCTGGCCGAAGAGGAGGGCATGTGGGGAGAATCTTGTGGCGCGGCTGGGGGTGATGTTGATGAAGTGTGCGGTTTTCTTTAGGGATTCCCCCAGTCCTTGTTTTCTGCGGTGGCCACTGCTCGTTCCAAATTTTCATGTACCCTCTCGACTTGGCCCTCGGACTGTGGCCGGTACCGCCCGGAGTGCACGTGCTGTATGCCCCATTCCGCAAGTTCCTCGCGGAACGCTCCTGCAAACTCTGTGCCATTATCGATGTGCACCACGCGGCACCCGCCAAAGCGATAGAAGATTTCTTCCCGGATGAAGCATGCTGCTCGCTTTGAGGACTTCTCGGGGACGGCCAGGACCAATATGAAATTTGTGAAATGATCAGTTGCCGCGATGTTATACCGCTCCCCTTGGGCACGGCGGGGACAAGGCCCATGGAAG
The DNA here is from genome assembly GCA_023375785.1 of Penium margaritaceum. Taxonomy (NCBI): domain Eukaryota; kingdom Viridiplantae; phylum Streptophyta; class Zygnematophyceae; order Desmidiales; family Peniaceae; genus Penium; species Penium margaritaceum. The sequence goes on from SZWC01001134.1 coordinate 175,415, forward strand.
TCGATGATGATGCGGTCCAGTGGCTCGCCAAAAGGGGAGGGCAAGAAGAGGGGAATGTCCCGCGGAGTGATCTTGCGGTGTCTTTCGCATGGAGCACAGTGTTGAACCACCTCTTTGATGAATTGCAGGAGGTTTGGTATGTGTAGGACGGGGGACAGCCGCTCCTTAAGTGCTTGCACACCGGAGTGGTGGTGACGGTGGTAGGCCTCGACCACCGCTTTTTGCATGGTGGGCGGAGGCACCCACAGGATGTGTGGCGTGGTCCGCCAAAGGCGACCGCCATCCCACGCGTACTGCTCACAGAGACGAGCGAGGTTGTCCTTCTTGTGCCTGTTTTATTCCACCCCAATCTGAGCTCCCAATGTCTTGTACACTTTTCCCCCCTCCGCTTTCTGCTGCTCCTTGGTTGTGGCGCGGAACAAGATGTACGCAGTCTGCCAGATCCGTCAATCCTCTGTTTTGACGGGTCCCTTCTTTCCCGTCTTCTTCGCGGCAGCTTCCCTGTTCTTCTTCTTCTTCTCCTTTTGCAACGCCGACAGCCCCTGGGCCCACCTTGCATCCTGCTCCGCTTTCATTCCCAGCAGGCGGCGCTGGTTCTCCTCGTCATAGGCAGGTGGCTCTCTACTCCAACTGTCCGGGGCTGGGAAGAGCCGCAGGATCCCCACCACACATAGCTCCCCTTCGTCCCACTGGCTCCGCAACCCCACTTTTGGTGGTGCCGCGTGCCGCCGACCTCGTGCTCCGCGGGCCTCACCTGTCTTTGCCTCTAGCTTGTACCTTTCAGGATGAGATCCGCGTGGTGCGGTCCTGACGTTTGTCTGATTGCCTCTAGTGGTTCACGTCTACTGTTTTGGGCGAATCTGAGACTGAGCGTGAGCTTTCTGGTCGCCTCACGCTATGTTAGCAGAAATATAGAGACAGTCCGTTTGCGAAGGGAATAACGTTGTTTTGCGTTAGTTTTGTAACATGGACGTGATCACAACATTTATAGTGCTAGTCATGAGCTCTCCAACGCACCAAACGGCGCGCGATTTGGCCAAGGATAGCTCGAGTTATGCTTGTCGAAGCGCAGGTCTCACCCACCACAGAAGCCCGACGCCGCCACTCGCCGTGGCGCCTGCATTCACGTGCGAAGCGCCTTTCCCAAGGCGCATGTCCCATTGCACATGGTGTATGGGTCCCCTGCACTGTTTCCGCGCACCCTACTCTCTTTTGGGTTGTGTTTTGTGATGGGGTGTGACGAGGTTTGAAACCTGTCCGCGGACCTGCAGTCAGAATTTTGACGAAGTCCCCGAGTAACAAAACATACTATTGAGTTTCGGACGTCGAGCCAGGATTTTGGCTAAGTCCCTCAGTAACAACCTGCAGTACTGGATCCGGTGGATGATCCGCCGGATCAGGTGGATCATCCACCGGACGCCTCGGCAGGACTATCGGAGCATTTTCTCCACATGGTGTTTTTGTTCCTCGGTCCGGTCGATTGTCGACCGGATTTCGAGTCGCAGCCGGCTCCCAGAGCCGCTGCGCATACCCCAACTTTGGAAAGCCATGTCTCCCTTGATACTTGTCCGATTCCGGCGAAACAACTTACACCGGATTCAGCAACTCGTCAACTTTGCAGGGCAATCCTCCATTTTAGGATGTGAGCAAATGTCGAGTCGTCAGATCCGCCGGAGCGGAGTTTCTATTTTCTGGCGGCTCGTCAACGCCTCCCGGTGCCGCACTTGGGCATGCGGAGGGGCAATTTTTCATCATTCTCCCCCTTGCACCTTCCATGCCCGCTGCTCCTGCTTGCTCTCACTCATCTTCCGCTGCGCCCTCCAGCCCATCATAGCTGGTCATCCCAAGTCCGGCCACGCTCATCGCGTGCCGGTCCGCGGGTTGCGCTTTGGTCAAGCAATCCGCAAGCATGCTGTGCGTGCTGCAGTGCTCCAGCACCACCTGCCCCTTCTTGACCATGTCTCGTGCATAGTGATAACGCACGTCAATGTGTTTCGTCCTCCTGTGCTGCGTCGGATTGTTGGTCAGCGAGATGGAGCCGGTGTTGTCCTCATGCACCACCGTAGGCTCCTACTGCGGCACGCCCAGCTCCCCTAGCAACCTGCGCAGCCACACCGCCTCCTTGACCACTTCGGCCAGCGTAATGTACTCAGCTTCCACTGTGGAGGTGGCGATGCAGTCTTGCTTCCTGCTACACCACGAGACCGCTGCACTAGCGAGGAAGAACATGTAGCTAGATGTGGACTTCTGCTTGTCCACATCGCCAGCGTAGTCTGCATCCGTGTAGCAGACCAGACGCAAAGGGTCCGCCCGCCCTTTGACCTCAAACCTCAGGCGCGCGTGCCGCGTCGCCTGCAGGTAGCGGAGGATGCGCTTGACCGCCTGCTAGTGTAGTGGCCTTGGGTCGGCCACGTACCTGCTCACTTGGCTCACCGCGTAGGCCAGATCCGGTCGAGTCGCCACCATGGCGTACATGAGGCTGCCCACCGCCGATTGGTAAGGCACCCCTGCCATATCCTCCCGCTATTCTTTTGTTTGCGGTGCCATTGCCGCACTGAGTTCATAGGTCGTGGAGACAGGACTGCACACTGGTTTGCAGTCCTCCATGCCGTACCTCTTCAGCACCTCGGCCACGTATTTGGCCTGCCCCAGCTCAAGCGTGCGCGCCCTCCGGATCCGCGTAATGCTCACCCCGAGGTAGAACTCCAGCTCCCCCATGCCCGACATCTGGAACTTGCTGCTCAGATGCTCTTTGAGCTGCTGTAGGCTCGGCAAGTCTGAGGAGCACAAGATCAGATCATCCACGTAGAGTGCGACAATCTGACGGAGCTTCTTGTTGCGCCCCACGTACACACTGTGATCTGACTCACAGGGCTTGAAGCCGAGTTGTGCCATGAAGCTGTCCATCTGTTGGTACCAGCATCGGGGCGATTGTTTTAGCCCGTACAAGGACTTCCGCAGCTTGGACACCTTGCCCTCCGGCGCCTCCACCCCCTCCGGCACCTCCATGTAGATTTCCTTGTCGATGATGCCATTGAGGAAGGCTGTCTTTACGTCCATTTCGTGGAGCTCCATGTCCTTCGCGGCTGCCACCGCAAGGATCACCCGGATGCTTGTAAACTTGGCGACGGGGGCGAACGTCTCATCGTAGTGCTTTCCCTTACGCTGTGCATACCCCTTCTCCACGAGCCGCGCCTTGTACTTGTCAACCACACCTTCCTTCGTGAACTTGGTCTTGAAGACCCACTTGGAGTTGATGACCTTGGCGTCTTTCGGCCTGTCAACCAGCTGCCATGTGTCGTTTTCTGCAATGGACGCCAACTCCAACTTGATGGCGGTGTCCCACTGCTTTCCGTCGGGCCACGAAAGTGCCTCTTGCATGGTCGTCGGCTCCGTTGATGCAGCCAGCATGCACCGCGTCATGCCGATCCCTCGACCGATGCCTACGTCGAAACGCTTCCCCGCTCTCCGCTGCCTCCCGCAACGGCGCGGCAGTCTTGGCGGCGTCTCGTCGCTCTGCTGCGATCCTTTCAACTCAGCCCACTCTGGTGAATCATCGACCGGACGGCTTCCCAAGGATTCTTCCCGCTTTGGTGAACCATCAACTAGACGGGCGGCGCGTCCGGAGGATTTTTCTCCGACGCCCGACGCGAACTCCGCCGGGAGTGCGCGCTTCGGCACCTGCGATGCCTCCTTCGACGGATCATTCCGCCGGATCTCCAGCCCAGCTACATCGTCGTTGCGTTGGCTGCTGCACCTGCTGTACCGCCGCGCTCCGACGCCGCATCGTCGACCTCCGCGTCCGCTGGCTCCTCCTCGTAGTCAAGGAGCTGGAACCACTCCCCCTGTTTTGGAGTATTCTCGACGCTCATGTCGTTGCTACTGCTACTGAAGCTCTGCTCCTCGTCGAACTCGACGTCACGACTGCGGATGATCTCTTGCATGCGCGGGTCCCAGAGCCGATATGCTTTTTGCGCGCTCTCGTAGCCGAGGAACAAGCACGGCTTCGCCCGCAGTTCTAGCTTGCTGCCGCGTCGTTGTGCCGCATGCACCATCGCATGCGCCTTGCACCCGAACACCTTCACGTGCACCACGTTTGGCTTGCGCCCGCTCCAAACCTCTTGCGGCGTCTTCCAGCCGCCCTTACCCTTCAGCACTGCTGTTGGGGTGAAGTTGACGGTGTAGCTCGCTGTACGCACAGCCTCCGTCCAGAAACCTCGCGGCAACCCCGCATCCACAAGCATGGTCCGCACCATGTTGAGCAGCGTCTGGTTTGCCCGCTCCTCCACTCCGTTGAACTGTGGCGAGTACGGCGTAGTGGGTTCCCACTTGATGCCCTGCTGCTTCATCCACCCGCTGCAGCCCACGTACTCACCGCCATTGTCGCTGCGTAGCGCTCTGACCTTCCGGCCAGTCTGCCTCTCCACCGTTGCAACGTACTCTCTCAGCCGGTCCAGGACCTCGCCTTTCCGCTTTATGAAGTACACATAGAGCTTCCTGCTGTAGTCGTCAATGAAGGTGACGAAGTATCTGGAGCCGCCGTTTCACGGCATTTTGAATGGGCCGCACACGTCGTTGTGCACGACCTCCAGCAGGTCCTTTGCGCGAGCCGCGGTCTCGTTGAACGGCTTGCGCCGTGCCTTGCCCAAAATGCAAGGCTCGCACTTTTTGTGCGCTGCTGCATCTACTGCCGCGTCTGCGCCGTCGATGACAAGGCCGCGCACCATCTCCTTAACGGTTGCAGGCGCCGAATGCCCCAACCGTCGTTGCCTGAGCTCCAGATCAGCACTTCCTCCCTTGGCCATGTTGACGACGCGCTCCTGCGAATCTGCTACGTCAGATGCCACGCGGACCACCTTGGTCTCCACGATGTAGAGACCGCCCTCACGCTTCGCCTCCAACACGACCTCGCCGTCGCCGTCGATGCGCACCACTGCGCCTTTCCTGCGGAAGAGCACCTCATACCCATTGTCTGTCAAGCGGTTGACACTCAAAATGTCAGCCAGGCCGGGGACGTGCTGCACATCACAGATTCTGCACAGCTCCTTCTTACCGCCCACCACGACTTCAACCTCCACGTCGCATTGGCCGGCCGCTAGCTCGACTTTGTCGTTCGCGACCACCATCGACTTCGAGGACTTCTCGTAGGTGACGAACCCCACCTTCTTGACTTGGGTGTGCACCTCAGCCCTGGAATCCAGGCACCGCCTGTTGGCCTTCTTGAGGAAGTGGTTCTTGTTGCCGTTGAGGAGCGACCTTCCCTTGCTGTTTTTGCCGCCGGTCTTTGCCTCCTCCGGGCACTCACGGGCTCAATGGCCCTCCTTGCCGTTATTGCGGCACGCACCTTTCTTGGCACCCTTCTTGCCACCGCCCTTTCCGCCACTTCATCAGCTCCTACTTCCACCACCATGTGTTTTGGTGACGAGGGCCGATGAGGAAGATGAGGACTCCCCACTGCTCCGGCGTTGCGCCTCGTTGCGGATGTACTCTGCGACCGCGCCATAGGTGAGCTTGTCCTTTGACCATCCTCCAAGAACGGTGATGAGTGGACCCCAACTGTCAGGTAGGGCCATGAGGAGGGCTATCGCCGGCAGCTGCGTGTCGATCTTCCACCCCACGTCATTGCATTGCGAGGCGAGCGACTCAATCTGCTGCATGGCGGAGATGACATCATCTCCCTCCTCGATTCTCACCGTGAGGAGCCGCTTCATCGCGAAGATTTTGTTCGCGAGCGACTTGCATTGGTGGATGGCGCAGAGCTTTTCCCAAGCTTTGGCTGCCAGCTTGCAGCCTTGGAAGTAGCCCCACTGCAACTCAGCTGTCCCGGACACCANGTCAGGTAGGGCCATGAGGAGGGCTATCGAGGGCAGCTGCGTGTCGATCTTCCACCCCACGTCATTGCATTGCGAGGCGAGCGACTCAATCTGCTGCATGGCGGAGATGACATCATCTCCCTCCTCGATTCTCACCGTGAGGAGCCGCTTCATCGCGAAGATTTTGTTCGCGAGCGACTTGCATTGGTGGATGGCGCAGAGCTTTTCCCAAGCTTCGGCTGCCAGCTTGCAGCCTTGCAAGTAGCCCCACTGCAACTCAGCTGTCCCGGACACCAGGAGCATGAGCGCCTCCGTGTCCTTCTTTTCCAAAGCCTGCTTCTCCGCGTCCGTAGCAGTCGCCTCTGTGAGCACCTCCTTTCCTAGCATGACATCCAACAGCCAAGAGGTGCAGTTCGAACTGCCACCCCCATAGCCCGAAGCCCGGGCCACTCGCATACTTCCGAATGGGCTGCGTCTCCTTCTGCGCCATGTGCGCAGCTGCTACTCCGACGAGTTCTCAGAACTTCACGGCGACGTCCAAGATGACGATCTCGTGCGCTGCGGAAGACGTGAACGTTGAAGGCGTTCAGACCCGTGGGCCCATAATCCTTTGTCAGGATGAGATCCGCGTGGTGCGGTCCCGAAGTTTGTCTGATTGCCTCTAGTGGTTCACGTCTACTGTTTTGGGCGAATCTGAGACTGAGCGTGAGCTTTCTGGTCGCCTCATGCTATGTTAGCGGGAATTTAGAGACAGTCCGTTTGCAAAGGGAAAAAAGTGGTTTTGCGTTAGTTTCTTAACACAAACGTGATCACAACATTTATAGGGCTAGTCATGAGCTCTCCAGCGCACTAAACGGCGCGCGATTTGGCCAAGGGTAGCTCAAGTTATGCTTGCCGAAGCGCAGATCTCACCCACCACAGAAGCCCGACGCCGCCACTCGCCGTGGTGCCTTCATTCACGTGCGAAGCGCCTTTCCCAAGGCGCATGTCCCATTGCACATGGTGTATGGGTCCCCTGCACTGTTTCCGCGCACCCTACTCTCTTTTGGGTCGTGTTTGGTGATGGGGTGTGACGAGGTTTGAAACCTGACCGTGGACCTGCAGTCAGAATTTTGAGTAACAAAACGTACTACTGAGTTTCGGACGTCGAGCCAGGATTTTGGCTAAGTCCCTCAGTAACAACCTGCACTACTGGATCCGGTGGATGATCCGCCGGATCAGGTGGATCATCCACCGGACGCCTCGGCAGGACTATCGGAGCATTTTCTCCACATGGTATTTTTGTTACTCGGTCCGGTCGATTATCGACCGGATTTTGAGTCGCAGCCGGCTCCCAGAGCCGCTACGCATACCCCAACTTTGGAAAGCCATATCTCCCTCGATACATGTCCGATTCCGGCGAAATAACTTCCACCGGATGTAACCACTCGTCACCTTTCAGGGGCAATCCTCCATTTCATGATCTGAGCAAATGTTGAGTCGCCAGATCCGCCGAAGCGGAGTTTCCATTTTCTGGCGGCTCGTCAGCGCCTCCCGGCGCCGCACTTGGGCATGCGGAGGGGCAATTTTTCAACAGTACCTTGCCGCTGCCTCTAGGAGCCGCAGCAAGCCTTGACCCTTTGCGATGGGCTGCTCTTTGTCAGGTCCTGCTGACTCACTGAGTTCTAAGGTTACCACCCCCATGGTCCTCTTTCTTACCACGGGGGCCGCGGCGCTTTCAAAAGGCCCTTTTTCTTGGCGCACTGCTGCACCGGCACCCCCCAGTAGGGCTCGCAAGTGGGCCGGGACCGAGCTAGCGAGCATCAGAATATTGCGGAATACCGCCATGAGTAGCTCCATGGCTAGAACGGCATTCCGCTGGGCTTGCACGAGTTGCGCTGGATCAATGCTCTAGTGGGTGTCTTGGGCGGGGCGGTGCTGTTTGCTGCGATTGGCAGCGGGCGTGCCAGCAATGCCGTCTTCGACGGTCCGCTTCTCTTGTCCGCGTTGACGAGATGTCGATGTGGTGTCTGCACAATGGGCTTGTTTTTCTCATTTCATGTGAGGGGTAGCCGAGGCACTGATTGAGGCTGCCTGATGTGAGACAGCTTGTCTGCTGGCAGTTGCTGATGCGACGGCTCTCTTGGCCACATCTTGAAGCTTGGCTTGTTTGTTCCACAAAGCCGCGGACAAGACAGGTTGGGGAGCGTTCTTCAATGCTGTCCTTCTGGCTGCAGGTGCTCTTACCTGCGCCGCCACATCCTGTGCCCGCCTTCCACTTCCCGTTTGCACCGCTCCCTATTGCTCTTTAGTTCTTTCCTCTGTCACTTGCTCAGTTGCTGCCCTTGCTATTTCCACTACGGTCCCTCCCATCTCCTTTGTGTCTACCACCACTGCCTCTCCTGCTGCTCCGACCTCCGCCAACTCTATCTCAAGCTCTGCGACCAACTGTGTCGCGACTACCTCTGCCTCTTTCCTCTCTTCTTCTGCCTTCTGCCGCCAGACTGCCTGTAGCTTGTCCCTTGTCTGCACGAGCTCAGGGGAGTCGCAGAGGTATTCTTGAGCCTCTTCTATTTCCACGAGGACGCGGTTCTTCTCTTCCCAACACACCTTAGCAGCATCCTGAGCCCAGTGATGTGCCGCCTCCTCTGTTCGCTTAGTGCCCACTTATCTCAGTGTCATCCATAGTCCTTGTGCCACCACGGCTACTATCCTCTGTCGTGGGGTTCCATCCAAGGTGAGTTGCCAGCATTCGTTGATGGCGGCAAACCAGCTCGCGTTCTGGTCATTGCAGACCAGGAGCCACCAGTCACGGGCGGCGTTCACCGCGCAGTCTGGTTGGTCCGTGTCACAAAATGCTGCCACAACTGCCATTCCACGGTCCGGCCGAAGGAAGAGGACATTGCGGAGTGCCGAGATGAGACGTTTCGCACCGGCTGTTTTTAGCACTTGATCCTCTCGCCCGCACTGGTTCAGAGCCAATGCAGTCTTGGCCGCGCCTTTCAGTGCTACCTGCCATGCCTTGTTGTAGAAGGAGTCCCCCATTACCGCGCAGACTGCCTTTGGGAGCTCATCCTGAAGGTGCGCAGTGACACTGCTGACCACGTCCAGCAGCTGGTTCGCCCTGGGTTGCTCCCCACTGCCACCAGAGCTCTCTTCTAGGTAGGTCCGCGCGCCTTCCATGATTGGTCCCACGCTGAGTGTGGGATGTGGTGTGCCATGCGCCGGATTGCCTTGTGAGGCTGGTGGGGAGGAGGAGTACGCTATTGGCGCAGAGGGACCAGGCGGCGGTGGTGCGCCCGTGGATGCGGTTAGTGCTGGGGATGCAATGGGGGCCAGAGCTGGAGGTGCTCCTGTTGATGCTGCTGGGTTTCCTGCTGTGGGTGGCGCAGAGGAGCCCGGTGCCAGGGGTACTCCGGGTGAGGCTATTGGTGCTACTGCTACTGGGGGTGCAGAAGGGCCCGATATCGGAGTCGCTCCCGGTAAGGCTACCGCTGCTGTTATCGGGGGTGCAGAGGGACCCCAAGGAGCCACAGGTGGCCCAGGCAACGCGGAAAGGACTCAGGGAGCCAAAGATGTTTCAGGTAGCGCGGAAGGGCCCCGGGGGGCCGAAGATGCCCCTGGTGACGCGAGATGCCCCAGGGTTGGAGGTGCTCCGTGCAAAGCTGCTGCCGTTGCGATTGCCAAGGGCGCGGAAGGGCCCCGGGGGGCCTGAGATGCCCCAGGTGAGGCTGCCGTCGTAGGTGGTGCGGAGTGTCTCGTTCCGGCTGTGGCTCGGTTTGTGGGCTGTCGCTGGATGTGTCGCCTTGCGGTGCCACCACCCCCCATGTTTGCATGCGCGGACTCCGCTCTAGAAGGACGAGCCATAGCAGAGGCTGTTCCACGGTTTGCCCCTGAGCTTCATGTGGCGTGGCGAGTGAACTGAGTGCCAGAGGTGAGTGGCGTGAGGACCATGGGAGGAGGAACAGAGAGCGGTCGAGGTGAAGTAAAAAGTGGAGTGAACGATTGAACACCGGAGACTGAAATGAGGCTAAGAATGCCGGCGCCGAGCAATGTATCTGCTTGGCGCGGTGCGAGCCAGTCGGACGCCATGAGCATGTCGTACGTGCGCACATCACACACCTGCATGGAATGCGGTGCATGCACATTGGCGACTTGGATAGGGAGGGCCGCGATCCCGCCAATGGGAGCATCGATGGCTCTGGTGGAGATAAAGAAGCGGAGCCGGCTGGGTTCGAGGAGATTGTCGGTACATAATGTGTGTACCATCCGGAGCGCTATGGTGGTGTGTGTGGCTCTAGTGTCCACGATGACCATGAACTTGCGGCCACATACCCAGACGTAGCACCATGCCACGTGGACCTCGGCGGGTGACAGTGGGCCTGGGATCATAAGAGAAGGGGCCCACGTGCATGGTGCGCGGCTAGAATCTTCCCGGACACGAGAGTGTGTCGTAAGGATGGCCTGGGCCACCATGCGGACACCCGTGTTGCGGTGAACGGTGTAGGAGAGGTGGATGTCAAAAGGAGAGAGGGAGAAGTCGGAGGAGGAGAAGAGAGTCTGGAGAAGTTCTGCAGATGCACAGGAAAGAAGGAGGAAGTCCACCAATGATAGAGGGTGGCGCATGTCGAGGAGGAGGATGTAGAGGGAGTGAGGGGCAGTCTTGGAGGGGAGGTAACAGTGGGCACACCGGGAGCTGTCCGACGCGATCGCGGCAAGGGGCGAGGCGGAAGATGCGGCGCAATTTCTTCTAGCGTACAGCCGCGGATCATATGGTTGAAGCGGCGGGCCAACTGAACGTCCGTATCAGGGAGGGCCGGGAGGGTGTCTAAGGGGCCCAAGCACTCAGCACGTTCTAATTCACATAGGAGTTGGAGGGCACTCGTGGATTCCACGTCCGTGAACTCTCGTGCTACGCCTTCCCACTGAGGTTTGGCAGCCACTGAAGGAGGAACAGCCACAAGAGGCGAATCCACAAGTTTGTTATGTTTCTCCACAGGATGTGGCCAATTCGTGCGGGGAAGGCTACTGAGTGCATCGGCATTGCAATTAGCAAGTGCGGGTTGGTACTTGATCTTCATATCGTAGCCCTACAGGAGGAGCACCCACTTGGCCAATATGCCCTCGTGATTCTGGGTCGTGAGGAGCCATTGTACCGCCTGATGGTCGGTGAGGACCGTGAAAGGCTTGCCCTTTTTGATGTAGTCGCGGAAGTGTTGGAGTGCCCAAAGCACGGCCAGGTATTCGCCTTTCACTGGTGGGTAGTTCNTGGGTGAGCTGCTCTAGTGGGCGAATAATGGGGGCGTGGTCGCGGACAAATTTGCGGTAGAAAGACACAAAGCCTAGGAAGATCTTGACATGGCCTGCCGTAGTGGGTCGGCGCCATTCTTGGACTGCCGCTATTTTTACGAGATCCGTCTTGATGCCATCAGCGCTCATGACTAAATCCCAGGAATCCCATCTCTGCGGCGCCGATGGAGCACTTGGCGACTGTGAGTATGAGGTTAGCAGCGCAAAGGGCAGAAAAAACGGCAGCAAGGGAGGAGAACAGATCCACGAAGCTGTGGGCCACAACCATGATGTCTTGAATGAAACAGCTTACATTGGGAATGCCGCGGAGGGTGGAGTCCATGACGCGTTGGAATGTGGCACTGGCGTTGCGGAGGCGAAAGGGCATGCGAGTGAAAGCATAGAGTCCTTCGAGGGTAACGAAGGCTATCTTAGCGACGGAGTCCGGGTGCATAAGAACGGCGTGGAAGGCTGCCTTGACGTCCAGCTTCATGAACCATCCGCGTCCCTACTGGCGCTCTTAAATGTCGACGATCAGTGACATGGGGTAGGCATCTTCGTATGTGACGCACTTGAGGTCGCGGAAGTCGACACAAAAGCGTTTGGACCCATCTGGTTTGCCGACGATGACCAAGTTGGCTCGCCAAGGGCTGACGATGGGGACAATGACTCCTTGCGATTTCAATTCTGCTAAACCCTCATTGATGATCTGCTCCTGATCGGAGAGGATCCGGTGGACTTTTTGCTTGATCGCGGGAGGTGCTCCGGTGTTGATGACGTGGAATGCATTGACAGCCCCAAGGTCTGTCGCGGAGCCAGTAAAGATATCGGCAAACGAGTCCAACAGGTCCTGGAAATCCTGCTTCTGAGCTAGTTAGAGGCGAGGGTGTAGGATATGGTCCCACCGCGAGGGCGGAGGTGACAAATGGTCACGGATGGGGTAGAACTCCTTGTCGTCATCCACGGGAAAGCTCTCACCGAATGTGTGTTCACTCTACTACCACATCCCAGGAAGACTTACTCGTACCCCTAGATCCGCATGCTTCGCTAAGAGTTCACGCCATTCTTCAACGGACACCTGCTTCGTGTCAAGGTTGGACTCCGCTGGGATCAGTTTGCTTTGGGCGCGCATGTGGGAGTCTTCTTGTGCCATTTCTGGGAGGGAGAAGGTCGCATTGTCGATTACTGGTACCATGACACGGTTGCCCACGGTGATGAGAGCGTACTCCTTTGTACGCGTGGCAGATGTGAGCTGCATGACGACAAGGGAAAGCAAGAGGCTGCCCTGTCGCGAAAGTAGATAGTCCATGCCCAAGAGGACGTCATAAGTCCAGGCTCGTGTGACTTGGACGTCCACTGGCTCGTGACAAGATCCCACCTGTAGGGGTAATCCATGCACTTCCCCATCCCCATAATCCATCCCTCTCGCGGAGTTGCTGAACAGCCGACGTGTTGGAAGGACTCGTTCCGCCCATCCGACGAGGCATAAGATACGGAGGGCCACGGTGGTGTGGGCTACACCGGTGTCAATTATGGCAAGGAACTTGCGGCCAAAAATCCAGATCACACACCATGCGACCTCGTAGTGGCGGTCGTCCATCACCATTCTGTCTCTTTTGTGGTCAATCGTGGTGGAGTCTCCGCCGCGACCCGTCGGGTGTTCTATGTGTCGTGGGGCGGAGAGGTGCATGCGAGAGAGATACCAACACTCTGGAGGCGATGATTGGCTCTGGAAAATTCCTCCCTGAGCCGCAGAGCTGGCTCAGGATGGAGGCGGACAAAGTCAAAGAAGTTCACATAGGCAATGGGAGTTGTGAAGAGCCTTTCTACGGGGTCCGTATAGTCTGGTACAGTGATGGCGGTAGTCTGGGGGGCGGAATGGGTGGTAGCATTGGTTGGAAATGCCATAGGAGCGGGGTCCACAGCACGGCGCCTTTCCGTGGGTCGCACGGAGCGGGCAGTTACGGCGTCCTAAAGCCGGGCTTCCACGGCTTCTGCCTTTCATTGCAAACCGCTTTGGAGCCGTGCGGCTTCCTGCATATCCCATCCGCAGAGTTTGAGCCGACGCGCTCGTGTGATAAGTTCCGTCTCTTAAGGCATGGGTGTCACCTCTGTAGTCTCGTCCTCGGCCATAGGTAATCCAAGCTTGACATTGCGGGCGCCTGTCGCAGGGTTTGGGGATGGATTCGGCAGGATACCCTGGCCTGCTCCCTGCGGAGCCGCCTGGACCTGCCTGAGAGGGGGCGGAGGTGGTTCCTGTTGCAACTGCTGCTGCTGGTGCTGCTGCTGCTATCCTGGTCGCGTCTGCTTGTAGTACTACTGCCACTGCCAGAGCATACGATCCTAGGAGACTGGGTCAGGGCGCGAAGCTGCCTGTCGCTTACGAGGGCAGTCCCGTGCAATGTGTTCTAGGCTCTGGCACGTGTAGCAAGCTCTTGGCTTCTGTTGTTGCGGAGGCGGGGCGTGTGAAGATGAGGGCGTATGGGTCTCGCTGCCCTGGTATTGTCGGTAGACCTCTGTCTGGTGAAGATAGTGGTAGCGTCCCGCACCGCATCTTGGAAGGAATGATAGTGGTCAGCAATCATGAGGCTGCTTATCTCATCGGGGAGGGCGCGGATGAGGTTCTGCAGCAATACCCACAACAGCAGGCCTTCCCCTTGCGGACTCTTGGCCACTAAAGCCCAAGTCAAGAACTGGTCCAAGAATCTGCGGATATCATCATCCTTGCGCATGACCTCCTTCTCAATCTTCCGCAGTGCTTCTTCCTTCGTCAGGTGTTTGAAGCGCTCAATATGGTCATAGCCAGAAGTCCTCAAAAGATGGGAAAGGCGCCCGCGCATTGTACCTGTCAGCTGCAGCCCCCTGGAGGTGAAGTTCCGCATTGGCAAGGCAGAGGTTGAGCGGAATTTGGCTGATGCTAGCAAAGAGGGTAATCTGTTTAAGCCAGACCCAGGGGTCCTCCTCCGAGGCACCCTTGAAGGAGTCCAACCGCGCGATGTTGGCGGATGCAGAATGGATATATTGTAGATGCTGAACGGTACTTTGGTTAGTCGTCAACGTAGTCACAGCATGTGGCAACAGAATGGTTACAGACGAGGTTGCAGAGTATCCTGTTGAAGGGTTCTGTGGCTGTGATTGCCCCGCGGGCATGGGAAAGCCTGGCTGCATGGGTGGGATGAGCATGTACCAAGAGGGAGGCACTGGTGCAATGGCGGTGTAAGGTGTGGAGAAGAATGCCATCCTAGGGTGCACAGCCTGGGTCCCGGGTGCCGATGGTGCCATCACCTGGGGTGTCCAATACGCCCGATTAGCAAGAGTTACAGCTACGAGATAGAGTTGAGCCGCTGGTCCCACATTGGCAGTGTGCGTTTGCTACGGTGGTAGGTGCGAGTGCCCCTGCATCATCAGTGGTGGCAGTGACATTGGTGCTCATGCTCGCGCGAACGCTACTCCAACCAGCTGCCGGTGGGGTAATTGCTGAGGAACAATCACCGGTGGCTGCGCTAGTGCGCTGGTTATGAGTATTGGTGTTATCGCTCCCATCTCCGTTTTGCCCATACGCTGCTGGTGCTGCGTCATCCATGAGGGCGGAGTGGTAGTAGGAGACTGAATCATGGTGCTCATCTGCGTCACACCCCCAAGCATTTGCTGCGGATGGCTCAGAGGTTGAGTCCCTCTCGGTTGGGCTGGAGTTCCCCGGTGAATAATGTCCCCACCATGATTCCTTGGCTCTGTCATCCCCACAGGAGGCTGAACCGCCACTCCTGCTTGCGGCACGGGCTGCCAAGGTTACGGGGTCGCTAGTCCAGGTGCCGGCGGATGCGGTAGTGCTCCCGCTTTTGGCACATTTGTAGCCGCCTGGGATGGGTACGCTTGCTGCTACAACGGTGCCTCTAGTATGGCGTGTGTGGGTGTTCCCGTTAGTGGTATGCCCATGCTTAGCTGGAGAGGCATCTGCTGCGGCCCAACTCCGGATGCGGGGGACTACGGTGGTACCCTTGCCTGTCCAACTCCCAGAGTCGGCTACAACAAGTGCATCGGCGGTTGTGGCAATCCTGTTATCTAAGAAGGTGTGACGGGTTCCATCGCAAATGCTCCCGCAGGCAGGGAAGGCTGATTTGCCGGAGGTTGATTTGCCGACAACTACGCGGACCCCGGTGTCTGTGGGGGCACCGGTGTCCCCAGTAGCTTGTTTCCCGGGTGGAGTGCTGGTGGGACCATCTGCTGCTGCTGTAGTCCACTCACAGGTGATCCTACCGTCATACCCTCTGGAACCGTCCCTGCCGACTGTCTCGGCAGGTTCGAGTCCAGAGCATCCCAAGCGCGGAAGCAGATGGTCCTGTGTGTTGCAAGTCCATCATTGACTGCTGGTCGTCCACTACTGTGTTGCCAGCCACTAACGGCTGCTGCCCGCCACAACGCCGGTAGACCAATCCGCGATAGGCCTTGAATCCTCCACCAGCGGAGTGCTACTGCGATGGTTAGGGATGGAAAAGCCAAGGCGCTGCCGTAACCACAGCCTTCTGTCCCTCCGACTCGTGCTGGGGCGGGCTGGATCCGCGGCTGCCATGGTCGGATATTGTTTCCACTTCCACACGTTCACCCAGAACATCCATGATGCGACGCCAGTGCAGTAGCTCCAGCCAGTCGTTCACTCGTCACTGTTGGGCCAAGGGGTCAGCGCCGGGTAAGGAGCTGACTGGGGTGCGGGACAGCACAGGTGAGGAACTCTCAGTGCCTTCGTAAGTGGTGGCTTGGCACGGCAAGAAACACCGCACGGATGACTGCTACTGCCATGTCCTGCAATCTTGATACACAAAGCCTGCTGCCGACATCAATGACTGATCTGAAGGTCACGTGCAGTTCCCCTGAAGAAAGAGCAAGGAACTGTCAACGCTCACCGCACCATGACACTCATAAGCCCAATTTTGCCGCACCCTTGATATTTCCGTGCAAATGTTATATCGTGCTATCCGCGAGGATGCACTTCTCACAACCACCACTACTTAGGCTAGGCATGCAGCGGAACACCGATACCAGCTCCAAGCTACTGACGATTCCGCGGACCGCAAGTCTGGATCTCTGCGCACAAACCTCACCGATGAATGACACCCCGCGGTCCACTGCTTGCCACACGCAAGCCCGCCACCTTGTGGCCTCCAGCCCCTCTCCGCGGAATCCTTGTTCCGCAGACGTGTGCAAGCAAGGGCACCGCTGGCAGCTGACTTCATCCGGGCTTTTGGCTCTTCACGCAAGCAGTCCGTCCGTCCGCGGACAGGAGACCAAGAGCTACGGAAGGTACAGGGGCAGTGGGGTGTTGAACGCAGAGGGGAGCGAGTAAAAGTCTTATATAAGCTTGACGGAGTACATGAGTACGGAGTATTGCTCAAGGAAGCAAGCAAGACTGAGCTAGCTTTGTGCTAGTGCCATCTAGGTCTTATCTACTTGGGACTCCGCACGATGTGTCTACACACCGTCGGTCCCCTCCCTCTCAAGCTATCTTCCTCTCTTCCTACTTGGACTCCACGCGGTGTGGCTACGCCCGGCGGGTCTCGTCCTCAAACACACAGCATATCTTCTACTAATCATCTTCTGCATCCGCGGCTTGTGCACGCAGTCTTCATGTTCTTCCTTGAATCTTCGTCGTCCACGGTCCGTCCCCATAGATTCGTCCATGATTGACGCACGATCACTTGATGCTGGTTGGGTGTTTTCTCCCCTGATTGCTCGGTCCATCAGCTCGTTTGTCTGCGCCCTGTCAATGACCGCGGATCTTGTTGCGACTCGTTTTTGTTCTCTTTGTGCCGCAGACTTCCTCCACTGCTTCCCGCCTTTCCCGCCTTTCCCGCCTTCCGCCACAAGCACTTGAGATAGCCGTAGGGAAGTCATCACAGGTGACAATGTCAACCTGTGGCAGCTTCCTCCCAACCCGGTTGTTTTCTTTATCCCTGGGTTCCCCGCCACTGTATGCTCGACCGCCTCCGCGGGAGCCAGTGTTCCTTACGCGGACTTCGGGTCACCTGGTACTCCCCTCCACAGATTGGTCTTCCGTGCGGAGTCGCGGCCGAAGTGTGCTTGACACAGGTATCAACTAGCAAGCACAATGACCTTCAACCCAGAACACGAGTCACAAATGGTCAGAGGGGGGAAACAATGGTTTCCAAACACTTCGTATCTTCTAGCAAGTATAAAGATCGTTTGTATGTATTGGCATGGTGTGGCTACCGTGCACATTGACCTATCCAATCAGGCATACACCACTGCTCGTTACCACAGAAGATTGGTGTGTATGGTCAGCATTCACAGCTCATAATAAAAGTCAAAAATGGGCAGAGGGAGAAACAATGACTTGGGGATACTCGGTATCGACTAGCTAGCACAAAGACCTTCGATAAGTGGTGGCAGGGTATGGCTACCATGCGCAATGACCAACCAAAGTATGCTTGTGTCACTGAACATTCTAAAAAGAATTTCACTGTGTGTAGTCAACTTTCCATCTACGGCTGGTCAATAGGAGCAACTGTCTAGAAGTTATCCAAGCTTGGAGTTGCAAAATTTGAAATTCCGTCCGCGTCAATTGTTTATGATTAAGCTAACTTTGTTGTTATTCATAACTTTGAAAACTACCCGCAAATCGTACACCCCCTTATCTTATGTCCTCCACCCATTGGAACTCCTATACCTTCATTTGGACATCATATGAACACCATGTGAGTTGGCTTAGTTCTTATAGAGTTAGATTCTGGAGCGGTAGATCCTGGGTTTGAATCCTCGTGCGCACAATATAGAATAGGCTCGCGACCTGGGGGGGAGGGGGGCGGCCGTGTTGTGATACCTCTACTCTACCTTCGCGCCTAAGCTGTGGGGGGCTAGGGGGGTGTCATAATGCGGTCGCAATCTGTCCTCCAGGTCGTCCACAGAATATCCCTCTAAGGGGGTGGGAGGGAGTATTCCAATGAAGGCACCTATGCACAACAAATCAACAAAAACCGACCTGGTGTCAAAGACAGAAACCTTTTGTTATTTACTGACTAGAAAGTACAAGACCTTCGTGAAGAATTGGCACGGTGTGGCTACCATGCACAATGACCAACCTGATTAGGCATGTGCCACTTACCATGACCAAATAACTTCACTATGTGTGGTCAACGTTGACAACCCATAATATGGGTCACGAATTGTTAGAGGGGGAAACAATAGTTTAGGAATACTATATACCAACTAGTAAGTACAACGACCTTCAATCAGTAGTAGCACAGCGTGGCTACCATGCACAATGACCGATCAAAGTAGGCATATGTACTGCCTTTGACCAAAGAAATCCGCTGTGTGTGGTCAACATTGACAACTCATGATACGAGGAAGAAATGGTCAGAGGGGGGGAAATTGTTTGGGAACACCAGGTATCAACTAGCAAGCACAATGACCTTCAATGCGATGTGGCACGGTGTGGATACCATGCAGGATGACCAACCAAAGTATGCACATGTCACTGACAATGACCAAAGAATGTCACCATGTGTGGTAAACTTTGACAACGCATAACACGAGTCACAAATGGTCGGAGTGGACAAACATGGCTTCTGAATACTAGTTGTTAACTAGCTAGTACAAATACCTTCAATATATAGTGGCAGAGTGTGGCTACCATGCACAGTGACCAACCAACGTATGCATATGTCACTGACCATGACCAGCAAATTTCACTTCATCTGGTCAACGTTGACAACTCACAACACAAGTCACAGATAGTGAGAGAGGGTATCAATGGTTTGGGAACACTAGCTATCAACTAGAAAGCACAAAGACCTTCAATACGTAGTTACATGGCGTGGAAACCATGTACATTGACAAACCAAAGTATGCATATGTCACTAACCATGACCAAACGAATTCCACAGTGTGTGGTCTGCGTCAAAAACTCATAACACAAGTCACAAATGGTCAGAGGGGGAGACAATGGATTGGGAACACTAGTTGTCAACAATCAAGTACAAAGACCTTCAACAAGCAGTGGCACGGTGTGGCTAGCGTGCACAGTGACTAACCAAAGGATGCATACGTCACTGACTATGACCGAAGAATTCCACTATGTGTGGTCAACATTGGCAACTCATAACACGAGTCACAAATACTCAGAGGTTTGGAAACCATATACATGGACTAGAAGGGACAAAGAACTTCAATGCGCAGTGGCACTGCATGGCTACAATGCACACCAAACAACCAAACTAGGCATATGTCACTAACCATGACCAAAGAATTTCAATATGGGTAGTCAACGTTCACCAACCATAACACGAGTCACAAACGGTTAGAGGGGGAAACAATGGTACGGGAATATCAGGTCTCAACTAGCAAGTACAACCACCTTCAATCAGTAGTAGCACGGTGTGGCTATCATGCACAATGACCGACCAAAGTCGGCATATGTTCTGTCTTTGGCCAAAGAAATCTGTTGTGTATGGTCAACGTTGACAACTCATACTACAAGTCACAAATGGTCAGCGGGGGAAACAATGGTTTGGGAACACCAGGTTGATACGCTCAATTTTGCCGCACCCTTGATTTTTCCGCACAGATGTTATTCCGTGCTATCCGCGGACAATGCACTTCTCACAACCACCACTACTTAGGCTAGGCATGCAGCGGAACACCAATACCAGCTCCAAGCTACTGACGATTCCGCGGACCGCAAGTCTGGATCTCTGCGTACAAACCTCACCAATGAATGACACCTCGGGGTCCACTGCTTGCCACACGCAATCTCGCCATCTCGTGACCTCCAGCTCCTCTCCGCGGAATCCTCGTTTCGCGGATATGTGCAAGCAAGGGCACCGCTGGCACCTCACCTCATCCGGGCTTTTGGCTCTTCACGCAAACAATCCCGTAGTCCGCGAACAGGAGTCCAAGAGCTATGAAAGGCACAGGGGCAGTGGGGTGTTGAACGCAGAGGAGAG
>SZWC01001134.1:212566-270209 GCA_023375785.1 Penium margaritaceum
AAAGTAGGCATATGTACTGCCTTCGACCAAAGAAATCCCCTGTGTGTGGTCAACATAGACAACTCATAATACGAGTCACAAATGGTCAGAGGGGGGAACAAAGGTTTGGGAATACCAGGTATCAACAAGCAAGCACAATGATCTTCAATGCGTTGTGGCATGGTGTGGATACCATGCACGATGACCAACCAAAATATGCATATGTCACTGACCATGACCAAAGAATGTCAACATGTGTGGTAAACTTTGACAAATCATAACACGAGTCACAAATGATTACAGTGGAAGATAATGGTTTCTGAATACTAGTTATCGACTAGCAAGTACAAAAACCTTCAATATGTAGTTGCACAGTGTGGCTACAATGCACAGTGACCAACCACAGCATACATATGTCACTAACCACGACCAAAGAATTTCACTTCACGTGGTCAATGTTGACAACTCACAACACGAGTCACAGATAGCAAGAGAGGATAACAAATTGTTGGAAAGACTAGCTATCAACTAGAAAGCACAAAGACCTTCAATACGTAGTGACACGGCGAGCTAACCATGTAAATGACAAACCAAAGTATGCATATGTCACTGACCATGACCAAAACAATTTCACAGTGTGTGGTCAACGTTGAAAACTCATAACACGAGTCAGAAATGGTCAGAGGGGAAAACAATGGGTTGGGAACACTAGTTATCAACTAGCAAGTACGAAGACCTTCAACAAGCGGTGGCACGGTGTGGCTAGCGTGCACAGTGACCAACCAAAGGATGCATACGTCACTGATTATGACTGAAGAAGTCCACTATGTGTGGTCTACATTAACAACTCATAACACAAGTCACAAATGGTCAGAGAGATAGATATTGGTTTGGGAACCCTATGCATGGACTAGAAAGGACAAAGAAATTCAATACGTAGTGGCACGGTGTGGCTTATATGCACACCAAACAACCAAACTAGGAATGTGTCACTGACCATGACCAAAGTATTTCAATATGGGTGGTCAACGTTCACCAACCATAACACGAGCCACAAACCGTCAGAGGGGGGAACAATAGTCCAGGAAAATCATTTCCCAACTAGCAAGTACAATGACCTTCAATGAGTAGTAGCCAGTATGGCTACAATGCACAATGACAGACAAAAGTAGGCATATGTACTGCCTTTGACCAAGGAAATCCGCTGTGTGTGGTCAGCGTTGACAACTCATAATACAAGTCACAAATGGTCAGAGGGGGAAACAATGGTTTGAGAACACCAGGTACAAACTAGCAAACACAATGACCTTCAATGAGTTGTGGCACAGTGTGGATACCATGCACGATGACCAACCAAAGTACGCATATGTCACTGACCATGACCAAAGAATGTCACCATGTGTGGTAAACGTTGACAACTGATAACACCAATCACAAATGGTCAGAGTGGAAGATAATGGTTTCTGAATACTAGTTATCGAGTAGCAAGTACACATACCTTCAATCTGTAGTGGCACAGTGTGGCTACAATGCACAGTGACCAACCAAAGTATGCATATGTCATTGACCATGACCAAATAATTCCAGTTCATGTGGTCAATGTTGACAACTCACAACACGAGTCACAGATAGTCAGACGGGGTAACAATGGTTTGGGAAGACTAGCTATCAACTAGAAAGCACAAAGACCTTCAATACGTAGTGACATGGCGTGGTAACCATGTACACTGACAAACCAAAGCAGGCATATGCCACTAACCATGACCAAAAGGATTTCACAGTGCGTGGTCAACGTTCAAAACTCATAACACGAGTCACAAATGGTCACAGGGGGAAACAATGGGTTGGGAACACTAGTTATCAACTAGCAAGTACAAAGTCCTTCAACAAGCAGTGGCACAGTGTGGCTAGCATGCACATTAACCAACCAAAGGATGCATACATCACTCACTATGACCGAAGACGTCCACTATGTGTGGTCAACATTGACAACTCATAACACGATTCACAAATGATTAGAGGGAGAGACAATGGTTTGGGAACCATATGTATTGACTAGAAAGGACAAAGATCTTCAATACGTAGCGGCACGGTGTGGCTAATATGCACACCAAACAACCAAACTAGGCATATGTCACTGACCATGACAAAAGAATTTCAATATGGGTGCTCAACGCTCATCAACCACAACACGAGTCACAAACGGTCAGAGGGGGAGACAATGGTCCGGGAGTATCAGTTCTCAACTAGCAAGTACAACGACCTTCAATCAGTAGTAGCACAGTGTAGCTACCATGAACAATGACCGGCCAAAGTAGGCATATGTACTGCCTTAGACCAAAGAAATCCGCTGTTTATGGTCAACATTGACAGGTCATAATACGGGTCACAAATGGTCAGAGGGGGGGGGGGGGAATGGTTTGGGAACACCATGTATCAACTAGCAAGCACAATGAGCTTCAATGAATTGTGGCACGGTGTGGATACCATGCACGATGACCAACCAAAGTATGCATATGTCACTGACCATGACCAAAGAATGTCACCATGTGTGGTAAACTTTCACAAATCATAACACGAGTCAAAAATGGTCCGAGTGGAAGATAATGGTTTCTGAATATTCGTTATCGAGTAGCAAGTACAAATACCTTCAATATGCTGTTGTACAGTGTGGCTGCAATGCACAGTTACCAACCAAAGTATGCATATGTCAATAACCATGATCAAAGAATTTNAAATCAAAGTATGCATCTGTCACTAACCATGACCAAAATGATTTCACAGTGTGTGGTCAACGTTGAAAACTCACAACACGAGTCACAAATAGTCAGAGGGGGATACAATGGATTGGGAACACTAGTTATCAACTAGCAAGTACAAAGTCCTTCAACAAGCAGTGACACGGTGTGGCTAGATTCCACAGTGACCAACCAAAGGATGCATATGTCACTATGACCGAAGAAGTCCACTATGTGTGGTCAACATTGAAAACTCATCACATGAGTCACAAATGGTCAGAGGGAGAGACAATGCTTTGGAAACCCTATGCATGGACTACAATGGACAAAGAACTTCAATACTTAGTGGCACGGCATGGCTCCTAAGCACACCAAACAACCAAACTAGGCATATGTCACTGTCCATGACCAAAGAATTTCAATATGGGTGGTCAACGTTTACCAATCATAACACAAGTCACAAATGGTCAGAGGGAGAGACAATGCTTTGGAAACCCTATGCATGGACTACAATGGACAAAGAACTTCAATACTTAGTGGCACGGCATGGCTCCTAAGCACACCAAACAACCAAACTAGGCATATGTCACTGTCCATGACCAAAGAATTTCAATATGGGTGGTCAACGTTTACCAACCATAACACAATTCACAAATGTTCAGATGGGGAAACAGTGGTCCGGGAATGTCAGTTCTCAACTAGCAAGTAAAACGACCTTCAATCAGCAGTAGCATGGTGTGGCTACCATGCACAATGACCGACCAAAGTAGGCACATGAACTGCCATTTACCGAAGAAATCCGCTGTGTGTGGTCAACGTTGACAACTCATAAAACGAGTCACAAATGGTCGGAGGGTGAAACAATGGTTTGGGAACACCATGTATCAACTAGCAAGCACAATGACTTTCAATGAGTTGTGGCACAGTGTGGATACCTTGCAAGATGACCAACCAATATGCGCATGTGTCACTGACCATGACCAAAGAATGTCACCATGTGTGGTTAACGTTGACAACTAATAACACGAGTCACAAATGGTCGCAGTGGAAGATAATGGTTTCTGAATACTAGTTTTCGACTAGCAAGTACAAATCCTTTCAATATGTAGGGGCACAGTGTGGCTACAATGCACAGTGACCAACCAAAGTATGCATATGTCACTGACCATGACCAAATAATTCCACTTCATGTGGTCAATGTTGACAACTCACAACCCGAGTAATAGACCGTCAAAGGGGGTATCAATGGGTTGGGAAGACTAGCTATCAACTAGAAAGCACAAAATGTTCAATACATAGTGACACAGCGTGGTAACCATGTATAGTGACAAACCAAGGTAGGCATATGCCACTAACCATGACCAAAAGAATTTCACAATGTGTGGTCAACGTTGAAAACTCATAACACGAGTCACAAATGGTCAGAGGGGGAAACAATGGGTTGGGAACACTAGTTATCAACTAGCAAGTACAAAGGCCTTCAACAAGTAGTGGCACGGTGTGGCTAGTATGCACAGTGACCAAACAAAGGATGCATACATCACTGACTATGACAGAAGAAGTCCACTATGTGTGGTCAACATTGACAGCTCATAACACGAGTCACAAATGGTCAGAGGGAGAGACAACAGTTTGGGAACCATATGTATTGACTAGAAAGGACAAAGAACTTCAATGCGTAGTGGCACGGTGTGACTAATATGCACACCAAACAACCAAACTAGGCATATGGCACTGACCATGAACAAAGAATTTCAATATGGGTGGTCAGTGTTCACCACCCATAACACGAGTCACAACCGGTCGGAGGGGGAAACAATGGTCTGAGAATATCAGTTCTCAACTAGCAAGTACAGCAACCTTCAGTCAGTAGTAGCATGGTGTGGATGCTATGCAAGATGACCAAACAAAGTAGGCATATGTCACTGACCATGACCAAATAATGTCACTATGTGTGGTAAACATTGACAACTCATAACACAAGTCATAAATGGTCAGAGTGGAAGACAATGGTCTTTGAATACTAGTTATCAAGTAGCAAGTTACAAATGCATTCAATATGTAGTGGCACTGTGTGGCTACCATGCACAGTGACCAACCAAAGTATGCATATGTCATAGACCATGACCAAGGAATTTCACTTCATGTGGTCAACATTGGCAACTCACAACACAGGTCACAGATGGTGTGAGGGGGGTAACAATGGTTTGAGAACACTAGATATCGACTAGAAAGCAAAAAGACCTTCAGTACGTAGTGACACGGCGTGGTAACCATGTACAATGACAAACCAAAGTCGGCATATCTCACTAACCATTACCAAACGAATTTCACAGTGTGTGGTCAACGTTGAAAACTCATGAGTCACACATGGTCAAAGGGGGAAACAATGGGTTGGGAATATTAGGTATCAACTAGCAAGTACGAAGACCTTCAACAAGAAGTGGCACAGTGTGGCTAGCGTGAACAGTGACCAACCAAAGGATGCATACGTCACTGACTATGACCGAAGAACTCCACTATTTTTTGTCAACATCGACAACTCATGACACGAGTCACAAATGGTCAGAGGGCGAGACAATGGTTTGGAAAACCTATGCATGGACTAGAAAGGACAACGAACTTCATTACATAGTGGCACGGTGTGGCTACTATGCACACCAGACAACCAAACTAGGCATATGTCACTGACCATGACAAAAGAATTTCAATTTGGGTGGTCAACGTTCACCAACCATAACACGAGTCACAAACGGTCAGAAGGGGAAACAATGGTCCGAGAATGTCAGTTCTCAACTAGCAAGTAAAACAACCTTCAATCAGTAGTAGCACCGTGTGGCTACCATGCACAATGACCAACCAAAGTAGGCACATGTACTGCCTTTTACAAAAGAAATCCACTGTGTGTGGTCAACGTTGACAACTCATAAAACGAGTTGCAAATGGTCGGAGGGTGAAACAATGGTTTGGGAACACCAGGTATCAACTAGCAAGCACAATGACTGTCAATAAGTTATGGCACAGTGTGGATACCATGCATGATGACCAACCAATGTACGCACATGTCACTGACCATGACCAAAAAATGTCACCATGAGTGGTTGACGTTGACAACTAACAACACGAGTCACAAATGGTCACAGTGGAAGATAATGGTTTCTGAATACTAGTTATCGACTAGCAAGTACAAATACCTTCAATATGTAGGGGCACAGTGTGGCTACAATGCACAGTGACCAACCAAAGTATGCATATGTCACTGACCATGACCAAATAATTCCACTTCATGTGGTCATTGTTGACAACTGACAACACGAGTAACAGACAGTCAGAGGGGGTAACAATTGCTTGGGAAGACTAGCTATCACCTAGAAAGCACAAAGACGTTCAATACATATTGACACAGCGTGGTAACCATGTATAGTAACAAACCAAGGTAGGCATCTGCCACTAACCATGACCAAAAGAATTTCACAGTGTGTGGTCAACGTTGAAAACTCATAACACGAGTCACAAATTTTCAGAGGGCGAAACAATGGGTTGGGAACACTAGTCATCAACTAGCAAGTACAAATTCCTTCAACAAGTAGTGGTATAGTGTGGCTAGTATGCACAGTGACCAAACAAAGGATGCATACGTCACTGAGTATGACCGAAGACGTCCACAATGTGTGGTCAACGTTTACAACTCATAACACGAGTCACAAATGGTCAGAGGGAGAGACAATAGTTTGGAAACCATATGTATTGACTACAAAGGACAAAGAACTTCAATGCGTAGTGGCACGGTGTTGCTCATATGCACACCAAACAACCAAACTAGGCATATGGCACTGACCATGAACAAAGAATTTCAATATGGGTGGTCAACGTTCACCAACCAGAACACGAGTCACAAACGGTCAGAGGGGGAAACAATGGTCTGGGAATATCAGTTCTCAACTAGAATGTAGAGCGACCTTCAATCAGTAGTAGCACGGTGTGGATTCTATGCAAGATGACCAACGAAAGTAGGCATATGTCACTGACAATGACCAAATAATGTCAGTATTTGTGGTAAACGTTGAGGACTCATAACACGAGTCATAAATGGTCAGAGTGGAATACAGTGTTTTGTGAATACTAGTTATTGAGTAGCAAGTACAAATACATTCAATATGTAGTGGCACTGTGTGGCTACCATGCACATTGACAAACCTAAGTATGCATATGTCATAGACCATGACCAAGGCATTTCACTTCATGTGGTCATCGTTGGCAACTCACAACATGAGTCAAAGATAGTCTGAGGGGGGTAACAATGGTTTGGGAACACTAGATATCGACTAGAAAGCACAAAAACCTTCAATACGTAGTGACACAACGTGGTTACCATGTACAATGACAAACCAAAGTAGGCATATCTCACTAACCATTACCAAACATATTTCACAGTGTGTGGTCAACGTTGAAAACTCATGAGTCACAAATGGTCAGAGGGGGAAACAATGGGTTGGGAATACTAGGTATCAACTAGCAAGTACGAATACCTTCAACAAGAAGTGGCACATTGTGGCTAGCGTGCACAGTGACCAACCAAAGGATGCATACGTCACAAACTATGACCGACGAACTCCACTATTTTTGGTCAACATTGACAACTCATGACACGAGTCACAAATGGTCAGAGGGCAAGACAATGGCTTGGGAATCCTGTGCATGGACTAGAAAGGACAAAGAACTTCAATACGTAGTGGCACGGTGTGGCTACTATGCACACCAGACAACCAAACTAGGCATATGTCACTAACCATGACAAACGTATTTGAATATGGGTGGTCAACGTTCACCAACCATAACACAAGTCACAAACAGTCAGAGGGCAAAACAATGGTCCGGGAATATCAGTTCTCAACTAGCAAGTACAACGGCCTTCAATCAGTAGTAGCACGGTGTGGCTACCATGCACAATGACCGACCAAAGTAGGCATATGTACTGAATTTGACCAAAGAAATCCATTGTGTGTGGTCAACGTCGACAACTCATAACACAAGTCACAAATGGTCAGAGGGGGAAACAATGGTTTGGGAACACCAGGTATTAACTAGCAAGCACAATGACCTTCAATGAGTTGTGGCACGGTGTAGATACATGCAGGATGACCAACCATAGTATGCATATGTCACTAACCATGACCAAAGAATTTCACTTCATGCGTTGGGAACACTAGTTATCAACTAGCAAGTACAAATACCTTCAATATGTAGTTGCACAGTGTGGCTACAATGCACAGTGATCAACCAAAGTATGCATACGTCACTGACCATGACCAAAGAATTTCACTTCATGCGTTGGGAACACTAGTTATCAACTAGCAAGTACAAAATCCTTCAACAAGCAGTGGCATGGTGTGGCTAGCATGCACAGTGACCAACCATAGGATGCATACGTCACTGACTATGACCAAAGAAGTCCACTATGTGTGGTCAACATTGATAGCTCGTAACATGAGTCACAAATAGTCAGAGGGAGAGAAAATGGTTTTTGAACCCTATGTATTGACTAAAAAGGACAAAGAACTTCAATGTGTAGTGGCACGGTGTGGCTAATATGCACACCAAACAACCAAACTAGGCATGTGTCACTAACCACGACCAAAGAGTTTCAATATAGGTGGTCAACGTTCACCAACCATAACACCATTCACAAACGGTCAAAGGGAAAGCAATGGTATGGGAAAATCAGTTCTCAACTAGCAAGTACAATGAACTTCAATCAGTAGTAGCACGGTGTGGCTACCATGAACAATGACCGACCAAAGTAGGCATATGTACTGCCTTTGGCCAAAGAAATCCGCTATGTGTGGTCAAAATTGACAGCTCATAATACGAGTCACAAATGGTCAGAGGGAGAGACAACAGTTTGGGAACCATATGTATTGACTAGAAAGGACAAAGAACTTCAATACGTAGTGGCACGGTGTGGCTACTATGCACACCAGACAACCAAACTAGGCATATGTCACTAACCATGACCAAAGAATGTCACCATGTGTGGTTAACGTTGACAACTAATAACACGAGTCACAAATGGTCAGAGGGGGAAACAATGGTTTGAAAACACCAGGTATCAACTAGCAAGCACAATGACCTTCAATGAGTTGTGGCACGATGTGGATACCATGCACGATGACCAACCAATGTATGCATATGTCACTGACCATGACCAAAGAATGTCACCATGTGTGGTTAACGTTGACAACTAATAACATGAGTCACAAATGGTCAGAGTGGAATACAATGGTTTCTGAATACCAGTTATCGACTAGCAAGTACAAATACCTTCAATATGTAGTGGCACAATGTGGCTACAATGCACAGTGACCAACCAAAGTGTGCATATGTCACTGACCATGACCAAATAATTCCACTTCATTTGGTCAATGTTGACAACTCACAACACGAGTTATAGATATTCGGAGGGGGTGACAATGGTTTGGGAAGACTAGCTATCAACTAGAAAGCACAAAGACCTTCAAAACATAGTGACGAGGCGTGGTAACCATGTACAGGGACAAACCAAGGTAGGCATATGCCAATAACCATGACCGAACGAATTTCACAGTGTGTGGTCAACGTTGAAAACTCATAACACGAGTCAGAAATGGTCAAAGGGGTTAAGTCAAATGGGTTAAGTCCTTCAACAAGCAGTGGCACGGTGTGGCTAGCATGCAAAGTGACCAACCAAACGATGCATACGTCACTGACTATGACCGAAGAAGTCCTCTATGTGTGGTCAACATTGACAACTCATAACAAGAGTTACAAATTGTCAAAGGGAGAGACTGGTTTGGGAACCATATGTATTGGCTAGAAAGGACAAAGAACTTCAATACGTAGTGGCACGGTGTGGCTAATATGCACACCAAAAAACAAAACTAGGCATATGTCACTAATCATGAACAAAGAATTTCAATATGGGTGGTCACCGTCATCAACCATAACACGAGTCACAAACAGTTAGAGGGGGAAACAATGGTCTTGGAATATCAGTTTTCAACTAGCAAGTACAGCAACCTTCAATCTGTAGTAGCATGGTGTGGATACCATGCACAATGACTCACCAAAGTAGGCATATGTACTGCCTTTGACCAAAGAAATCCGCTCTGTGTGGTCAATGTTGACAGCTCATAATACGAGTCACAAATGGTCAGAGGGGGAAACAATGGTTTGGGAACACCGGTCATCAAGTAGCAAGCACAAGGACCTTCAATACGTTGTGGCACGGTGTGGATACCATGCACGATGACCAACCAAAGTAGGCATGTGACACTTACCATGACCAAATAATGTCACTATGTGTGATAAACGTTGACAACTCATAAAAAGAGTCACAAATGGTCATAGTTGAAGACAATGGTTTGTGAATACTAGTTATCAAGTAGCAAGTACAAATACATTCAATATGTAGAGGCACTGTGTGGCTACCATGCACAGTGACCAACCAAAGTATGCATATGTCATAGACCATGACCAAGGAATTTCACTTCATGTGGTCAACGTTGATAACTCACAACACGAGTCAGAGATAGTCTAAGAGGGGTAACAATAGTTTGCAAACACTAGATATCCACTAGAAAGAGCAAATACCTTCAATACCTAGTGACATAGCGTGGTAACCATGTAGAGTGACAAACCAAAGTAGGCATATGTCACTAACCATGAGCAAACAAATTTCAGTGTGTGGTCAAAGTTGAAAACTCATGAGTCACAAATGGTCAGAGGAGGAAACAATGGGTTGGGAATACTAGTTATCAACTAGCAAGTACAAAGACCTTCAACAAGTAGTGGCACGGTGTGGCTAGTGTGCATAGTGACCAACCAAACGATGCATACGTCACTGACTATGACCAAAGAAGTCCACCTTTTTCTGTCAGCAGTGACAACTCACAACACAAGTCACACATGGTCAGAGGGCGAGACAATGGTTTGGGAAACCTATGCATGGACTAGAAAGGACAAAGAACTTCAATACGTAGTGGCACGGTGTGGCTACTATGCACACCAAACAACCAAACTAGGCATATGTCACTGACCATGACAGAAGAATTTCAATATGGGTGGTGAACATTCACCAACCATAACACGAGTCACGAACGGTCAGAGGGGGAAACAATGGTCCAGGAATATCAGTTCTCAACAAGCAATTACAATGACCTTCAATCAGTAGTAGCACGGTGTGGCTACCATGCACAATGACCGACCAAAGTACGCATATGTACTGCCTTTGACCAAAGAAATCCGTTGTGTGTGGTCAACGTCAACAACTCATAATACGAGTCACAAATGGTCGGAGGGGGAAACAATGGTTTGGGAACACCAGGTATTAACTAGCAAGCACAATGACCTTCAATGAGTTGTGGCACGGTGTAGATACATGCAGGATGACCAACCAAAGTATGCATATGTCACTAACCATTACCAAAGAATTTCACTTCATGTGGTCAATGTTGACAACTCACATCACGAGTCACAGATAGTGAGAGAGGGTAACAATGGGTTGGGAAGACTAGCTATCAACTAGAAAGCACAAAGACCTTCAATACGTAGTGACCCGGCATGGTAACCATGTACAGTGACAAACCAAACTAGGCATATGTCACTGAGTATGACCAAATAATTTCAATATGGGTGGTCATTGTTCACAACTCATGACACGAGTCACAAATGGTTAGAAGGGGGGAAACAATGGTTTCGAAACACTATGTATCTTCTAGCAAGTACAAAGATTGTTTATATGTATTGGCACGATATGGTTATTGTGCACACTGACCTATCCAAGTAGGCATACATCACTGCTCATCACCAAAGAAGATTGGTGTGTATGGTCAGCGTTCACAGCTCATAATCAAGGCAAAAATGGGCAGAGGGAGAAACAATGATTTGGGAATACTCTGTATCGACTAGCAAGTACAAAGACCTTCGATAAGTGCTGGCAGAGTGTGGCTACCATGCACAATGACCAACCAAAGTATGCTTGTGTTAGTGAACATTATAAAACGATTTTCACTGTGTGTAGTCAACTTTCCGTCTTACGGCTGGTCAATCGGAGCAACGGTCGAGAAGTTATTCGAGCTCGGAGTTGCAAAAACTGAAATTCTGTCTGCGTCAATTGTTTATGATTAGACTAACTTTGTTATTATTCATAATTTTGAAAATTACCCTCAAATCTTACACCCCCTTGTTTTATGTCATCTACCCATAGGAACTCCTAGACCATCATTTGGACATCATATGAACACCACGTGAGTTGGCTTAGTGCTTACAGAGTTAGATTCTGGAGCGATAGGTCCTGGGTTTGAATCCTTGTACGCGCAATATAGAATAGGCTTGCGACCTGGGGGGGGGGGCGGCCATGTTGTGATACCTCTACTCTACCTTTCAGCCTAAGCCGTGGCGGGGGGAGGGGGGGGGAGGGGTGGTGTCATATTGTGGTCGCAAATCTGTCCTTTAGGTCATCCATGGAACATCCCTCTAGGGGGGTGGGAGGGAGTATTCCATTGAAGGCACCTACGTGCAAAAAATCAACAGAAACCGACCTGGTGTCAAAGGGAGAAACCTTTTGCTATTCATTGACTGGCAAGTGCAAAGAACTTCAACAAGAAGTGGCATAATGTGGCTACCATGCACAATGACGAACCCGATTAGGCATGTGCCACTCACCATGACCAGATCATTTTACTATGTGTGGTCAACGTTGACAACCCATAATATGGGTCACGAATTGTTAGAGGGGGAAAAAATATTTTAGGAATACTAGGTACCAACTAGCAAGTCCAACGACCTTCAATCAGTAGTATCACGGCGTGGCTACCATGCACAATGACCAACCAAAGTAGGCATATGTACTGCCTTTGACCAACAAAATCCGCTGTGTGTGGTCAACATTGACAACTCATAATACGAGTCACAAATGGTCAGAGCGGGAAACAATGGTTTGGGAAGACCAGGTGTCAACTAGTAAGCACAATGACCTTCAATGAGTTGTGGCACGGTGTGGATACCATGCACGATGACCAACCAAAGTATGCATATGTCACTGACCATGACCAAAGAACGTCCTCATGTGTGGTAAACTTTGACAACTCATAACACGAGTCACAAATGGTCGGAGTGGAAGATAATGGTTTATGAATACTAGTTATCCACTAGCAAGTACAAATACCTTCAATATGTAGTGGCACAGTGTTCCTACAATGCACAGTAACCAACCAAAGTATACATATGTCACTAACCATGACCAAAGAATTTCACTTCATGTGGTCAATGTTGAAAACTCACATCACGAGTCACATATAGTGAGAGAGGGTAACAATGGGTTGGTAAGATTAGCTATCAACTAGAATGCACAAAGACATTCAGTACGTAGTGACACGGCGTCGTAACCATGTACAGTGACAAACCAAACTATGCATATGTCACTGAGTATGACCAAAGAATTTCAATATGGGTGGTCAATATTCACAGCCCATGACACGAGTCACAAATGGTCAGAGGGAGGAAACAATGGTTTCGAAACACTATGTATCTTCTAGCAAGTACAAAGATCGTTTGTATGTATTGGCACAATGTGGCTATCGTGCACAATGACCAATCCAAGTAGGCATAAATCACTGCTCATTACCAAAGAAGATTGGTGTGTATGGCCAGCGTTCACAGCTCATAATCAAGTAAAAAATGGGCAGAGGGAGAAACAATGATTTGGGAATACTCGGTATTGACTAGCAAGTACAAAGACCTTCGATAAGTGGTGGCAGAGTGTGGCTACCATGCACAATGACCAACCAAAGTATGCTTGTGTCTCTGAACATTATGAAAAGAATTTCATTGTGTGTAGTCAATTTTCCGTCTTACGGCTGGTCATTCGGAGCAACGGTCGAGAAGTTTTTCGAGCTCGGAGTTGCAAAAATTGAAATTCCATCCGCGTCAATTGTCTATGATTAAACTAACTTTGTTATTATTCATAACTTTGGAAACTACCCTCAAATCTTACATCCCCTTTTTTTATGTCCTCTACCCATAGGAACTCCTATACCATCATTTGGACATCATATGAACACCATGTGAGTTGGCTTAGTGCTTACAGAGTTAGATTCTGAAGCGGTAGGTCCTGGGTTTGAATCCTCGTACGCGCAATACAGAACAGGCTCGCGACCTGGGGGTGGGGGGTGGCCGTGTTGTCATACCTCTTCTCTATCTTTGAGCCTAAGCCGTGGAGGGGTAGGGGGGGTGTCATAATGCGAGCGCAAATCTGTCTTCCAGGTCCTCCACCGAATATCCCTCTAGGGGGGTGGGAGGGAGTATTCCAGTGAAGGTCTTTGTACTTTCTAGTTGATAACTAGTATTCTCAACCCATTGTTTCCCCTTCAGACCATTTGTGACTCGTGTTATGAGTTTTCAACGTTGGAGTTTTCAACAAACCATATACATGGACTAGAAAGGACAAAGAAGTTTGATGCATAGTGGCACGGCGTGGCTACTATGCAAACCAAACAACCCAACTTGGCATATGTCACTGACAATGAAAAAAGAATTCCAATATGGGGATTCAACGTTCACCAACCATAACATGAGTCACAAACAGTCAGAGGGGGAAACAATGGTCCGGGAATATCACTTCTCAACTAGCAAGTACAATGACCTTCAATCAGTAGTAGCACGGTGTGGCTACCATGCACATTGACCGACAAAACTAGGCATATGTACTGCCTTTGACCAAAGAAATCCGCTGTGTGTGGTCAACATTGACAACTCATAATAGGAGTCACAAATGGTCCGAGGGGGGAAACAATGGTTTGGGAATGCCTGGTATCAACTAGCAAGCACAATGACCTTCAATGAGTTGTGGCACGGTGTGGATACCATGCACAATGACGAACCAAAGTATGCATATTCCACTGACCATGACCAAAGAATGTCACCATGTATGGTAAGCTTTGACAACTCGTAACACGAGTTACATATGGTCAGAGTGGAAGATAATGGTTTCTGAATACTAGTTATTGAGTAGCAAGTACAAATACCTTCAATATGTAGTGGCACAGTGTGGCTACAATGCAAAGTGACACACCAAAGTATGCATATGTCACTGACCATGATCAAAGAATTTCACTTCATTTGGTCAATGTTGACAACTCACAACACGAGTCACAGATAGTCACAGGGGATGATAATGGTTTGGGAAGAATAGCTATCAACTAGAAAGCACAAACACCTTCCATGCATAGTGACACGGCGTGGTAACCATGTGCAGTGACAAACCAAAGTAGGCATATGTCACTTACCATGACAAAAACAATTTCACAGTGTGTGGTGAGCATTGAAAACTCATAACACGAGTCACAAATGGGTTGGGAACACGAGTTATCAACTAGCAAATACAAATTCCTTCAACAATCAGTGGCAAGGTGTGGGTAGCATCTACAGTGACCAACCAAACGATGTATACGTCACAGCATATGACCGAAGAAGTCCACTATGTGTGGTCAACATTGACAACTCGTAACACGAGTCACAAATGGTCAAAGGGAGAGACAATGGTTTTCGAACCCTATGTATTGACGAAAAAGGACAAAGAACTTCAATACGTAGTGGCACGATGTGGTTGATATGCACACAAAACAACCAAACTAGGCATATGTCCAAGACAACTGGAGCAACACCAAGACAACTAGACGAAGACAACTGGAGCAACGCCAAGACAACTGGAGTAAGGCCAAGACAACTGGAACAAGGCCAAGACAACTGGAGTAAGGCCAAGACAACTGGACCAAGCCAAAGACAACTGTACAAGACCAAGACAGCTGGAGCAAGCCCAAGACAGCTGGAGCAAGCCCAAGAGAACTAGAGCAAGGCCAAGACAACGGGAGCAAGCCCAAGAAAGCTGTAGTAAGTCCAAGATAACTAGGGCACGCCCAAGACAACTGGAGCAAGTCGAATAAAACTAGAGGAAGCCCAAGATAAATAGAAAAGGCCAAAACAACCGGAGCAAGTCCAAGACACCAAGAGTAAGCCCAAAACAACTGAAGAAAGGCCAAGAAAACTGGAGCAAGGATAAGACAACTGGAGCAAGCCCAAGAAAACTGGAGCAAGTCCAAGACAACTGGAGCAAGTCCAAGACAACTTGAGCAAGGCTGAGACAATTGGAGCAAACTGCAGACAACTAGAGCACGCCGATGACAACTGGAGCAAGGCCAAGACAACTGGAGCAAGGCAAAGAAATCTGGAGCAAGCCCAAGACAACAAGAGCAAGCCCAATACAACTGGAGCAGGTCAAAGACAACTAGAGCATGGCCAAGGCAACTGGAGCAAGCCAGGACAACTGGAGCAAGCCAAAGACAGCTCGATCAGGCTTAAGACAACTGGAGCAAAGCCAATACTACTGGAGCAAGGCCAAGACACCTCGAGTAAGGCCAAGACAACTGGAGCAAGGCCAAGATAACTGGAGCAAGCCCGAGACAACTGGAGCTAGCCCAAGATGTTTGGGGCAAGCCCAAGACAAGTGGACCAAGCCTAAAACAACTGGAGCAAGCCGAAGAAAACTCGAGTAAGCCTATTACAACTAAAGCAAGGCCGAGCTAGCTGGATCAAGTGCACGACAACTTTAGCAAGCCCAAGATAACTGGAGCAAGGCCAAAACAACTGGAGCAAGCCCAAGACAAGTGGAGCAAGGCCAAGATAACTGGAGCAAGCCCGAGACAACTGGAGCTAGCCCAAGATGTTTGGGGCAAGCCCAAGACAAGTGGACCAAGCCTAAAACAACTGGAGCAAGCCGAAGAAAACTCGAGTAAGCCTATTACAACTAAAGCAAGGCCGAGCTAGCTGGATCAAGTGCACGACAACTTTAGCAAGCCCAAGATAACTGGAGCAAGGCCAAAACAACTGGAGCAAGCCCAAGACAAGTGGAGCAAGGCCAAGATAACTGGAGCAAGCCCGAGACAACTGGAGCTAGCCCAAGATGTTTGGGGCAAGCCCAAGACAAGTGGACCAAGCCTAAAACAACTGGAGCAAGCCGAAGAAAACTCGAGTAAGCCTATTACAACTAAAGCAAGGCCGAGCTAGCTGGATCAAGTGCACGACAACTTTAGCAAGCCCAAGATAACTGGAGCAAGGCCAAAACAACTGGAGCAAGCCCAAGACAAGTGGAGCAAGGCCAAGATAACTGGAGCAAGCCCGAGACAACTGGAGCTAGCCCAAGATGTTTGGGGCAAGCCCAAGACAAGTGGACCAAGCCTAAAACAACTGGAGCAAGCCGAAGAAAACTCGAGTAAGCCTATTACAACTAAAGCAAGGCCGAGCTAGCTGGATCAAGTGCACGACAACTTTAGCAAGCCCAAGATAACTGGAGCAAGGCCAAAACAACTGGAGCAAGCCCAAGACAAGTGGAGCAAGGCCAAGATAACTGGAGCAAGCCCGAGACAACTGGAGCTAGCCCAAGATGTTTGGGGCAAGCCCAAGACAAGTGGACCAAGCCTAAAACAACTGGAGCAAGCCGAAGAAAACTCGAGTAAGCCTATTACAACTAAAGCAAGGCCGAGCTAGCTGGATCAAGTGCACGACAACTTTAGCAAGCCCAAGATAACTGGAGCAAGGCCAAAACAACTGGAGCAAGCCCAAGACAAGTGGAGCAAGGCCAAGATAACTGGAGCAAGCCCGAGACAACTGGAGCTAGCCCAAGATGTTTGGGGCAAGCCCAAGACAAGTGGACCAAGCCTAAAACAACTGGAGCAAGCCGAAGAAAACTCGAGTAAGCCTATTACAACTAAAGCAAGGCCGAGCTAGCTGGATCAAGTGCACGACAACTTTAGCAAGCCCAAGATAACTGGAGCAAGGCCAAAACAACTGGAGCAAGCCCAAGACAAGTGGAGCAAGGCCAAGATAACTGGAGCAAGCCCGAGACAACTGGAGCTAGCCCAAGATGTTTGGGGCAAGCCCAAGACAAGTGGACCAAGCCTAAAACAACTGGAGCAAGCCGAAGAAAACTCGAGTAAGCCTATTACAACTAAAGCAAGGCCGAGCTAGCTGGATCAAGTGCACGACAACTTTAGCAAGCCCAAGATAACTGGAGCAAGGCCAAAACAACTGGAGCAAGCCCAAGACAAGTGGAGCAAGGCCAAGATAACTGGAGCAAGCCCGAGACAACTGGAGCTAGCCCAAGATGTTTGGGGCAAGCCCAAGACAAGTGGACCAAGCCTAAAACAACTGGAGCAAGCCCAAGACAAGTGGAGCAAGGCCAAGATAACTGGAGCAAGCCCGAGACAACTGGAGCAAGGCCAAGATAACTGGAGCAAGCCCGAGACAACTGGAGCAAGCCCAAGACAAGTGGAGCAAGCCCAAGACAACTGGAGCAAGCCTAAGACAACTGGAGCAAGCCGAAGAAAACTCGAGTAAGCCTATTACAACTAAAGCAAGGCCGAGCTAGCTGGATCAAGTGCACGACAACTTTAGCAAGCCCAAGATAACTGGAGCAAGCCCAACACAACTGGTTCAAGCCTAAGACAACTAGAGAAAGGCCAAGACAGCTGGTGCAAGCCTAAGACAACTGGAGCAACGCCAAGACAACAGGAGCAAGCCCAAGACAACTTGAGCAAGCCTATGAGAACTGGAGCAAGACCAAGTTAACTCGAGCAAGCCCAAAAACAACAGGAGCAAGCCCAAGACAATTGGAACAAGCCCAAGACAACTGAAGCAAGTCCAAGACAGGTGGATCAAGGCCAAGACAACTTGAGCAAGCCAAAGACAACAGGAGCAAGCAAAAGATACCTGGAGCAAGGCCAAGACAACTGGAGCAAGCCCAAGACAACTGGGGTAAGCCTGATATAATTGGAGCAAGGCCAACACAACTGGAGTAGGTCGAAGACAGCTACAAGCCCAAGATAACTGGAGCAAGCCCAAGACACCTAGAGCAAGCCCAAGACAGGTGAACCAGGCCCTAGACAAACAGAGGAAGACAAAGACAACTGGAGCAAGCCCAAGATAACTGGAGCAATGCCAAGACAACCCGAGCAAGGCCAATACAACTAGAGCAAGGCCAAGACAACTGGAGCAAGGCCAAGACAGCTGGAGCAAGCACAAGACATTTGGCGCAAGGCCAAGACAACTGGAGAAGGCCCCGGAGAACTGGGGAAAGCCCAAGACAACAGGAGCAAGCTTTAGACAACTGGAGCAATGCCAAGACAACTGGAGCAAGCACAAGAAAACTGGAGCAATCCCAAGACAACTGGAGCAATCCCAAGACAACTAAGAAAGCCCAAGACAATTTGACCAAGCCCAAGACAACTGGAGCAAGCCTAAGACAAATGGAGCAAAGCCAATACATCTGGAGAAAGCCCAAGACAACTGGGGCACGCCCATGACAATTGGAGCAAGGCCAAGTAAACAAGAGTAAGCGTAAGGCAACTGGAGCAAGGCCAGGACAACTAGAGCGCGCCCAAGACAACTGGAGCAAGTCCAAGACAGCTGGATCAAGGCCAAGACAGCTGGAGCAAGCCAAATACAACTGGAGCAAACCAAAGATACTTGGAGCAAGGCCAAGAAAACTAGAGCAGGCCCAAGACAACTAGAGTAAGCCTGAAATAATTGGAGCAAGGCCAAGACAACTAGAGCAGGCTCAAGACCAGTGAAGCAAGCCCAAGACAACTCAAGCAAGCCCAAGACAACTAAAGCAAGCCCACGACAAGTGGACCAAGCCCAAGACAACTGGAACAATGCCAAGACAACTGGAGCAAGCCCATGATAACATGAGCAATGCCAAGACAACTCAAGCAAGGCCAAGACAACTGGAGCAACGCCAAGATAACTAGAGCAAGGCCAAGACAGTTCGAGTAAGCCCAAGACATCTGGAGCAAGAACTAGACAACTAGAGCAAGCCAAAGACAACTAGGTCAAGCCCAAAACAACTAGAGCAAGCCCAAGATAACTGCAGTAAGGCCAAAACAACAAGAGCAAGCCCAACCCACGAGGAGCTAGCCCAAAACAACTGGAGCAAGGCAAAGACAACTAGAGCAAAGCGAAGACAGCTGGAGCAAGCCCAAGACAACTGAAGCAAGTCCATGACAACTGGAGCAAGTCCAAGACAACTGGAGTAAGGCTACGAAAACTGGAGAAAACCCAAGATAACTGGAGAAAGCCCAAGACAAGTAGAGCAGGGCCAAGACAACTGAAGCAAGGCCAAGAAACCTGGAGCAAGCCCAAGACAACTGGAGTAGGCCAAAGACAACTCGAGCAGGCCGAAGACAACTGGAGCAAGGCCAAGACATCTAGAGCAAGGCCAAGACAACTCGAGCAAGGTTAAGAGAACTGGAGTAAAGCCAATACAACTGGAGCAAGCCAAAGACTAATGGAGAAGACCCAACACAACTCCATCAAGGCCAAGTCAATTGGAGCAAAGCCAAGACAATTGGAGCAAGGCCAAAACAGCAGGAACAAGCCTAAGACAACTGGAGCAAGGCCAAGACAACTGGAGTAAGGCAAAAACAGTTGAAGCAAGGCCAAGACAACTGGAGCAAGCCCAAGGGAAATGGAGCAAGCCAAAGACAACTGCGGCAAGCATAAGATGATTGGAGCAAACCTATGACAAATAGAGTAACGCCAAGGCAACTGGAGCCAGCCCAAGACAACTGGAGTAAGCCCAAGACAACTGGAGCAAGTCAAAGAGAACTGGAGCAAGGAAAAGAGAACTAGAGCAAGACCAAGACACCTGGGGCAAGCCCAAAGCAACTGGAGCAAGACCAAGACAACTGGAGCAAGGCAAAGAAATCTGGAGCAAGCCCAAGACAACAAGAGCAAGCCCAATACAACTGGAGCAGGTCAAAGACAACTAGAGCATGGCCAAGGCAACTGGAGCAAGCCAGGACAACTGGAGCAAGCCAAAGACAGCTCGATCAGGCTTAAGACAACTGGAGCAAAGCCAATACTACTGGTGCAGGGCCAAGATACCTCGAGTAAGGCCAAGACAACTGGAGCAAGGCTAGGACAGGAGGAGCAAGCCCAAGACAAGTGGAGCAAGGCCAAGACAACTGGAGAAGGCCGAAGACAACTAGAGCAAGTTGAGGGCAACTGGGGCAAGCCCAATGCAACTGGAGCAAGCCCAAGATAAATTGGAGCAAGCCCAAGATAACTGGAACAAGGCCAAAACAACTGGAGCAAGCCCAATACACATGGAGCAAGCCCAAAACAACTGAAACAAGGCCAAGATAACAAGATGAAGGCCAAGACAGGTGGAGCAAGCTCAAGACAACTAGAGCAAGCCCAAGACAACTAGATCATGTCGTAGACAACTGGAGTAAGGCCAAGA
Source organism: Penium margaritaceum (assembly GCA_023375785.1). Classification (NCBI taxonomy): domain Eukaryota; kingdom Viridiplantae; phylum Streptophyta; class Zygnematophyceae; order Desmidiales; family Peniaceae; genus Penium; species Penium margaritaceum. Next base: position 233,618 of record SZWC01001134.1, read on the forward strand.
CAACTAGAGCAAGCCCAAGACAACTCGAGCAAGCCCAAGAACAATGGAGCAAGGCCAAGACAAGTGGAACAAACCCAAGAAAACTGGAGCAAGCCCAAGAAAACTAGAGCAGGCCCAGGACGACTATAACAGGGCCATGACATCTGGAGCAGGCCAAGACAACTATAGCAAGGCCAAGACAACTGGAGCAAGGCCAAGATAACTGGAGTAAGGCTAAGACAACTGGAGCAAGCCCAAGATAGATGGAACAAGCTCACAACAACTGGTACAAGGCCAATACAATTGGAGCAAGTCTAAGAAAACTAGAGCAAGCCCCAGACAACTGGGGTAAGCCCAAGATAACTACAGCAAACCTAAGACAACATGATCAAGGCCAAGGCAACTGGAGCAAGCCAAAGATAACTAGAGTAAGCCCAGACACCTTGAGCAAGCCCAAGAAAACTGGAGCTAGGCCAAGAGAACTGGAGCAAGCCCAAGACACCTTGAGAAATCCCAAAGCAACTGCAGCAACGCCAAGACAACTTGAGCAAGGCCAAAACAACTAGAGTAAGCTTAAGCCAACTGGAGGAAGCACAAGACAACTGAAGCGAGTCCAAGACAGCTCAAGAAAGGTTAAGACAACTTGAGCAAGCCAAAGATAACTTGAGCAAGGCTAAGACAACTGGAGCAAGCCGAATACAGCCATAGCAAGCCTGATACAACTAGAGCAAGGCCAAGACAACTGGAGCAAGCCCAAGACAACTGGAGCAAGCCTAAGACAACTGGAGCAAGCCGAAGAAAACTCGAGTAAGCCTATTACAACTAAAGCAAGGCCGAGCTAGCTGGATCAAGTGCACGACAACTTCAGCAAGCCCAAAGATAACTGGAGCAAGCCCAACACAACTGGTTCAAGCCTAAGACAACTAGAGCAAGGCCAAGACAGCTGGTGCAAGCCTAAGACAACTGGAGAAACGCCAAGACAACAGGAGCAAGCCCAAGACAACTTGAGCAAGCCTATGAGAACTGGAGCAAGACCAAGTTAACTCGAGCAAGCCCAAAAACAACAGGAGCAAGCCCAAAACAATTGGAGCAAGCCCAAGACAACTGAAGCAAGTCCAAGACAGGTGGATCAAGGCCAAGACAACTTGAGCAAGCCAAAGACAACAGGAGCAAGCAAAAGATACCTGGAGCAAGGCCAAGACAACTGGAGCAAGCCCAAGACACCTGGGGTAAGCCTGATATAATTGGAGCAAGGCCAACACAACTGGAGTAGGTCCAAGACAGCTACAAGCACAAGATAACTGGAGCAAGCCCAAGACACCTAGAGCAAGCCCAAGACAGGTGAACCAGGCCCTAGACAAACAGAGCAAGGCAAAGACAACTGGAGCAAGCCCAAGATAACTGGAGCAAGGCCAAGACAACTCGAGCAAGGCCAATACAACTAGAGCAAGGCCAAGACAACTGGAGCAAGGCCAAGACAGCTGGAGCAAGCACAAGACATTTGGCGCAAGGCCAAGACAACTGGAGAAGGCCCCAGAGAACTGGGGAAAGCCCAAGACAACAGGAGCAATCTTTAGACAACTGGAGCAATGCCAAGACAACTGGAGCAAGCGCAAGAAAACTGGAGCAATCCCAAGACAACTGGAGCAATCCCAAGACAACTAAGAAAGCCCAAGACAATTTGACCAAGCCCAAGACAACTGGAGCAAGCCTAAGACAAATGGAGCAAAGCCAAGACATCTGGAGAAAGCCCAAGACAACTGGGGCACGCCCATGACAATTGGAGCAAGGCCAAGTAAACAAGAGTAAGCGTAAGGCAACTGGAGCAAGGCCAGGACAACTAGAGCGCGCCCAAGACAACTGGAGCAAGTCCAAGACAGCTGGATCAAGGCCAAGACAGCTGGAGCAAGCCAAATACAACTGGAGCAAACCAAAGATACTTGGAGCAAGGCCAAGAAAACTAGAGCAGGCCCAAGACAACTAGAGTAAGCCTGAAATAATTGGAGCAAGGCCAAGACAACTAGAGCAGGCTCAAGACCAGTGAAGCAAGCCCAAGACAACTCAAGCAAGCCCAAGACAACTAAAGCAAGCCCACGACAAGTGGACCAAGCCCAAGACAACTGGAACAATGCCAAGACAACTGGAGCAAGCCCATGATAACATGAGCAATGCCAAGAAAACTCAAGCAAGGCCAAGACAACTGGAGCAACGCCAAGATAACTAGAGCAAGGCCAAGACAGTTCGGGTAAGCCCAAGACATCTGGAGCAATAACTAGACAACTAGAGCAAGACAAAGACAACTAGGTCAAGCCCAAAACAACTAGAGCAAGCCCAAGATAACTGCAGCAAGGCCAAAACAACAAGAGCAAGCCCAACCCACGAGGAGCTAGCCCAAAACAACTGGAGCAAGGCAAAGACAACTAGAGCAAAGCAAAGACAGCTGGAGCAAGCCCAAGACAACTGAAGCAAGTCCATGACAACTGGAGCAAGTCCAAGACAACTGGAGTAAGGCTACAAAAACTGGAGAAAACCCAAGATAACTGGAGAAAGCCCAAGACAAGTAGAGCAGGGCCAAGACAACTGAAGCAAGGCCAAGAAACCTGGAGCAAGCCCAAGACAACTGGAGTAGGCCAAAGACAACTCGAGCAGGCCGAAGACAACTGGAGCAAGGCCAAGACATCTAGAGCAAGGCCAAGACAACTCGAGCAAGGTCAAGAGAACTGGAGTAAAGCCAATACAACTGGAGCAAGCCAAAGACTAATGGAGAAGACCCAACACAACTCCATCAAGGCCAAGTCAATTGGAGCAAAGCCAAGACAATTGGAGCAAGGCCAAAACAGCAGGAACAAGCCTAAGACAACTGGAGCAAGGCCAAGACAACTGGAGTAAGGCAGAAACAGCTGAAGCAAGGCCAAGACAACTGGAGCAAGCCCAAGGGAAATGGAGCAAGCCAAAGGCAACTGCGGCAAGCATAAGATGATTGGAGCAAACCTATGACAAATAGAGTAACGCCAAGGCAACTGGAGCCAGCCCAAGACAACTGGAGTAAGCCCAAGACAACTGGAGCAAGTCAAAGAGAACTGGAGCAAGGAAAAGAGAACTAGAGCAAGACCAAGACGACTGGAGCAGGCCCAAGAGAACAAGAGCAAGTTTGAAATAAGTGGTGCAAGGCCAAGAAAACTACAGCAAGCCCAAGACAGTTGGACCAAGCCCAAGACTACTGGTGCAAGGCCAAGACAACTCGAGCAAGGTCAAGAGAACTGGAGTAAAGCCAATACAACTGGAGCAAGGCCAAGACAACTCGAGCAAGGCCAAGACAATTGGAGCATGTCCAAGACAATTGGGGCAAGCCCAAGACAACTGGAGCAAGCCCAAGACAACTGGAGCAAGCCAAAGGCAATTGGAGCAAGGCCAAGACAATTGGAGCAAGCCCAAGACAACTGGAGCAAGCCAAATACAACTGGAGTAATCCCAAGACATGTAGAGCAAGCCCAAGAAACTTGGAGCAGGTCCAAGACAACTGGAGTAAGGCCAAGACAATTCAGACAAGGCCAAGACAACTAGTGCAAGGCCAAGACGATTGAAGCAACGCCAAGACAACTAGAGCAAGCCCAAGACAACTTGATCGAGCCAAATACAACTGAAGCAAGGCGAAGACAACCGCAGCAAGCCCAAATCAACTTGAGCAAGCCCAATACAACTGGAGCAAGCGAGAGACAACTAGAGCAAGCCAAAGAAAACTAGAGCAGGCCGAAGACAACTAGAGGAAGGCCAATACAACTGGAGCGAGGCCAAGACAACTGGAGCAAGTCCAAGACAACAGAAGCAAGGTGAAGACAACTGGAGCAAGCCCAAGACAACTGGACCAAGCCCAAGACAAGTGAAGCAAGCCCAAGACCACTGGAGCAAGCCGAAGACAACTCAAGAAATCCTAGGAATACTAGAGCAAGCCTAAGACAACAAGAGAAGGCCAAGACAACTAGAGCAAGCCCAAGACAATTGCAGCAAGGCCAAGACAAAAAAGCAATCCCTAGACAACTGGAGTAAGCCCAAGACAACTGGGGCAAGACAACTGGAGCAAGGCCACAACAACTGGAGGAAGCCCAAGACCACTAGAAGAAGCCCAAGACAAATGAAGCAAGGCCAAGATAGCTGGAGCAAGCCCAAGACACCTAGAGCAAGCCCAAGATAACTGGAGCAAGGCCACAACAACTGGAGGAAGCCCAAGACCACTAGAAGAAGCCCAAGACAAATGAAGCAAGGCCAAGATAGCTGGAGCAAGCCCAAGACACCTAGAGCAAGCCCAAGATAACTGGAGCAAGGCCACAACAACTGGAGGAAGCCCAAGACCACTAGAAGAAGCCCAAGACAAATGAAGCAAGGCCAAGATAGCTGGAGCAAGCCCAAGACACCTAGAGCAAGCCCAAGATAACTGGAGCAAGGCCACAACAACTGGAGGAAGCCCAAGACCACTAGAAGAAGCCCAAGACAAATGAAGCAAGGCCAAGATAGCTGGAGCAAGCCCAAGACACCTAGAGCAAGCCCAAGATAACTGGAGCAAGGCCACAACAACTGGAGGAAGCCCAAGACCACTAGAAGAAGCCCAAGACAAATGAAGCAAGGCCAAGATAGCTGGAGCAAGCCCAAGACACCTAGAGCAAGCCCAAGACAACTGGAGCGGGCCCAAGACAAATGGAGCAAGCCCAAGACAACTGGAGCAATTCCAAGACGTTGGAGCAAGGCAAAGAGAACTGGAGCAAGCCCAAGTCACCTGGAGCAAGCCCAAAACAACTGGAGGATGAGCAAAATAACTGGAGCACGCCCACCACAACAGGAGCAATTCCAAGACAGCTGGAGCAACGCCAAGACAACTGGAGCAAGCCAAATACAACTAGAGTAAGCCAAAGATAACTGGAGCAAGGCCACAACAACTGGAGGAAGCCCAAGACCACTAGAAGAAGCCCAAGACAACTGAAGCAAGGCCAAGATAGCTGGAGCAAGCCCAATAAAACTGGAGCAAACTGAAGACGTCTAGAGCAAGCCCACAAAAACTGGAGTACGCCTAAGACAAATGAAGCAAGGCCAAGATAGCTGGAGCAAGCCCAATAAAACTGGAGCAAACTGAAGACGTCTAGAGCAAGCCCACAAAAACTGGAGTACGCCTAAGACAAATGAAGCAAGCTAAAGAAAACTGGCGCAAGGCCAAGACTACAGGAGCAAGCCCAAGACAACTGGAGCAAGGCCAAGACAAATCAGGCAAGCCCTGGACAACTTGAGCAAGCCTATGACAACTGGAGCAAGGCCAAGCCAACTGGAGCAAGCCCAAGACAAGTGGAGCAAGCCCAAGACAACTGGAGCAAGCCCACGAAAACTTGAGCAAGACCAAGACAACTCGAGCAAGCCCAAGACACCTAGAGCAAGCCCAAAACAACTAGAGAAAGGCCAAGACAACTAGAGCAAAGCCAATACCACTAGAGCACGCCCAAGACAACTAAAGCAAGCCCAAGACAACTCGAGCAAGCCTATAAAAACTGAAGCAAGGCCAAGATAACTAGAGCAAACCCAAGACAACAGGAGGAAGCCCAAGACAACTGGAGCAAGCCCAAGAAGAATACAGCAAGGCCAGGATAACTGGAACAAGCCGAAGACAATTAGAGCAAGCCCTAAACAACTTGAGCAAGGCCAAGACAACTGGAGCAATGCCAAAACAACTAGAGCGAGCCCAAGACAACTGGAGCAAGCCGAAGACAATTGGAGCAAATCCAAGACGATTGAAGGAAGGCCAAGACAACTGGAGCAAGCCCAAGATAACTGGAGCAAGCCCGATAAAACCTTGAGCAAGGCCAAGACAACTGGAGAAATCCCGAGAAAACCGGAGCAAGCCCAACACAACTGGAGCAATCCCAAGACAATTGATGGAGGCCCTAGAAATTTTGATCAAGGCCAAGACAACTGGAGCAAGACCAAGTCAAGTGGAGCAAGCCCAATAAAGCTAAAGCAGTCCCAAGAAAACTAGAGCAAGGCCATGACAATTGGAGCAAGGCCAAGACAACTAGAGCACGGCCAAGACAACTGGAGCAAGGCCAAGAAAGTTGGAGAAAGCTCAATAAAACTAGAGCACGACTAATTCAACTGGAGAAAAGCCAAGACAACTAGAGCGAGGCCAAGACAACTAGAGCGAGGCCAAGACAACTAGAGCAAGGCCAAGACAGCTGGAACAAGCCCAACACAACAGGAACACGTCCGATACAACTGGATCAAGCCAAAGACAACGGGAGCAAGTCCAAGACAACTCGAGCAAGGCCAAGACAACAGGAGGAAGCCCAAGACAACTGGAGCAAGCCCAAGACAACTTGACAAATGCCAAGACAACTAACGCAAGCCCAAGACAACTGGATCAACTCCAAGATCACTAAGACAAGCCCAAGACAACTAGAGCAAGCCCATGACAACTAGATCAAGGGCAAGACAGCTGGAGCAAGCCCAAGACAACTTGAGGAAGCCCAAGACAACTGGAGCAAGCCCAAGAAACCCAGAGCAAGGCCAAGACAACTGTAGGAAGCCTAAGACAACACGAGCAAGGCCAAGAGAACTGGAGCAGGTCCAAGTCAGTTCGAGCAGGTCCAAGACAATTGGAGCAAGGCCAAGACAACAGGAGCAAGCCCATGACAACTGGAGCAGGACGTAGACAACTTGAGCAAGGCCAAGAAAACTGGAGCAAGCCCAAGATAAATGCGACAAGCCCAAGACAACTCGGCAAGGCAATGACAACTGGAGCAAGCCCAAGACAACTTGAGCAAGCCCAGGACAAGTGGACGAAGCCCAAGAAAACTAGAGCAGGTCCAAGACAACTGGAGCAAGCCCAAGACAACTTGAGCAAGCCCAGGACAAGTGGACGAAGCCCAAGAAAACTAGAGCAGGTCCAAGACAACTGGAGCAAGCCCAAGACACCTACAGCAAGCCCAAAACAACTCGAGCAAGGCCAAGACAAGTGGAGCAAGGCCAAGAGAACTGAAGCAAGCCCAAGACAACTGGAGCGAGCCAAATAAAACTCAAGCAAGTCCAAGACAACTGGAGCAATGTCAAGACAACTGGATCAAGCCCAATACAACTTGATCAATCCCAAGACAAGTTGAGCAAGCCCAAGCCAACTCAAGGAAGGCTCCAGAAAAGTGGCTTGCTCCAGTTGTCTTTCCCCAGTTGTCTTGGGCTTGCTCCAGTTGTCTTTGCCTTGCTCCAGTTTTCTTTGGCTTGCTCTAGTTTTCATGGACTTGCTCCAATTGTCTTGGCCTTGCTCCAATTATCTTGGGATTCCTCCAATTAATTTTGGCTTCTTCCAGTCGTCTTGGGCTTGCTCCAGTTGTCTTGGCCTTGCTCTAGCTGTCTTCGCCCTGCTCCACTTGTCTTGGGCTTACTCCTGTTTTCTTTGCCTTGCTCTAGTTGTGTAAGGCTTGCTCCAGTTATCTTGGGCTAGCCCCAGTTGTCTTGAACGTGCTCCAGTTGTCTTAGGCTTTCTCCAGTTGTCTTCAGCTTGCTCCAGTGGTCTTGGGATTCCTCCAGTTGGCCTCGGCTTGCTCCAGTTGTCTTGAGCTTGCTCCAGGTGTCTTGGGCTTGCTCCTGTTTCCTTGGCCTTGCTCTAGTGTCTTAGGATTGCTCCAGCTATCTTGGCCTTGCTCCAGTTGTATTGGGCTTGTTCTTCTTGTCTTTGGCTTGCTCCTCTTGTCTTGGTCTTGCTCTGGTTGTCTTGGGCTTTCTCCATTTGTCTTGGGCTTCCTCCAGGTGTCTTTGGCTTGCTCTAGTTGTCTTGGCCTTGCTCACGTTTTCTTGGACTTGCTCCAGTTGTCTTGGGCTTGCTCTAGTTATCTTGGGCTTGCTCCAGTTGGCTTGGCCTTGCTCCAGTTGTCATATGTTTGCTCAAGTTGTCCTGGGCTTTCCCCATTTGTCTTTGCCTTGCTCCAGTTGTCTTAAGCTTACTTCAATTGTCGTGGGCTTGCTCTTGTTGTCTTGGGCTTGCTCCAGTTGTCATGGGCTTGCTCTTGTTATCTTGGCCTTGCACCAGTTGTCCTAGGCTTGCTCCAGTAGTCTTGGGCTTGCTCTTGTTGTCTTGGGCTTGCTCCAGTTGTCATGGGCTTGCTCTTGTTATCTTGGCCTTGCACCAGTTGTCCTAGGCTTGCTCCAGTAGTCTTGGGCTTGCTCAAGTTGTCTTGGCCTTGCTCCACGTATCTTTGGCTTGCTCCAGTTGTGTTTGGCTTGCTCCTGTTGTCTTGGAATTTCTCCAGGTGTCTTGGACTTGCTCCAATTGTCTTGGGCTTTCTCGAATTGTCTTGGGCTTGGTCCAGCTTTCTTTGTCAGAAGAATGAGATGGACGTAGACGGCAATAGCAGAAGCAGGCAGAAGCAATCCAAACATGTACAAGCACTTTAGTAGAAGAAGGAACTGGAAAAGCGTGAGATGTCCCGAGGAGTTAGTCGCAGAGCGTCAAGAGGGACGCGGCACTTATGATGTGAGGTAGACAGGAGCTGAATGAGAGAAAGTAGGAGCAAAACAAGTGACAGGTTCATGTGTGCTAAGGGAAGGATGACGAAGGAAAGAGGGGTGAGCGAAGAATGGTTGGCGAAGGCAGTGGGAGCAAGGAGTGAGCAGAGCGAGAACACGGCGGCAAAGTTGTGGAACACGAGGGATATAAATGTTCTGGTTAAGCTGGGAGGTAATGAACTTCCTCCATATATACAATCCAGAGCATGACAAATTGCGCACAATGGTTTCTTATCACTAGCCAGACGCGTTGCCATTATGTTCGCTTATTGCTGTAACAGTGGTTCATTCCTTGGTTTTGTGCTGTTTTTGATTGTGACTGTTGAGTGAGAAATAGTCCCCGGAGACTTCAACCGGGTGTCTTGGCATGTTATTCTGAGGTCCTTCCTTTTGGTTCTTTGTTCAGTCCAAGGTGGTGTTGTTGTCGGATTCTGTTTCTGAGACCCTCCGTGAATCCGACATACTGATGCGTTTTGCAGACGGAGCTGATCGGAATGCAAAGCGCCTTGGAGGTGGAACGATTATTGTTTCTCAATAGTGATAGATGTAGTTCTAGCAAGGCCGCATGTAGCATCCGCAATGGTTGATCAGCTGCCGGCACATTCCGGTGATGTTGCCTGGTTCTTGTTCTCGCAGGGGATGGAAATCAGGTTCAATGAGCTCTTTGAGTCCTTCACTTATATCCTGTTGAAAGCTTCAAGCTTTCTCTTAGATTCAGTGGTGCTGCACACGTTCTTGAGGTAATTCTGAGCATCCAGAAGTCCATTGGTAATGGCAAAACCGTGCAGCAAATTGGGCTTTAGTTGTGAGTATGTTGCTCGTTGCCAGGCTCTCAGATTGGTGTATTCTTGTGTGGGCTGCACGGGATCATGGCCTGGAGGTCAGTAGTATAGCTTGTTCAGATGAAGTGGAGGGCGAGTAGTTACGAGGAGAGTGGTGGAGATGTGGTGCCTTTCCCAAGCTACTTGTTGCAGCTTGTACCAGAGGTCAAGAGCACTGCATGCTTATTCCACAAGACCGTGGTAGGAGGAGCCATGACAGTCTTCAGTTGCTCCCATTCTGAGGTAGTTGCTGTGTTGAGGCCTTAGGGAGATGTGTGAGCAGCTCAAAGGTGTTGGATGTTTCTTTGAAAGAGATCACAGAACCCATATCCTTGGTTTAAGACAATTTTGCCGGTGGTCTACACGTTGCGTGTCCAGAGAAGAATGTTCTGACCATCTTTGGCCAGGAACGTTTTTGCTGGAGGTGAATGTTTTGCTGTAATGCCGGGATGGTGTCTTGTCGCCTGACGGTGAATGATGGCTGCTTGGACTTTGTGGGCTTGTGAAGTTAGAGGAGAAGGTCTTGGCAAGAAAAGGGCAGGGACCGACGCGCCACAAGAAGTATGATGTCAGTGCGAATGCTGATTGCTGTACAGTTTGTTGACTGGTGTGTACAGAGCTTGGTGTTGGTGATGATGATGCTGATGGATTGATGGGCATGGGTGCAGGGGCAAGCCGCGTGCACTGTAGAGGATTCGGCGTGGGTGCGGGTCGGTGCAAAACGTGTGATGTGACCGGGCGAATCCGTTTGTCGAGCAGAAGATGGTGCTGGAGGTGGAGGAGCAAATGCAAACGTAGTGGGCGCAGGGATTGAACTACGTGTGCTGCTCAAATAGGGGACTAGAATGCGGCAAGGGGAAGGCAATCACTGACGTTCCGTAAGAAATCTGCTGCCGGCATGGGTGCACGCTGCTACAAGACGGGCAGCTAGCTTGTGCTGGTCCTTGTGCTTGCCACAGATGCTGATGATAGCTGATGATGAAGGTGGACGCTGATGAGGAAGGAGTGGGTGCAGGGACAAAACCACGTGCACTGTGGAAGTTTCAGCATGGGTACAGGTCGTCGCGGAATGGGTGATGCGACCGGGGGGATCCATGTGCCAAGCAAAGTACGATGGTGGAAGTAAATGAACCGATGATGAGGGTAGATGATGGCGGGGAAGCGACTGATGACTGAGGAGCGGAACCACATGTGTTGCGAATCGATGCGGAGGATGATAAGGAGGAATTGAGGATGCATAGCTGACAATGATGTTGGAGGATGGAGATGCGATAGTGCTGAGGATGAAGTGCAGAGGCTGAGGATGAAGGAGTGACAGAATGAGGCAGATGGTTGAGAAGCAAGCGGAGTGGCAAGAGGCGCAAGTGAAGCAACCAGTTGCTCTGCTGTCAGGAGAGTGATGGCTTGTTCCCCAGTTGGCTCGGAGTCTGAGCAGGGAGACTGGTGGTGTTCGATGTCTTGAAAACGAGAAAACATCAGCTGCAGCAGAGGAAGTTGTGAGGTAAGCAGTGACGTTAGTCTGTTGATGCCAGGAGGGTGACGGCTTGTTGCCCAGTTGGCTCACAACAAGAGCAGGAAGACGAGTGGTGTGCGACATCCTGTCGGCGAATGGCACGCTCCCGCTACTGACAACGTGGGAAAGTGTCCAAGGATATGTCTCAAGAGGATGACTCTGATTAGGCTAATGTACTCCAGTAGTTGGAGGGGATGAGGCAAATGAAATAGATGAGGAGGAAAAACGTGCTCGCAAAGGCTAAGAAAAAGAAGCGACGAGTGGCGGGCGACGAGAAGCTTCTGGAAAGATGGCGACAAGTAGCAACTTAAGAGCTATTCTCTGCTTTTATTAACGTCGCGTCACCAACTTGGCCACGGACGCGGACCTAGTGCAGGGCTTGATTGGGATGACGAGGTGTCACTTCTGTCTGAGGAGCAATCAAGGTAGTACTGCTGTTGTCAGCTGCTGGCAAAGCAAAAGGGCACAAAGTGGTGGCAGCGGCAGCACAAGAATGCTGGACAGAGGAGTGGAGCAATTGAGGCAGTGAAGTAATGACTGGGTCACGGGGCACCAGGTGATATTGTCTAAACTCTGATACCATGTGACAAGAATAAGATAGGCGTAGACAGTAATAAGAGAAGCAGGCAGAAGCAATCAGAACATGCACAAGCACTTTAGCAAAAGAAGGAAGTGGAACGGCATGAGATATCCCAAGGAGTTAGTTGCAGAGCATCAAGAGAGATGCGGCATTAAACATGCGAGGTAGATAGGAGCTGAGTGAGAGAAAGTAGGAGCAAAACAAGTGACAGGTCGATGAGTGCTGAACGCAAGATGACAAAGCAAAGAGGAGTGAGCGGAGAACGGTTAGCAAAGGCAGTAGGAGAGAGGAGTGAGCAAAGCGAGAATATGGCGGTGAAGCCGTGGAACCAAAGGGGAACTGGATGGATAGAACTGTTCTGGTTACACAAGGAGGGAATGAAAGTCATTTGTATATACAATCCAGAGCAGGACGAATCGTGGGCAACGGCTTCCTATCGCTAGCCTATCGTGTTGCAAACATGCTTGCTTATTGCTCTAATGGTCCTTCATTGCTTGGCTTTGTGTTGTTTTTTATTGTGACCGTTGAGTGAGATGTAGTCCTCGAAGACTTGAACTGGGTGTCTCAGTGTGTTATTCCGAGGTCCTTCCTTTTGATCCTTTGTTCATTTCGAGGTATTCTTGTTGTCAGATTCTAGTTCTGACAGTCTTGGCCTTCCTCCAGCTGTCTTGGCCTTCCTCCATTTGTCTTGGCGTTGCTCTAGTTGTGTTGGGCTTGCTCCAGGTGTCTTGGGCTTGCTTCGGTTCTCTTCTCCTTGCTAAAGCCTTCTTGGGTTTGCTCCAGTTGTCTTGGGCTTGCTCCAGTTGTCCTGGGCCTGCTCCAGTTGTTTTTGCCTTGCTTCAGCTGTCTTAGGCTTGCTCTTGTTGTCTTGGGCTTGCCCAAGTTGTCTTGGGCTTGCTCTAGTTGTCTTGGGCTTGCTCCAGCTGTCTTGGCCTTACTCAAGTTGTTTTGGGCGTGCTCCAGTTGTCTTGGGCTTGCTCTAGTTGTCTTTGCCTTGCTCGAGTTATCTTGAGCTTGCTCCAGCTGTCCTTGAGGTGCTCTAGTTTTCTTGGCCTTGATCTTTCTATTTTGGTACTTGCTCTAGTCGTCTTCGGATTTCTCCAGTAGTTGTCTTGCATTTTCTCCAGATGTTGTGGCCTTGTTCTTGTTGTCTTGGCCCTGCTCCAATTGTCTTGTGCTTCCTCTGGTTGTCATGGGCTTGCTCCAAGTGTCTTGAGCTTGCTACAACTGTCTTGGACTTGCTCCAGTTGTCTTTGCCTTGCTCTAGTGTCTTGGGATTGTTGCAGTTGTCTTGGCCTTGCTCCACTTCTCTTGGAATTGCTCCAGTTCTCTTGGCCTTGCTCCAGTTGTCTTTGCCTTGATCCAGCTGGCTTTGCCTTGTTCCAGTTGTCGTGGCCTTGCTCTAGTTGTCTTGAACCTGCTCCAGTTTGTTTGGGCTTGCTACAGTTGTCCTGGCCTTGCTCCAATTGTTTTGGACTTGATCTAGGGGTCTTGGGCTTGCTCTAGTTCTCTTTACCTTGCTCCAGTTTTCTTGGGCATGCTCCAGTTGTCATGGGCTTGCTCGAGTTGTCTTGAGCTTGCTCCAGTTGTCTTGACCTTGCTCCAGTTGTCTTAGTTTTGCTCCAGTTGTCTTAGGCTTGCCCCAATTATCTTAGGCTTGCTCCAGTTTTCTTGGGCTTGATTTAGTTGTCTTAGGCTTACTCTAGTTGTCTTGGCCTTGCTCCAGTTGTCTTGGCATTTCTCCAGTTGTCTATGGCTTGGTCCACTTGTCCTATGATTGCTCCACTTGTCTTCGGCTTGCTCAAGTTGTCTTAAGCATGCTCCAGTTCTCTTGGGCTTTCTCCAATTTCCTTGGCCTTACACTAGTTTTATCAGGCTTGCTCCTATTGTCTTGGGCTTGCTCCACTTGTCTTGGCCTTTCTCCTATTATCTTTGGCTTGCTCCAGTTGTGTTTGGCTTGCTCCACTTATCTTGGCATTGCTTGAGCTTTCTTGGACTTGCTCCATTTGTCTTGGGCTTGCTCAAGTTGTCTTGGGCTTGCTTTAGTTATTCTGGGCTTCCTCCATTAGTCTTGGCCTTGTTCCAGTTGTTTTGGGATTACTCCAAGTGTCTTGGGATTGCTCCAGCTCTCTTCGCCTTGCTCAATTTTCTTGGGCTTGCTCCAGTTGTCTTAGGCTTGCTCCAATTTTCTTGGGCTTGTCCTAGTTGTGTTGGGCTCGCTCTAGTTGTCTTGAGCTTGCCTTGCTCGATTTTTCTTGGCCTTGCTCCAAATGTCTTGGGTTTGATCTACCTTTCTTGGCCTTACTCAAGTTGTCTTGGGCTTGCTCCAGTTGTCTCAAGCGCGCTCCAGTTGTCTTGGCCTTGCTCCAGTTTTCGTGGGCCTGCTCCACCTGTCTTGGGCTTCCTCTCGTTGTCTTGGCCTTGCTCTGGTTGTGTTGGCCTTGTCCCAGTTGTGTTTGGCCTGCTCCAGTTGGCGTTGGCTTGCATGAGTTGTCTTGGGCTTGCTCCAGTTTTCTTGGCAATGCTTTGTTTGTCTTCGCCTTGCTCCAGTTGTCTTGGGATTTCCCTATATTCCTTTGGCTTGCTCCAGTTTTCTTGGCCTTGCTCCAGTTGTCTTGGACTTGCTCTAGTTATCTTGGGCTTGCTTTAGTTGTCTTGGACTTGCACCAGTTGTCTTTTCCTTGCTCCAGTTGTCTTGGCCTTGCTCCAGTTGTCTTGGACTTGCTCTAGTTATCTTGGGCTTGCTTTAGTTGTCTTGGACTTGCACCAGTTGTCTTTTCCTTGCTCCAGTTGTCTTGGCCTTGCTCCAGCTGTTTTGGGCTTGCTCCAGGTGTCTTGGGATTGCTCCAAATATCTTGTTCTTGCTCCAGTTTTCTTCGGCTTGCTCTAGTTGTCTTGGGCTTGCTCAAGTTGTCTTGGGCTTGCTCCAGGTGTCTTGGGATTGCTCCAAATATCTTGTTCTTGCTCCAGTTTTCTTCGGCTTGCTCTAGTTGTCTTGGGCTTGCTCAAGTTGTCTTGGGCTTGCTCCAGCTTTCTCCGCCTTGCTCGAGTTGTATAAGGTTTGTCCTAGTTGTCTTGGGCTTGCCCCCGTTGTCTTGGCTTTGCTCCAGTTGTCTTGGGCTTGCTCCACTTGTCTTGGTCTTGCTTCTGTTCTCTTCGTCTTGCTCCAGCTGTATTGGCCTTGCTCCAATTGTCTTGGCCTTGCTACAGTTGTTTTGGGCTTGCTCCAGTTGTCTTGGGCTTTCTCCCATTGTCTTGGGCTTGCTCCAGTTGTCTTGGACTTTCTCCAGTTGTATTGGCCTTGCTCTAGTCGTCTTGGCCTTGCTCTAGTTGTATTAGACTTGCTCCAGTTGTATTTGCCTTCCTCTAGTTGTCTTGGCCTTGCTCCAGTTGTCTTGGACTTTCTCCAGTTGTATTGGCCTTGCTCTAGTCGTCTTGGCCTTGCTCTAGTTGTATTAGACTTGCTCCAGTTGTATTTGCCTTCCTCTAGTTGTCTTGGCCTTGCTCTAGTTGTCTTGGCCTTGCTCTAGTTGTCTTGGCCTTGCTCTAGTTGTCTTGGCCTTGCTCCAGTTTTCTTGGGCCTGCTCGAGTTGTATTGGCCTTGGTCCACTTGTTTTGGACTTGCTCCAGTTGTCTTGGACTTTCTCTAGTTATTCTGGGCTTGCTCCAGTTTTCATTGGCTTCCTCCAGTTGTCTTGGGATTGCTCCATTTGTCTTGGCCTCGTCCAGTTTTCTTTGGCTTTCTCAAGTTGTCTTTGGCTGGCTCCAGTTGTCTTAGCCTTTCTCCAGGTGTCTTGTACTTGATCCTATTGTCTTTGACTTGCTCCAGTTATCTACGGCTTGCTCCAGATGTCTTGGCCTTGCTCCAGTAGTTTTGGCCTTGCTCCAATTGCTTTGGGCTTGCTCCAGGTGTCTTGGGCTTGCTCCAGTTATCTACGGCTTGCTCCAGATGTCTTGGCCTTGCTCCAGTAGTTTTGGCCTTGCTCCAATTGCTTTGGGCTTGCTCCAGGTGTCTTGGGCTTGCTCCAGTTCTCTTGGCCTTGCTCCAGTTTTCTTGGGCTTGCTTCAGTTGCATTGGGCTTGCTCCACTTGTCTTGGCCTTGCTCCAGTTGTCTTAGGCTTCCTCTAGTTATATAGGGCTTTCCCCAGTTAACCTTGGCTATCTCAAGTTGTCGTGGCCTTGCTCCAGTCGTCTTAGGCTTGCTCCAACTGTCTTGGCCTTGCTCTAGTTGTCTAAGCCTTGCTCCAGATGTCTTTGTCTTGAACAATTTTTCTTGGCCCTGCTTGAGTAGTCTTGGGCATGCTCCAGTTGTCTTAGGCTTGCTCCAACTGTCTTGGCCTTGCTCTAGTTGTCTAAGCCTTGCTCCAGATGTCTTTGTCTTGAACAATTTTTCTTGGCCCTGCTTGAGTAGTCTTGGGCATGCTCCTATTGTCTTAGGCTTCCTTCAGTTGTGTTGGGCTTGCCTCAGTTTTCTCCGCCCTTCTCCAGTTATCTTGGCCTTGCTCATGGTTGTATTTGACTAGCTCCAGTTGTCTTGGGCTTGCTCCAGTTGTCTTGGCCTCACTTCAGTTGTCCTGGACTTGCTCTTGCTGTCTTGTGCTTGCTCCAATTTACCTAGGCTTGCTCTAGTTGTCTTGGCCTTGCTCCAGTTCTCTTGGCCTTGCTCCAGTTGTTTTGAGCTTGCTTCTGGTGTCTTGGCCTTGCTTCAGTTGTCTTGGCCTTGCTGTAGTTTTCTTGGGTTTACTCCTGTTGTCTTGGACTTGCTCCAGTTCTCTTGGGCTTGCTCCAGTTGTCTTTGCCTTGCTCTAGTTGTCATAGGATTGCTCCAATTGTATTGGGATTGCCTCAATTGTCTTGGGCTTGCTCTAGTTGTCTTGGGCTTGCTTTTTTCGTCTTGGCCTTACTTCCGTTGTCTTGGAATTGCTCCAATTGTCTTGCGCTTGCTCTAGTTGTCTTGGCCTTGCTCTATTTGTCTTGGACTTACTCCAATTGTTATGGGCTTACTCCAGTTGTCTTGGGCTTGCTCCAGTTGTCTTGGCCTTCCTGAAGGTTTCTTGGGCTTGCACCAATTCTCTTGGGCTTGCTCCAGTTGTCTTCGGCTTGCTCCAGTTGGCATTGCCTTGCTCTAGTTGTCAAAGGGTTGCTCAAGCTGTCCTGGACTTGCCTTAGTTGTCTTGGTGTTGCTCGAGTTACCTTGGGCTTGCTCCAGTTGTCTTGGCCTTGCTCTAGTTGTCTTGGGCTAGCTCCAGTTGTCGTTGGCTTGCTCCAGTTGCCTTGGGCTTGCACCAAATATCTTAGGCTTGCTCAATTTGTCTTGGGCTTGTTCTAGTTGTCTTGGCCTTGCTCCAATTATCTTGCGCTTACTTTAATTGTATTTGGCTTTCTCCCGTTGTCTTCAAACTTCTCCAGGTTTCTTGGCCTTGCTCTAGTTGTCTTGGCCTTGCTCCAATTATCTTGCGCTTACTTTAATTGTATTTGGCTTTCTCCCGTTGTCTTCAAACTTCTCCAGGTTTCTTGGCCTTGCTCTAGTTGTCTTGGCCCTCCTGCAGTTGTCTTGGGCTTGCTCTAGTTGTCTTTGCCTTGCTCCAGTTCTGTAAGGCGTGCTCCAGTTGTCTTGGGCTTGCTCTAGTTGTGTTGGACTTGCTCCAATTGTCTTCGGCTTTCTCCAGTTGTCCTTGGCTTGCTCCAGTTGTCTTGGGCTTCCTCTGGTTGTCCTGGGCTTGCTTCAGTTGTCTTGAGCTTGCTTTAGCTGTCTTTGGCTTGCTCTAATTGTATTTGACTTGCTCCAGTTATCTTTGGATTGCTCTTGTTGTCTTGGCCTTGCTCAAGTTGTATTTGTCTTGCCCCACTTGTCTTGGGCTTGCTCCTGTTGTCTTGGGCTTGCTCCTGTTGTCTTGGGCTTTCTCCAGTTGTCTTGACCTTGCTCCAGTTTTCTTGGACTTGCTCCAGTTTTGTTGGCCTTGCTCTAGTTGTCTTGGCCTTGCTCCGGTTGTCTTGGCCTTCCTCCAGTTATCTTTGCCTTGCTCTAGTTGTCTTGGGCCTGCTCTAGATTTTTGGGGCTTGCTACAGTTGTCTTGGCATTGCTCTAATTGTTTTGGGCTTCCTCAAGGTGTCTTGGGCTTGCTCTAGTTGTCTTGGGCCTGCTCTAGATTTTTGGGGCTTGCTACAGTTGTCTTGGCATTGCTCTAATTGTTTTGGGCTTCCTCAAGGTGTCTTGGGCTTGCTCTTGTTCTCTTGGCCTTGGTCCAGTTTTCTTGGGCTTGCATCAATTGTCTTGTTCTTGTTCTAGTTATCTTGGGCTTGCTCCAGTTGTATTGGCATTGCTCCAGTTGTAGGGTTGCTCCACTTGTCTTGGGCTTGTCCCAGTGATCTTGGTCTTGCTCCAATTGTCTTGGGCTTGCTTCAGCTGTCTTAGGCTTACTCTAGTTGACATGGCATTGCTCCAGTTATTTTGGCAATACTCCAATTGTCTTGGGCTTGGTCCACTTGTCTTGGGATTGCTCCAGTTATCTTGGACTTGCTCTAGTTGTCTTTGGCTTGCTCCAATTGTCTTGGGATTTCTCCAATTTTCTTCGCCTTGCTCCAGTTTTATCAGGCTTGCTCCAGTTGTCTTGGGCTTGCTCCAGTTATCTTGGCCTTGCTCATGTTATCTTTGGCTTGCTCCAGTTGTGTTTGGCTTGCTCCAGTTGTCTTGGCATTGCTCCAGCTGTCTTGGACTTGCTTCTTTGTCTTGGGCTTGCTCTATTTGTCTTGCGCTTGCTCCAGTTGTCTTGGCCTTCCTCCATTTGTCTTGGCCTTGCTCCAGTTCTTTTGAGCTTGTTCCAGGTGTCTTGGGCTTGTTCCAGTTCCCTTTGCCTTGCTTTGGTTTGTCAGTGAAGCACACCACTAAGACATCTCAATGACGGTTCAGGTGCTGGACCGAACCAACTTGACCAACGGCTCTCAACCGGGACATGCATTGAGCACAAACGGTCAAGTCATCCCCTAACAAAGTGATACCTGTCACCCACATCCGGCTAGCAGAAAAGAAGTTGTTGTTCTATTGTTTTGTCCTGTTTTGACCTTTTTACACCGAGGATGTTCATTCCCTCAAGTCAACCAGAACAGTTCTGTTCATCCTGTTCCTTTTGGTTCTGCGGCTTTACCGCCGTGTCTCAGCTCTACTTCCTTGTTACCTCTACGGCCTTCATCCACCATTCCCAGCTCCCTCTTCGCTTGCCACTCCTGACCCTTCGCTTACTCTGCGTGCATCACTCGCCTCTTCGAAGTGTTCTCTCTTTGTCCTCTGTCCATCTTGGATGTTCCGGTGCCTCACCTCTCTTGTGGTCCTCTGACTAACTCTTTGGAACTGGACCTGCCTCTCTGCTCTCGTCATTCTACTGACACGCTTTGGTAGGTTACCTTTCTTCTGCTTTCTTCTGCTCCTACTATCATCGCTTCTTACATTCTTATAACATGGTATCAGAGTATCAGGTGATATCAGCTGGTGTCCCGTGGCCTAGTCATCGCTCTGGCGCCACGAGTTTCTTTGCCTCTCAAACCTGCACTCCTCCGTCACCGCCACCATCGCGTCGCGCCTCTTGACTTTGGCAATAGCTGACATGAGCAACACTTCTTGGAGTATTCCTCGCGCTTAAAGAACCTCTCGTCAACCTTGCAAAGCCCTCCTCCCATTCCACGCCCGTGGCCAACAATCAGTGACTCGTCCTCCACAACACGCGCAAGCAGCTCCCAAGCCGCCACCTGTTGTCAAGTGCCTAGGAGCTTCTTATCGTTCGCCGTCTGCTGCCCCTCATCTCCTCAGCCTCCGCAAGTGCCTCCGCCTTGCTCACCTCTTTTCATCAGCCTTCTCTACTTCATCCACCTCAACCTCCTCAGCTCCTCTTCATCCTTCATCTTGAGCCGCGTCCTTGCACCACCTTCTCGCATCGGCAACAGCAGCAACGTAACTCCCGCCGTCAGGACATCGGACACCACCAGTCTTCCTGCTCCCCTTGTGAGCCAACTGGGGAACAAACCGTCACATCTAAGGCTTGCCCCAATGGTCTTTGGCTTGCCGCAGTTGTCTTGGGCTTGCTCTGGTTGTCTTGAGCTTTCTCGAGTTGTCTTGGCCTTGCTCCAGTTGTCTAGGGCATGCTCCAACTGTCTTGGCCTTACTCCAGTTGACTTAGGCTTACTCTAGTTGTTTTCAACTTGCTCTAGTTGTCTTGGCCCTGCTCCAGTTGTCTTGGGCCTGCTCTGGTCGTCTTGGGCTTGTTTTAGTTGTCTTTGCCCTGCTCCTGTTGTCTTGGCCTTGCTCCAGTTGCCTTTGTCCTGCTCTAGTTGTCTTGGGCTTGCTTGAGTTGTCTTGGCCTTGCTCCAGTTTTCTTGGCATTGCTCTTTTTATCTTGGCCTTGCTCCAGTTGTCTTGGGTATACTCCAGTTGTCTTCGGCTTGCTCCAGTTTTCTTGGCCTTGCTCCAGTTGTCTTAAACTTGCTTCGGTTGTCTTGGATGTGCCCCAGTTGTCTTGGGCTTGCTCCAATTGTCTGGGGCTTGCTCCAGTTGTCCTGGCCTTGCTCGAGTTGTCTGCAGCTTCCTCCAGCTGTAGTGGCCTCCCTCCAGTCTTCTTGGTCTTGCTACACTTGTCTCGGCCTTGCTCCAATTTTCTTGAGTTTGCTCCACTTGTCTTCGACTTGTTCCAGTTGTTTTGACCTTGCTCCAGTTGTCTTGGGCTTGCTCCGGTTGTCTTGGCCTTGCTCGAGGTTTCTTGGACTTGCTCCAGTTGTCTTCGGCTTGCTCCGGTTGTCTTGGGCTTGCTCCAGTTGTCTTGGCCTTGCTCCAGTTGTCTTCGGCTTGCTCCGGTTGTCTTGGGCTTGCTCCAGTTGTCTTGGCCTTGCTCCAGTTGTCTTCGGCTTGCTCCGGTTGTCTTGGGCTTGCTCCAGTTGTCTTGGCCTTGCTCGAGTTGTCTGCGGCTTCCTCCAGCTGTAGTGGCCTCCCTCCAGTCTTCTTGGTCTTGCTACACTTGTCTCGGCCTTGCTCCAATTTTCTTGAGTTTGCTCCACTTTTCTTCGACTTGTTCCAGTTGTTTTAACCTTGCTCTAGTTGTCTTGGGCTTGCTCCGATTGTCTTGGGCTTGCTACAGTAGTCTTGGCCTTGCTTTAGTTGTCTTGGACTTGCTCCAGTTGTCTTGGTCTTGCTTAAGTTATCTTGGGCTTGCTCCATTTGTCTTGGCCTTGCTCCAGTTTTTCTAGCCTTGCTCCAGTTGTCTTAGGCTTGCTCCAGATGTCTTGGGCTTTCCCATGCTGTCTTGGGCTTGCTCCTGTTGTCTTGGACTTGCTCCAGTTGTCTTGGCCTTTCTCTAGTGGTCTTGGGCTTGCTCCAGCTCCCTAGGCATTACTCTAGCTGTCTTGGCCTTGCTCCAGGTTTCCTAGCCTTGCTCTAGTTGTCTCGGCCTTGCTCCAGTTTTCTTGGGCCTGCTCCAGTTGTATTAACCTTGGTCCACTTGCGTTGGGCTTGCTCCAGCTCCCTAGGCATTACTCTAGCTGTCTTGGCCTTGCTCCAGGTTTCCTAGCCTTGCTCTAGTTGTCTCGGCCTTGCTCCAGTTTTCTTGGGCCTGCTCCAGTTGTATTAACCTTGGTCCACTTGTGTTGGGCTTGCTCCAGTTGTCATGGGCTTGCTTGAGTTGTCTTGGGCTTGGTCCAGTTGTCTTGGACTTGCTCCAGTTGTCTTGGGCTTGCTCGAGTTGTCATGGTCTCGTCAAGTTATCTTTGGCTTGCTCAAGTTATCTTTGGCTTGCACCACCTGTCTTGGACTTGCTCCAATTGTCTTTGACCTGCTTCATTTATCTTGGACTTGCTCTAGTTGTCTTGGCCTTGCTTGAGTTGTCTATGCCTTCCTCCAATTGTTTTGGGCTTGCTCCTAGTGTCTTGGGCTTGCCCCAGTTCTTTTGGCCTTACCCCATTTTTCCTCAGCTTACTCCAGTTGTATTGGGCTTGCTCTAGTTAATTTGAGCTTTCTCTAATTGTCTTGGCCTTACTCCAGTTGTCTAAGGCTGTCTCCCGTTGTATTGGGCTTGCCCAAAATGTCTTGGGCTTTCTCCACTTGTGTTGGCCTTGCTCCAGTTGTCTTGGCCTTGCTCCAGTTGTCTTTGCCTTGATCAAGTTGTCTTGGGCTTGCTCCCGTTGTCTTGTCCTTGCCTAGCTGTCTTGGCCTTCCTACAGTTGTCTCAGGCCTGCTCCAGTTTTTGTGGGCTTGCTCCAGTTGTCTTGCGTTTGCTCCATTTTTCTTAGCCTTATTTCCAGTTGTCTTAGGCTTGCTCCAATTCTCTTGGGCTTGTCCAAGTTGTCTTGGGCTTTCTCCTGTTGTATTGGGCTTGCTCTAGTTATCTTGGCCTTGCTCCAGGTGGCTTGGGCTTGCTCGAGCTGTCTTGGCCTTGCTCCAGTTTTCTTGGGCCTGATCCAGTTGTATTGGCCTTGCTCAAGTTGTCTTGGCTTTACTCCAGTTTTCTTGGTCCTGCTCAAGTTGTATTTTACCTGCTCCAGTTGTCTTAGGCTTGCTTTGGTTGTTTTGCGCTTGCTCCAGTTTTATTGGCCTTGCTCCAGTTGTCTTGCCCTTGCTCCATTTGTCTTGAACTTTCTTGAGTTGTCTTGGGCTTGCTCCAGTTTTCTTGGCCTTGCTCCAGTTGTCTTTGGC
Source organism: Penium margaritaceum (assembly GCA_023375785.1). Lineage (NCBI taxonomy): Eukaryota > Viridiplantae > Streptophyta > Zygnematophyceae > Desmidiales > Peniaceae > Penium > Penium margaritaceum. Next base: position 255,719 of record SZWC01001134.1, read on the forward strand.
TTGCTCCAGTTGTCATGGGCTTGCTCCAGTTGTCTTGAACTTGCTCCAGTTGTCTTGGCCTTGCTCCAGTTGTCTTGGCCTTGGTCCACTTCTTTTGGGATTGCTCCACGAGTCTTGGGTGTGCTCCAGTTGTCTTGGCCTTGCTCTAGTTTTCTTGGGCTTGCTCCAGTTGTCTTCGGCTTGCTCCTGATATATTAAGCTAACTCCAGTTTTCTTGGCCTTGCTCCAGTTGTCTTGGCCTTGCTCTAGTTTTCTTGGGCTTGCTCCAGTTGTCTTCGGCTTGCTCCTGATATATTAAGCTAACTCCAGTTTTCTTGGCCTTGCTCCAGTTGTCTTATGTTTGCTCTAGTTCTCCTGGGCTTGGCCCAGTTGTCTTGGGCTTGTTCCAGTTGTCTTGGGCTTGCTCTAGTTGTCTTGGCCTTGCTCCAGTTGTCTTCGGCTTGCTCCAGTTGTCTTATGTTTGCTCTAGTTCTCCTGGGCTTGGCCCAGTTGTCTTGGGCTTGTTCCAGTTGTCTTGGGCTTGCTCTAGTTGTCTTGGCCTTGCTCCAGTTGTCTTCAGCTTCCTCTAGCTATATTGGCCTTTATCTAGTTGTATTGGCCTTTTTACAGATGTCTTGTGTTTGCTGCAAGTGTCTTTGGCTTAGTCTACTTGTCCTCGACTTGCTCCAGTTGTATTGGCCTTGCTCTAGTTGTCTTGGGCTTGCTCCAATGAACTTGGGCTTGCTCCACTTGTCTTGGCGGTGCTCCACTTGTCTTAAAACTTGCTCCAGTTTTCTTGTGCTTGCTTCAGTTTTCTTGGGCTTACTCCAGTTGTCTTGGCCTTGCTCCAGTTGTCCTGGCCTTGCTCCAGATGTCTTAGGCTTGCTCCTGTTGTCTTGGGCTTGCCCAAGTTGTCTTGGGCTTGTTCCAGTTGTCTTGGGCTTGCTCCAACTGTCTTGGTATTCCTCTAGTTGTCTTGGCCTTGCTCCAATTATCTTGGCCTTGCTCTAGTTGTCTTGGCCTTGCTCCACTTGTCTTGGGCCTGCTCCAGTTGTATTTGCCTTGGTCCACTTGTCTTGGGCTTGCTCCAGTTATCTTGGTCTTGCTTCAGTTGTCTTTGTTTTGCTCCAGTTGTCTTCGGCTTGCTCTAGTTGTCTTGGCCTCGTCTAGTTGTGTTTGGCTTGCTCCAATTGTCTTAGCCTTGCTCCAGCTGTCTTGGACTTACTCCAATTGTCTTTGGCTTACTCGAGTTGTCTTGGGGTTGCTCTAGTTGTCTTGGCCTTGCTCTCGTTGTCTTGGTCTTTCTCCAATTGCTTTAGGCTTGCTCCAAGTGTCTTGGGCTTGCTCCAATTGTTTTGGCCTTGCTTAAGTTGTCTTGGGCTTGCTCCAGTTCTCTTGGCCTTTCTGTAGTTTTCTTGGGCTTGCTCCAATTGTTTTGGCCTTGCTTAAGTTGTCTTGGGCTTGCTCCAGTTCTCTTGGCCTTTCTGTAGTTTTCTTGGGCTTGCTCCGGCTGTTTTGGGCTTTCTCCTGTTGTCTTGGGCTTGTTCTAGTTGTCCTCGCCTTGCTTGAGTTGTCTTTTCCTTGATCCAGTTGTCTTGGCCTTGCTCCAGATGTCTTGGGCCTGCTCCAGTTGTCTTGGGCTTGTTCCAGTAGTCTAGGCGTTGCTCTAGTTGTCTTGGCCTTGCTCCTGTTGTCTTGGGCTTGTTCTAGTTGTCCTCGCCTTGCTTGAGTTGTCTTTTCCTTGATCCAGTTGTCTTGGCCTTGCTCCAGATGTCTTGGGCCTGCTCCAGTTGTCTTGGGCTTGTTCCAGTAGTCTAGGCGTTGCTCTAGTTGTCCTGGCCTCCTCCAGTTGTCTTGGGCCTGCTCTTGTTGTCTTGGGGCTGCTCCAGTTGTCTTCGGCTTGCTCCAGTTTACTTGGCCTCGCTCTAGTTTTCTTTGGCTTGCTCCTGTTGTCTTGCGCTTGCTCTGTTTGTCTTGGCATTGCTCCAGTTGTCTGAGGCTTGCTCCAGTTTTCTTGGGCTTGTCCAAGTTGTCTTGGACTTGCTCCAGTTGTATTGGGCTTGCGCCAGTTGTTTTGGCCTTGCTCAAGTTTTGTGGGGCTTGCTCGTGCTGTCTTGGCATTACTCCATTTGTCTTGGCCTTCCTCCAGTTGTCTTGGCCTTGCTCTAGTTGTCTTGGCCTTGCTCCTGTTGTCTTGGGCCTGCTCCAGTTGTATTAACCTTGGTCCAATCGTCTTGGCTTTGCTCCATTCGTCTTGGCCTTGCTCTAGGATTGGAAACAATCGAGAACCAGCCTCACCTCTTCTATCTCTTAGGAGAATCCTAGTCTCTGAATAAAGGTTCAAGACCCCATCAGAACCAATTTGTTCAAACGGCTCTTCGGTCATCCGACCGTTTAACCAACAGTCAAGTGATCCTCTAATAAAGTGACATCTGTCACTCGCGTCCGGCTAGCAAAAAAAGCCGTTGCCTTGTTGTTTGTCCTGTTCTTTCCTTTTATACTGAGGGTGTTCATTCCCTCAAATTAACTAGAATAGTCTTCCCATGGTTTTCCCCTTTGGTTCCTTGGCTTTGCGGCCGTGTCTTCGCTCTGCTCGCATCTCGCATACCTTGTCTTCGCCTGTCTTTCCAGCTCAAAACTCTTCATTCCGTCACTCTAGCCCCTTTGATTTGCTTTCCCCAGGCAACCATCACTCATCTTGCTCTCGCTCTCTCTCAACAGCTTGTCTACCTCGTCTCGGTACCGGGCCTCTCTCAAGCTCTGCGACTAACTCCTCAGGACCGCTCTCGCTTCCATCACTTTTGCTAACGTACTTGTGTATGTTCCGATGCTTCCGCATGCTTCTTCTAGTGCCATTCTCGTGCCTACATTCTTCTCATATGGTTTTAGAGCGTCACAAAACATCGCCTGGTGCCCCGTGATCTCATCATCACTCTGCCACCTCCCTTACCTCACTACATTGATCTGCATTCCTCTACCGCCGCCACCACCATTTCGTGCCTCTCTACTTTGTCAGCAGTTGACATCAACAGCATTACTTGGATTGTTTCTCACGCCAAAGTAATGTCTTGTCATCCTGAGGAAGCCTTGCCCCCATTCCGCGCCCGTGGCCAACAATCGGTGACTCGTCGTCCACAAGAGCTGCAAGCAGCTCATGAGCCGCATCCTGCTTCAACTTCTTGGAAGCTTCCTGTCGATATCCGCAAATTGCCTCTCTCTCCTCTCAGTCTTCGCAAACATCCTTGTCTCTCTCATCTCCTTTCATCAGTCCCATCTGTGTCCTCTGCCTTATCCTTTTCAAAGTTGTCTGCGCTCATCATCTCAAGCCACATTCTCACATCGCCATCTCGCGTCATCAGCAGCAGCAACGGAACTCCCGCCGTTTGGCCATTGCACACCACCAGTCTTCCTGCTCCCATCGCACATCCCCCGTTCCGCAACGACCTATGCCCACGCCAAAAACCTACGCAGCACACGTGGTTCCGACCCTGCGCCCACTCATTTCCCAGCATCCTCTTCTTTTCCTCCTCCTTTGCATTATCCTTCCGCTTGGCACAAGGATCTGCCCGGTCGCATCGCTTGTTACGCGACGACCTGTACCCACGCCGAAAGTTCTTGCAGCGCACGTGCTTTGCCCCTCCGCCCATTCCGTCATCATCAGCTTCTGCCTCCGCATCATCAGTATTTGTGGCCAGCACAAGGACCTGCACGAGCCAGCTGCCCGCTTTGTAGCAGCCTGCACCCACGCCGCCAACACATTTCTCGTGGCGCGTTGGCTCCTGCCATCCCCTTGCCGCTTCTATTCCCCTATCTCAGCAAGCGCACGTGGTTTTGCCCCTGCACCCACTCAATCATCAATAGCTCCTCCGCTTTCCGCATCGTCTTCTGCTTGGCACAAGGATCCGCCCGGTCGCATCACTGGAGTCGCAAAGACGTGCACCCACGCAGAGCTTACTCAACGCACATGGATTCACCTCTGCGTCCAACATAAACTACCAATCACGTCTTCACTGTGATTCACCCTTCTCACCTGCTCGTCAAAAGACCTCCCCTAGCTGGAGTGCGCACCTTACAACAGCCTACAATTGCAGTAACATCCACAACGCGCATGATCAAGCACCAACTCCTGTTCACTACCAGATTTGGCGTGTGAGGGAAGGACACTAAGACCCCAGACTTCCAATAATCAAAACAATGTTTGTACCAAGAGAACCCCCATACCACGCTGCCTGGTGGTCCACAATAGTTCTTGCCCAATGCCTACCACTCCTTTACTTGAATGATGATGACACCACCAACTTTGGCGTCGGGCACGATACCTTGGGCTCAACCACTACCAGCATCATTCTACAAGGCTTCTCTTACCTTGCCCTCTTGGGTGATGAACGAGAATATCCACGACAAGACACTCCCTTTGTTCATCGCCTAGATGAAGCATACTGGAGTGATTACATCTACGTCACGTACCAAGTCGTAGCTCTCCTCTACATCATCACAGATAAGACCTTCCACTACATCATCCAATCGCATAGATACTCTATTAGGAGAATCATTCGTGACATTGGGCTGCAACGTGCAAGGAGGAGGCCTAGACCGCTCTACAATCCTACAATACCAGCCACTCGACCAATAGGACTGGTGCCGTCCGAAATTCCAACATCTGCTCCCAGACCTCATCGACTCCCGAGACCTCCTCCTCTGAGAAGATGGACAGAAGTCCCTCCAGTTGTCTCCTTAGATGATGAGTATCAAAGCCACGAACAGTCTCTGATGAGTCTGGTTCAGGGGGAGTGTTGGAAACAAGCGCGAACCAGCCTCACCTCTTCTATCTCTCAGAAAAATCCGAGAATCAGAATAAAGGTTCAAGACCCCATCCGAACCAACTTGACCAAACGGCTCATCGGTCATCCGACCGTTGCACCAACTGTCAAGTGATTCTCTAATGAATTGACATCTATTACTCCCGTGCGGCTAGCAAAAAGAAGCCTTTGCCTTCCTGTTTGTCCTTTTCTGTCCTATTATACTGAGGATATTCATGCCCTCAGATAAACGAGAACAGTTCCTCCCATCTTGTTCCCCTTTGGTTCAGCGGTTTTGCCGCCGTGTCTTCGCTATGCTCGCATCTTGCATACCTTGTCTTGGCCTGTCTTTCCAGCTCACAACTCTTTGCTCCATCACTCTCGCTCCTTTGCTTAGCTTTCCCCAGGCAGCCATCACTCATCTCGCTCTTGCTCTCTCTCAACAGCTGGTATACCTCGTCTCCTTGGTACTGGGCTTCTATCAAGCTCTGCGAATAACTCCTCGGGACCTCTCTTTCTTCCGTCACTTTTGCTGACGTACTTGTGCATGTTCTGATGCTTCTCCTTGCTTCTGCTACTACCATTCTCATGTCTATATTCTTCTTACATCCAGTTGTCTTTTGTCTACTCTAGTTGTCTTGGGTTTGCTCTCATTGTCTTGGGCTTGCTCCCGATTTATTGGCCTTGCTCCAGTTTTCTTGGCCTTGCTTGAGTTGTCTTGGGCTTTCTCCAGTTGTCTTCAGCTTACTCCAGTTTTATTGGCATCGCTCTAGTTGTCTTTGGCTTGCTCTAATTGTCTTCGGCTTACTCCATTTGTCTTGGCCTTGCTTGAGTTGTCTTAGGCTTGCTCTAGTTGTCTTGGACTTGCCCAAGTTGTCTTGGGCCTGCTCGAGTTGTCTTGAGCTTGCTTCAGTTGTCTTTGCCTTGCTCCTGTTGTCTTGGGCTTGCTTCAACAATCTTGGCATTACTCGAGTTGTCTTGGCCTTGCTCCAGTTTCCCTTGCCTTGCTCCAGTTATCTTAGGCTTGCTCTAGTTGTCTTGGGCTTGCTTCAACAATCTTGGCATTACTCGAGTTGTCTTGGCCTTGCTCCAGTTTCCCTTGCCTTGCTCCAGTTATCTTAGGCTTGCTCTAGTTGTCTTGGCCTTGCTCCACTTCCTTTGAGATTGATCCAAGTGTCTTGGGCTTGCTCCAGTTGTCTTGGCCTTGCTCCACTTTTCTTGGGCTTGCTCCAGTTGTCTTGGCCTTGCTCTGGATATCTTTAGCTTATTCCAGTTTTCTTGGCCTTGCTCCAGTTGTCTTAGGTTTGCTCTAGTTGTCTTGGGCTTGCCCCAGTTTTCTAGGGATTGTTCCAGTTATCTTTGGCTTGCTCAAGTTGTCTTGGCCTTACTCCAGTTGTCTTCGGCTTGCTCAAGCTGTATTTGCCTTCCTCTAGTTGTCTTGGCCTTTCTATAGTTTTCTTGTGCTTGCTCTAGTTCTCTGCGGCTTGCTCCAATTGTCTTCGGCTTGCTCTAGTTGTCTTGGAATTTCTCTAGTTGTATTAGCCTTGCTCTAGTTGTCCTGGGCTTGCTCGAATTAACTTGGGCTTGCTCCAGTTTTCTTGGCCGTGCTCTAGTTGTCTTAGAAGTTGCTCCAGTTTTCTTGTGCTTGCTTCACTTGTCTTGGGCTTGCTCGAGTTGTCTTGGCCTTCCTCCTGTTGTCCTTGCCTTGCTCCAGATGTCTTAGGCTTGCTCCTGTTGTCTTGGGCTTACTCCAGCTGTCTTCGCATTACTCCAGTTGTCTTGGGCTTGCTCGAGTTGTCTTGGCCTTCCTCCTGTTGTCCTTGCCTTGCTCCAGATGTCTTAGGCTTGCTCCTGTTGTCTTGGGCTTACTCCAGCTGTCTTCGCATTACTCCAGTTGTCTTGGCCTTGCTCCAGTTGTCTTGGCCTTGCTCTAGTTGTGTTGGCCTTGCTCCAGTTGTCGTGGGCCTCCTCCAGTTGTATTGGCCTTGGTGCACTTGTTTTGGGCTTGCTCCAGTTGTCTTGGTCTTGCTCCACTTTTCTTCGTCTTGCTCCTGTTGTCTTAGGCCTGCTCCAGTTATCTTGGCCTTGTCCAGTTATGTTTGGCTTGCTCCAATTATCTTGGCCTTGCTCCAGCTGTCTTGGACTTGCTCTAATTGTCTTTGACTTGCTAAAGTTGCCTTGGGGTTGCTCTAGTTGTTTTGGCCTTGCTCTAGTTGTTTTGGTCTTTCTCAAATTGCTTTAGGCTTGCTCCAAGCGTCTTGGGCTTGCTCCATTTGTCTTGGCCTTGCTCCTGTTTTCATGGGCTTGCTCCAGTTTTCTTGGCCTAACTCCATTTTTCTTGGGCTTGCTCCGGTTGTATTGGGCTTGCTCGAGTTGTCTTGGGCTTGCTCCAGTTGTCTTGGCCTTGCTCCTGTTTTCATGGGCTTGCTCCAGTTTTCTTGGCCTAACTCCATTTTTCTTGGGCTTGCTCCGGTTGTATTGGGCTTGCTCGAGTTGTCTTGGGCTTGCTCCAGATGTCTAACGCTGGCTCCAGTCTTCTTGGTCTTCTTCTAGTCGTCTTGGGCTTGCTCTTGCTTTGTTGGCCTTGTTCCAGTTGTCCTTGCCTTGCTCCAGTTGTCTTTGCCTTGATCTAGTTGTCTTGGCCTTGCTCCAGTTGTCTTTGGCCTGCTCCAGTTGTCTTGGGCTTACTCCAGTTCTCTTGGGCTTGCTCTAGTTTTCTTCGCCTCGCTCTAGTTGTCTTTGGCTTGCTCCAGTTGTCTTGGGCTTGTTCCGTTTGTCTTGGCCTTGCTCCAGTTGTCTCAGGCTTGCTCCACTTGTCTTGGCCTTGTCCAAGCTGTCTTGGGCTTGCTCCAGTCGTATTGGGCTTGCGCTAGTTGTTTTGGCCTTGCTCAAGTTATGTGGGGCTTGCTCCTGCTCTCTTGGCATTACTCCATTTGTCTTGGCCTTCCTCCAGTTGTTTTGGCATTGCTCTAGTTGTCGTGGCCTTGCTCATGTTGTCTTGGGCCTACTCCAGTTGTATTGGCCTTGCTCCAATTGTCCAGGCTTTGCTCTAGTTGTCTTGGCATTGCTCTAGTGTTGGAAATAATTGAGAACCAGCGTCACCTCTTCTATCTCTTGGAAAAATCCAAGTCTCAGAATAAAGGTTCAGGACCCCATCAGAACCAATTTGACCAAACGGCTCTTTGTTCATCCGACCGTTTAACCAACAGTCAAGTGATCCTCTGATAAAGTGACATCTGACACACGCGTCCGCCTAGCAAAACAAAGCTGTTGCATTGTTGTTTTTCTTGTTCTTTCCTTTTAAACTGAGGGTGTTCATTCCCTCAAATTAACCAGAATAGTGACTCCCATCCTGTTCCCCTTTGGTTCCGCGGCTTCGCTGCCGTGTCATTGCTCTGCTTGCATCTCGCATACCTTGTCTTTGCCTGTCTTTCCAGCTCACAACTCTTCACTCCGTCACTCTCGCCTCTTCGCTCAGCTTTCCCCAGGCAGCCATCATTCATCTCGCTCTCTCTCTCTCTCTCTCTCTCTCTCTCTCTCTCTATATATATATATATATATATATATATATATATATATCTCTCTCTCTCTCTCTCTCTCTCTCTCTCTCTCTCTCTCAACAGCTTTTCTACCTCGTCTCCTTGGTACCGGGCCTCTCTCAAGCTCTGCAACTAACTCCTCGAGACCGCTCTTGCTTCCGTCACTTTTGTTGACGTACTTATGCATGTTCCGATGCTTCTACCTGCTTCTTCTAGTGCCATTCTTGTGCCTACATTCTTTTGACATGGTATCAAAGCATCAGGCGACATTGCCTGGTGCCTCGTGACCTCGTCATCACTCTGCCGCCTCCCTCACTTCACCGCTTTCATCTGCATTCGTCTGCGGCTGCCACCACTACTTCCTGCCTTTCTGCTTTGTCAGCATCTAACATCAGCAGCATTACTTGGAATATTTCTTGTGCTGAAGTAACGTCTCGTCATCCTAGGGAAGCCTTGCGTCCATTCCATGCTCGTGGCAAACAATTGGTGACTCGTTCTCCACAACAGCTGCAAGCAGCCCACGAGCCGCCTCCTACTTCAACTTCTTGGAAGCTTCCTGTCGATATCCGCCAACTGCCTCTCATCCTCTCAGTCTTCAGAAACACCCTTGTCTCTCTCATCTCCTTTCATCAGCCCCATCTACATCCTCTGCCCTATCCTTTTCCAAGTTGTCTGCGCTCATCATCTCAAGCCACATTCTTGCATCGCCATCTCGCGTCGTCAGCAGCAGTAGAAGAACTCCCGCTGTCAGGACATCAGACACCACTAGTCTTCTTGCTCCCATTGCGAGCCATCTGGGGAACAGCCCGTCACTCTCCTGACATCAACGGACCATTGTCTCTGCCCGCCGCGTGACTCCCTCTGCTGCACCCAATTTCCTCTCATTGCCAATACATTGGACACGGCCAGTCTTCCTGCCTGTCGGTTCCGGGCCAACTAGGGAACAAGCCGTCACTCTCCTGGAAGCACAGCAATTGGTTGAATTGCTTGTGCTTCTCACCACGCCGCAATCTCCATTCTCCGCCCTCTGTCACGTCTTCATCTGCTTCTCCCTCCTCTATTTCTGCGTCATCTACATCTTCATCTGCTGCCCTCCTTATCATCTCCATTAGCGCCCCTCCTCATCTCGATTCCATCTCTCTTCTCTGAATCGCGCTTTGCCATCATCCGCTCCGCATCTGCAACAGTCTCCTTTAATGGCATCTGCAGCGCAGACGGTTTCGCCCCTGCGCCAACTCTGCCATCAGCCGCCGCCTTATTCCGCATTGCTTTACGCTCGGTACAAGGATCTGCCTGGTTACATTGCTTGTTGCGCGATGACCTGCACCCACGCCGAAACTTCTTGTAGCGCATGTTGTTCTACCCCTGTTCCCACTCAGCCATCAACTTCCACCGCTTCCTCCTTCATCCTTCGCTCGGCACAAGGATCCACTCGGTCGCATCCCCTGTTCCGCGACGACCTTCGCCCACGCCGAAAACCTACGCAGCACTTGTGGTTCCATCCCTGCGCCGACTCATTTCCCAGCAGCCTCTGCTTTTCCTCCTCCTTTGTATAATCCTTCCGCTCGGCATAAGGATCTGCATGGTCGCATCGACTATTGGGAGACGGCCTGTACCCACGCCAAAACTTCTTCCAGCGCACGTGCTTCTCCCCTGCGCCCGTTCCGTCATCATCAGCTTCTGCCTTCGCATCATCAGCATCTGTGGCCAGCACAAGGACCTGCACGAGCCAGCTGCCGGCTTTGTAGCAGCCTGCACCCACGCCGGCAGCAGATTTCTCGTGGCGCATTTTCTCCTGCCATCCCCTTGCCGCTTATATTCCCCTATCTCAGCAAGCGCACGTGGTTTTGCCCCTGCGCCCACTCAGTCATCAATAGCTCCTCCACTTTCCGCATTGTCTTCTGCTCGGCACAAGGATCTGCCCGGTCGCATCACTCGAGTCGCAAAGACGTGCGCCCACGCAGAACTTCCTCAACGCACATGGATGCACCTCTGCGTCCAAGATAAACTACCAATCAAGTCTTCACTGTGGTCCACCCTTCTCACCTGCTCGTCAAGAGACCTCCCTCAGCTGGAGTGTGCACCTTACAACAGCGTACGATCACAGGATCATCCACAACGCGCATGATCAAGGACCAACTCTTGTTCACTACCAAATTTGGCGTGTGAGGCAAGGACACTCACACCCCAGACTTCCAAGAATCAAAACAATGTTTATACCAGGAGAATCCCCATACCACGCTGCCTGGTGGTCCACAATAGTTCTTGCCCAACGCATACCACTCCTTTACTTCAATGATGATGACACCACCAACTTTGGCGTGTGGCACGATGCCCTGGGCTCAACCACTACCAGCATCATTCTACGAGGCTTCTCTTACCTTGCCCTCTTGGGTGATGAACAAAAATACCCACGACAAGACACTCCTTTTGTTCATCGCCTAGATGAAGCATACTAGAGTGATTGTTTCTACGTCACGTACCAAGTCCGAGCTCTCCTCTACATCATCACAGATAAGACCTTCCACTACATCATTTAATCGCATAGATACTCCACTAGGAGAATCATTCATGACCTTGGGCTGCAATATGCAATGGGGAGGCACAGACCGCTCAACGATCCTACAATACCAGCCAATCGGCCAATAGGACTGGTGCCGTCCAAAATCCCAACATCTGCTTTTAGACCTCATCGACTCCCGAGACCTACACTGAGAAGAAGGACATAAGTCCCTCCAGTTGTCTCCTCGGATGATGAGTATCAAAGCGACTAACAGATTCTAATGAGTCTGGTTCAGGGGGAGTGTTGGAAATCAGCGCAAACCAGCCTCACCTCTTCTATCTCTCGAAAAAATCCAAGAGTCAGAATAAATGTTCAAGACCCCATCGGAACCAACTTGACCAAACGGCTCATTGGTCATCCGGCCGTTTAACCATCTGTCAAGTGATCCTCTAACAAAGTGACATCTGTCACTCGCGTCTGGCTAGCAAAAAGTAGTCGTTGCCTTGCTTTTTGTCCTGTTCTGCCCTTTTATACTGAGGATGTTCATACCATCAGATTAACCAGAATAGATCTTCCTATCCTGTTCCCCTTTGGTTCAGCGACTTTGCCGCCGTATCTTTGCTCTGCTCGCATTTTTCATACCTTGTCTTGGCCCGTCTTTCCAGATCACAACTCTTCGCTCCGTCACTCTTGCTCCTTTGCTCAGCTTTCCCCAGGGAGCCATCACTCATCTCGCTCTCGCTCTCTCTTGACAGCTTGTATACCTCGTCTCCTCGGTACTGGGCTTCTCTCAAGCTCTGCAAATAACTCCTCGGGATTGCTCTCGCTTCCGTCACTTTTGCTTACGTACTTGTACATGTTTCGATGCTTCCGCCTGCTTCTGCTACTGCCATTCTTGTACCTACATTCTTCTAACATCCAGTTGTCTTTTTTCTGCTCGAGTTGTCTTTGGATTGCTCCAGATTTATTGGCCTTGCTCCAATTTTCTTGACCTTGCTTGAGTTGTCTCGGGCTTTCTCAAGTTGTCTTGGGCTTGCTCCAGTTTTCTTGGCCTCGCTCCAGTTGTCTTTGGCTTGCTCCAGTTTTCTTCGGCTTGCTCCATTTTTCTTGGCCTTCCTCCAGTTGTCTTAGGCTTACTCCAGTTCTCTTGTGCTTGCTTCAGTTGTCTTGGCCTTGCTCCAGTTGTCTTGGGCTTGCTCCAGTTTTCTTGGCCTCGCTCCAGTTGTCTTTGGCTTGCTCCAGTTTTCTTCGGCTTGCTCCATTTTTCTTGGCCTTCCTCCAGTTGTCTTAGGCTTACTCCAGTTGTCTTGGACATGCCCAAGTTGTCTTAGGCTTACTCCAGTTCTCTTGTGCTTGCTTCAGTTGTCTTGGCCTTGCTCCAGTTGTCTTGGGCTTGCTTCAACAATCTTGGCATTTCTCCAGTTTTCTTGGCCTTACTCCAGATTTCCTTGCCTTGCTCTAATTGTCTTAGGCTTGCTCAAGTTGTCTTGGGCCTGCTCCAGTTGTAGTGGCCTTCCTGAAGATGTCTTGGGCTTGCTCCAGTTGTCTTTGGCTTGCTCCAGTTATCTTGGCCTTGGTCCAGTTGTCTTGGGCTTGCTGCAATTTTCTTGGCCCTAGTCCAGTTGTCTTGGACTTGCTCCAGTTGTCTTGAGCCTTGTCCAGTTTTCTTGGGCTTGCTCCTGTTGTCCTGGCCTTGCTCCACTTTATTTGGCCTTGCTCCAGTTTATATGGCCTTGCTTTAGTTGTCTTGACCTTGCTCCAGTTGTCTTGGGCTTTCTCCGGTCGTCTTGGGCTTGCTCCAGTTGTCTTGGCCTTGCTCCAGTTTATATGGCCTTGCTTTAGTTGTCTTGACCTTGCTCCAGTTGTCTTGGGCTTTCTCCGGTCGTCTTGGGCTTGCTCCAGTTGTCTTGGCCTTGCTCGAATTGCCTTGGACCTTCTCCAGTTGTCTTAGGCCTGCTCCAGTTTTCCTGGGCTTGGTCCAGTTGTCTTGGCCTTGCTCCATTTATCTTGGCCTTGCTCCAGTTGTTTTGGGCTTACTCCAGGTGTCTTGGGCTTGCTCGAATTAGCTTGGCCTTCCTCCACTTCTCTTGAGCTTGCTCCAGTTGTCTTGGCCTTGCTCCATTTATCTTGGCCTTGCTCCAGTTGTTTTGGGCTTACTCCAGGTGTCTTGGGCTTGCTCGAATTAGCTTGGCCTTCCTCCACTTCTCTTGAGCTTGCACCAGTTGTCTTGGCATTGGTCCGATTGTCTTGGGCTTGCTCCAGTTGTATTGGGCTTGCTCTAGTTGTATTGGGCTTGCTTCAGTTTTCTCAGTCTTGATCCACTTGTCTTGTGCTTGCTCCAATTGCCTTGGACTTCCTCCAGTTGTCTTGGGCTTGCAACAGTTTTCTTGGCCTTACTCAAGTTGTCTTGGCCTTGCTCTAGTTGTCTTCGGCTTGCTCTAGTTGTCTTGGCCTTGCTCCACATGTCTTAGGCTTGCTCCATTTGTCTTGGGCTTGCCCACGTTGTCTTGGGCTTTCTTCAGTATTCTTATGCCTGCTTGAATTTTCTTAGCCTTGCTCAAATTGTCTAGGGCTTGCTCCTGCTGTCTGGGTATTACTCCTGTTGTCTTCGGCCTGCTCCAGTTGTATTGGCCTTGCTCGAGTTGTCTTGGCTGTGCTCCAGCTGTCTTGGCCTTGCTCCAGTTGTCTTGGCCTTCCTTTAGTTTTCTTCATCTTGTTCACATTGTCGTGGATTTTCTCCAGTTGTCTTGGGCTTGCTCTTGTTATCTTTGCCTTGCTGCAGTTATCTTGTACTCGCTCCAGTTGTCTTGGGCCTACTTTAGTTGTCTTTGCCTTAATCCAGTTTATTTGGCCTTGCTTCAGTTGTCTTGGCCTTGTTCCTGTTGTCTTGGACTGTATCTAGTCGTCTTCGCCTTCCTCCAATTGTCTTGGCCTTGCTCCAGTTGTCTTGGACTTGCTGCACTTATTTGGGGCCTGCTCCAGTCGTATTGGGCTGGATCCAGTTGTCTTGGCCTTGCTCCAGTTATCTTGGCCTTGCTCCAATAGTTTTAAGCTTGCTCGAGGTGCCTTGGGCTTGCTCCAATTGTCTTGGCCTTGTTCCAGTTTTCTTGGGCTTGCTCCAGTTTTCTTGAGCTTGCTCCAGTTGTCTTGGACTTGTTCCAGTTGTCTTGGCCTTGCTTTAGTTGTCTTGGCCTTGCTCTTGTTGTTTTGGGCCTGCTCCAGTTGTCTTGGACTTGCTCCAGTCGTCTTGGCCTTGCTCTAGTTGTTTTTCCCTTGCTCTTGTTGTCACGGGCTTTCTCAAGTTGTATTGGGCTTGCTCCACTTGTGTTGGGCTGGCTCTAGTTTTCTTGGCCTTTCTCCAGTTTTCTTCTGCTTGCTCTAGTTATCTTGGACTTGCTCCAGTTGTCTCGGGCTTGCTCCAATTTTCTTGGCCTTGATCCAGTTGTTGTGGGCTTGCTCCAGTTGTCTTGGCCTTACTCCAGTTATCTTAGGCTTGCTCGAGTTGTCTTGGGCTTACCCAAATTGTCTTGGACTTTCTCCATTTGTCTTGGGCTTGCTTCAGTTGTCTTGGCCTTGCTCCAATTTTCCAGGGCTTGCTTCAGCTGTCTTGGAATAACTCCAGTTGTTTTGGCCTTGCTCTAGTTGTCTTGGCCTTGCTCCAGTTGTCTTGG